>JAPWTK010000061.1:1117500-1590000 GCA_029963805.1 Aromia moschata
CGAAAAAATGATACAATTTTACAATGCATTTTTTTATGCAAAAATTAATTAAAAGCGATTTGGTTTTTTAATAGCATGAAAGTACAAGTCTTCGCGAATAAAATGATCGCCCACGATCGTTTCTGTACGATCATTTTTGCCTCTGTAAAAGCTGATTTTTGAAAACGTCTAAATCGTTATACCTCGAAAAACTGTTTTGAATTTTTTGAAAAAAGGGTCATTTTCCGCTTGTCTTGTATTTCTAGTTAACAAGAATGCTATATATATATGCTGTATTTCTAGTTAACAAGAAGTATGTTCAAACAAAATTGGAATTTATACAGCAAAAATAGGAAAACGCGAATTTTGACGTTTTTTTTTAAATGTTTCTCAAATGTTTATGAACCGATTTTTTTCGTTCACATCTCATTCGACGCGCATTTTTAAGACCTACAACTTTCTAATTTAACTTTCTTGTGTAGGACTTGAAGCTTTTTTTTTTATTTGCAAAAAAAACCGTTTTTTTTGACTTTTGCGAATTTTTTTGGTTATGTTCGCCATTAAAACTCGAGTCGCAAAAAACGCTATCTTTCTTAGAATTTCTTTCTCTACACGACCATATTTTTGTTTGCTGATAACAATTAGTGACCAATTTACATGGGCGCTTTCGCTCGTTGATTGGACTAATATCATGAGATTAAAACAGTCCTCTAAGTATGCTATGGAATCGATCCCGCATGTCGTCGTTTAAGAGCCAGCATCACACAACTCAGTTTTCAAAACTTTACATTAGAGCAAAAATACTGTTGTATGCTGTGCGGCCAGAAAATTTTAGCTGTGTGAAGATAAACTGCGGATAGCAGTGCTACAGGTGGATAAATAAAAAAACTAAATCTTCCAATCGCTCAGGCGTCAAAAATTTGAATGGAAATAAATTATGAACTCAGTTTGGCCGAAAACTGAGATGTGTGATACTCGATCTTAAAAGACAATATCTCGAATTATTACTCTTAGCCTAGGACCATGCTTGCAATCTAATAGCTGCGATCAAGTCGCAGTAATATTATGTATTGTATTTTATAGAAGGTGGATACTTGCGACCTGCGATAGCGACTGGTTTTAAAAACGCTCCAAACTGCGTTTTTGAGACGCGGCGACAAAAACGCTCCCCATTGCTTCTTAAGGCCCCTGTACATGTTTGGCCAACTAGTTGGGCCAATGAGTTGGGCCAACGTGTACAAGACGACTTGGCGGCCAGCGTTGGCCGACCAGCCGAATGTTGTCGGCTTTTCGTGCACACATCAAAGGATCTTGGCGCAATCCGGCAAAAGCGTTCACACGTTGGCCGCTTCTTCAGTTGGTGGTTGCCGTTAAAGCGGAAAATATATATGCATATTTAAACTGGCAGCTTGTTGGGTATTCAGTCTACTAATTACTTACATAATTATGTAATCAACTTATCATGTATTTTTTTAATTCGCCTTGTTCTGTTTCGATTAATATTCAGCATCCACATTTTCTTTTGCGCCATTTTTTTAATCACTCTGGTGCATATTTCTATAATAATTGAAAGTGCTGTACGAGTAAATTGCCGCGGCTGCGATAGTTTCCACATCCATCCTCGTCAAATGTCCAATGCAGAATGAGCAACGCCGACGTGTAAACAGTGTCCTTATTTTTGGCCTAACTCATTGGCCCAACTAGTTGGTCGAACGTGTACAGGAGCCTTTATGCGAGTGCATAAACTAGCGTTCAGGTCGAAATAAAGTGCATCTATAACAGCAGTGTGGTTCCTGCCACACAGACGTAACAAATCCAGGGAAGTGAAAATATTCCATGATTGAGATATTACTTAACGAAATTCAAACGCTACAACTATGAAATGTGAAATTAAAATTGGCTTTTTTTTGCAATGCGAACTTTCTAGGTTTCCCACTGCCTTCCTTTCTAATCACACTTCATGTTTCTATAAACAAAGCACAAATTCTAATCAAAACGTGGCGAAACTGATTGAGATATCCATGATAACGTGAGGAAGTTCTATTTCAACCAGTTCCAAAGTATATATAGTATATAAATAAAGGATTTGTGTTCTTCCGCGATTACCATATTTAATTTTCTGAATAATAAAAACCCCAGAACATGAAAGTCTAAGAGTAGTAATTCATGTAGGATCTATTCCACGGCATTTGGAAACAAAGCCAGCTGAAACGTATGCCTTTGATTGTGATCTTCATCCTTGTCAAAGATTTCATGAAAACACTTTGTGTAGATTCTACGAAAAACTTAAAATGGTGTTTAAATTGGTGTTTCACACAACAACAATAAACGTTTATTGTAGAGTGGTACTTGAGAAACAGGCCGAAAGTTCAAGGACGGTGGAACTCTCTTGAAGATTGTTTCCTGATGTGGTTGTGAATATCTATTACAATTCGTTCAAGTGTTTCTTCCCCCCATTATTCAACTGTTTAGGAAACCAGGGAGTGTGGAGTGAAAGAAAGGTAGTGCCTGCAATGCAGCATAAAAGGGGGAGCTGAAAGACATATTTTTTTGGAATATGCTCCCAATTTCTGTGGGTGTTGTATCACTCGAAGGAGAATAATCGGCCCAATTTTCTCAGATGGATAATGACGAAATTCCTATAATTTACTTCCAGCAAGATAGTGATAAAGCACACGCTGTGGGTGGAACAATGGGAATGGTACAGAATATTTTCCATAATCGCTTGGTAAGCCTGAATTCCAAATATGAATTTCCTCCAAGATATAACACAAGATGAGTTTTTATAGCAGTACTTAAAAATATTATTTTCCAAGTTCCATAGCCATTCTATTTTCCCAATTCCATAACTAATATTTCACATAACCGTTGCAAAAAAATAATATATTATTATATTACATCTCGTCTGTTGCAGATGTATCAAACATGTTTCGTTTCTACGTAAACAACCAATGATAAGGTAATAAATGAATAAGTACCCACCTAATTATTATGTCCGACCTATTGGACTAACCTCGTTTCGCCAGACATGTCATAAAAAAATTCCATTTACATTTTTTTTTTCACCGCGCGCAGTGTAAATTTAAATTGTTGTTCAGTAATGTAATCAATGCAATGTGGGTACCAGACAGTTCGAATTCGTTCCGTGAAGTACTGTTAGTAGGAGGGACCCGTAACCTATACATAGTACAAAGGATGGAAATTTTTCCTCGAAGTTCCGTTATCACATTCACCCAATGAATGGGCCTATAAAGAAGATTTTTTTTGGCCAATCGAGGAGATTTAACAGGGAAACTCATTTTGTTTCAACGCTCACTTAGTAAAATCCAGACGTAGTATTGATAAAAAAAAATAAGATTTTTGTTCTATAAATAGGCCTAAAATGCTCTGAATGACGAGGTTTTAAGTCTGAACTAAACATAGCTGTCTAATTGGTAATCTTATAAACAATAAGCACATAGATCCTCCAAGCAATGCTTACGCATTTCAATAAAATTTCTTTTTTGTCACCTTCCCACAAATATAGAGCAAAAATAAAAGATATGTCTTAACGACGCTAAGCGTTGCGACGCCTCAAATTTTTTAACAATATACCTACCTGTTTTCGGCCACAACTTTTGAAATAATGAAAACGTGAAAAATAAAAAATAAGTGCAAAAATCAAAAACCTTTTTACGAAGTTATAAAAACAAATAGGCATATTGCTAAAAAAATTAAGGCGTCACGACACACCATTACTAAGCTATATTTTTTAGTTCCGTCTTCATTTTTAGTAAAAACAAGTAAAGTAATATAGTCTTATACAGAAAATATTTAATCAATGAGCTAGCAGTTTACTAGAAAAAATATATATGGCACTCAATAATAAATCGACCATATCTTTGTAAATATTTAAGATACAAGAAAGAAAATTAAATGGAATAGAACTCATAATTAATATACCTTTATAATGGTAAAGTAAAAAAGGTATGTTGCTGAGTTTGTCTGAGGCGTCGCGACGTTTATCATCGTGAAGACATATTTTTTATTCCTGCCTTAATTTTGAGTGAAGGCAAGTAAATGTGATTTACCTTTCACAAAAATAAATTTTTCTCAGCCATTTCTGAGAAAAACACACTTCCTATGATAAATCGACCACCCTGTACACCCATACATTTTTAACGTCACTGTTTCGTAGAAGGGATCACGAACATTTTTTTTCGCAGCGTCCAAAACACAGAACGTGCGTGCAACGTCCAGAATTATGCCCGTACACCGTTATAAATAAAGGTGATACACAAATATTTATAAAATAAAAAGAACTAATTCATATGAAACGTACCCCCGGTATAATTTATAAGCGGGCCGGACAAAGCAATACCGCGATGTCGAATGTAAAATAGCCGTGTAGAACGATTATATACCGAGAGTATCATAATTCCTTATTGATATTCGTACGCGGCAGTGGCGTAGCCGCTTCCCGAGCCGTAAGTACCCATAAATAACGACGACGGCGGCCATAATTAATATTAAAAACGTATTCAGTGGCCTCGTAGACCTATATTTTTCGGACTTAAGGCCGCGGTAATCCCTCAACGTAAATACGGGGATTATTCTTCGTTTCGAAAAATCATCCGAGGACGACCTGTCACAATAGGGACTAGGTACTAACTATTTGTTGTACGACAGGACCGTATTTGGGTTCGGTTACGACAATGTCGAATAAAATAATTTATCCAGAAGAATTCAATGCTGGATCATTTCTGCTCTGAGATACTCAATGAGTATGAATCGGACACTATAGTTTTCTATAGTGTCCTATACAGTTATATACAGTATGTCCCCGGATCGAGTTTAAAATTATCTCGGGAACCGTTTGAGGTCTATAAAAAGTAATTTGCGTTTTGGGGGTTTGAAATCAAGCAGGGCAAATCATCAAGAGTGACTTTCAAGACTCAAAAACACAATTTTTTTTCCTCTTTTAAACTCCATCCGGGTACATACTGTATATAGTTACTCCATAGGATGTTCCATTTAATCTGACAAATCGTAATAGCTCGAAAACTACACATCAGATCAAAAAAAGTGGGTAACGAAATTTGTTCGTCTCGAGAAAAAAATCAATCATTTCTGCTCTGATATACTCAACGAGTGTATCAGAAGGAGTGTATCAAAAGGAAAAAAAACGAAATGAAGAATCGTGACGAATAAGTCAAACTAATACTACAAGTCGAAGAAAATGGAAGAGATTATAAAAGTATAATATTATAAAAGAAAAAACTTAGAAAGAAGCAGAACAAAAACACAAAATATTGATAGTAATTCTGATATTCACAGTCAAATTTCCCTTCACGGTGCATCTTAAATAAATGTTTTTAATAAACATCACCGTCAGTGTCGGCCATGTCTTTGAAATTTTATTATTAATTAAGGTCCAGTCTCATCCCTAGTTCATTCTGAATTCGCATTTTAGTGATATATTTACAATGAACAGATGAAGTTTCTACTACACAATCAATAAACACCAATGAAAAAAAAGAAGACGCATTTGCGTAGTGGCGTTACCCGTTCTTCTTCCGAGGTGGCCGATTTTTACTCAACATTTCGCTGCTCATGCTGTTAGCTTCTTCAGAAGAATTTCTCATAATTGTTTGCAATTTATTCTGAAGAAATCGACATTATGAACAACGAAACGGTATTGAAAAACGAATTTAACAAAAAAAAAAAAAAAGGGTTTAACCAAACGTATAGGCCCGCATTTCCTATAACTATGGATATTCCTGGATAAGGCGATCTCCCATACAGGCTGGAGTATAATACTCCGCGGCGCGAGTCAGAAACTGGTGGTTGCTACTCAACTTTTATTTGAAGACTGTGGGTGCGGCCCTGTATTGCAACAAAAAGTTAGGAGCCTAACTAGGTAGTGCTTGTTTGTTTGTCCGTTTTTCTTTTTGAGAAGCATCGGCGTTAGCTCGCTGCCGGCCGAGATTGAGACACCGGCAATATTATGAGGGCATTAAATTACGCACTTAGACTCGAAAATATTGCGTCCCATAATTCTGCTGTTAAGAGAGTGACCATAATGAATTAGGGCAGATTACGAGTCGTTAATATAAGGAGTTGTCCGAAAGCAATAATTGTAAATTGCGTTTTTTTCTCCCAGAGTATTTAGTTTAAAATTTACTGCGCGGAAAAAAGAGGATCATTAGGCGCGAAATGGCGATTCTTGCGCTAATGACATAAAACGGATTTATTACTTCTCTATGAAAACATGAAAATTATAATTCCTTCTGTAATCTAGAACAGTCTTCTGCAATGTGAAGAAGTTAACTTTAATATTTTTCCTCAAGCTCTAAATACCATCTTTATTTAAATAACCTTATATTCCAACTTCATATATAAAAATATAGAGAAATGTAATAATAAATCACATAATAGAAAATTATGTAGATATGTCAAAGTTTACTTTGTATTAACCCTAGTAGGACAGCGTTCTCAGTAGGGTGCTTAAAGATAGCGTTGTGTAAAATTTACATGTATCAGAAAACTAGCATCCTATATAAGCAAGGCATTCGGTCATTAAAACACAAATAGGTACATTTTTATCGTAACATCAGTTTTGTATTTATACTAGGTTGGCCCATAAGTTCCCGGACACTTGAAATTTGAATTTTTGACATTAAATTTCTCTATGATATTTTATCCAAATCGGTTCATTCAGGCGAATATGCAAAAAATCTTACATAAAAAATAAATTCTATTATTTTAAATATATATAAAAAAACTAGTATTATCAAAATTAAATAAGAGATACAAATAAAATATTATTAAATTATTTTCTAAATGTTCTAATAAGATATATATCCTAAAGTCTCTATTTTTTCTAACTCCCTCGATTTGAGGACTACTAATAACGGAGGAATAGAAAAGAGAAGCTAAGATGGCGCCGCTCTAGAGCATATTGTTTAGCCTAATGTCAAATTTTAAGACGCTATCCTACTAGGGTTAAAGAGAGATCTGAAGTGATGCTTTGCTAGATGATGAAAAGCTAGATAATGAAAAACTACCAGTGGCATCTCAGGAAACACGTTGTGCCCACTGGTTGCCTAAGACACCATTCGTTAGAGAACTTTTTTTTATTGATGAAGCCATAGCAAATCAAGTAGTAAAATAGTTTGGTATTTATGCAGCAAATGTGTAAAGTAACTCTTCTTTGACGTATATAAATTTTATATGACTGATATCGAAGGTAAATGGATGGTAAAAGCCGTTACTTGTGAAAATAATTATTAATTATTATAAAAACATCATTATGATAAAAACAGGAATAAATTTATTTAATTTGTTTTTATCTACTTGTTTACGCTGAACAATTGAGTATTATTTTATTGTCTCTTGCAACTTACTCCTAGTGACGTTATTGTATATCGTTCACTGCAACATTGAATGCTCTGAATAGTTATAAATATTAATAAATGATCGAACTGCAGTTGTTCAATAGCAAGCAACATTTTCTTGCATAAATAATTATTCGAATAAATGTCTGAATGAATAATACGCGGTATGTTGCGTGTTACAAAAGAATAAAGATTATCTAAAGAAAATATAAGTGTTTACAAAGGTAAAGCAAAATTCCTAGATTGATAGATACTCGTATATCAAATGGAACCTACTGTTGTTATTTCTTTTGAATTTTTAACTACATATTTGAATATTTGCAATAGTTTTTTTTTGTTCTTGAGTCTATACTAATGTACCTAATTATTTTTTGACTTAAATATTATTATTTTGTTGAATACAAATTAGATTATTTTACGCTAAACGTTTTGACAACTTTGAAACTCATTAATTTAATTTTCGCACACTATTTAACTTCCCACCATATAAAATCTGGTAAACGACATTTGTTAGTCATAGACCATGTAAAATAGTTTACTTTCATAGCACCCTAATAACGATAAAAAATATTTGGAACAGTTAGACAACAGAATATTTTACATCATAGCTACGACAGTCTAAAGCGGTCCATAGACAAGCAACTTGGTTGTAAATCTAAGTCGTAAACCTATTTGCCACTAAGTCGTAAATTGAAATTTGAACCTGCATCTGAAAAAAACAAAGTTTATTCATACTTATTTTTCTTTTAGAAATTTCGAAATCTGTAGATAAAAGTTATTTTGATTTGAATTGTTTTTTCAATCTAGCAATTTGAGTTTTAGGAATAGTAAATCTTCAAGTAAAATGAAAAATTTTGTACAAGAATCAAACGTTTTTATATTCCCATGGTAACTGTGAAATATATAAAAAAATAATATCGCCGTTTCTAAGATCATCTAGTGGGGCACATGTTTTTTGGATATATTTTTTTAAGTATCGTTAGAAGTTTATTTTTACCATTATAGCGTTCCATTTGGGTCTAATAATATATAATGTCCCGTACATCCTTATGAAAATATGAGAATTTTAGATTCCACCAGTTGACCAGTGGCGGCCGGTAGAATTTGACAAGCACATATTTTCGTAAAGAGGCATGGGACCCACATCGTAATTTAGGGGGTGGTTACTAGACCTAAGGAGAAGGCGATAATGTCAAAAAAATACATGGAAAACTTGCTGTTTTTCCAAAAATGGCTACCTCCGGGAAGATCTTGGAAACGACTTCCAAAATATTTGTGCGAAATATTTTTTTTTATATAATCACCGAGTAAATACAAAGTCTTTTTTACTTGTGATTTTTGCAAAATTCATATTTTGCTTAAAGATTCAACTATTGTAAAATCTCACAGACGAAATGTTGGGGATGAAATTGAAATTCAAATTATCATAACTTTTATAGATCTCAAAGTGTCAAGAAAATCACAAGTATAAAAAGACTTTGTATATAGGTACTCGGTGATTATGGAAAAAAAATATTTCGCAAATATTTTTCAAGCCGTTTCCAAGATCTTCCCGAGGCAGACATTTTATAAAAAAAAAAAAAGTTTTCCATGAAGATTTTTTGCCATTATAGCCTTCTACTTGTAGGAATAGTAACCGCCCCCTAAATTATGATATGGGTTCCATGCCTCCTTACGAAAATACGAGCATGTCAAATTCTACCGACCGCCACTGAAGTTGACGACATGTTTGGCAATCAAGTTGCTCGTCTATGGGCCGTTTAAGACTACTGTTTACATACAGGTATATTATACAGAACTAATGCCTATCTGAAACACCGTTTTTGTGAGATGATAACTTTTTACGGAATATTAATCTTCCTGATTGGAATTTAAAAAAAAATGGCATAAGAACCTCCGTGGATTGTTTCATGCGCCTCCATACTTTGTTGTGCATTTCGGCAGACGCGCTTATTATCAAGCAGGTACCGTTGCTCTGACGTTTCGTAAGGTTTGCGATCTCGACAAAAGGATTATAATTTAAAATTTCACAGCGGATACCGAATATCGACGGGTGGTTGCCTCATAATTGAATGTAATAGAGCAATTAATGACTATTATGGCGTGCGTTTGTCGACCCCGGGTGCCACAACAAGACGGCAAAGCGTTCTAACCTTGATCTCAATAAAATAATAATAGTGTAGCGAACGATCGGGTACGGACAAGTTGAGGAAACAAACAAAGCAGATTAGAAACATTAAATACCTCAGAACATGTCGCCGGTATACAAAAATATTCAGCGTTTTAAATGCAAGTTACGTCTACATGCGTAAAGGATATTGTTTAAATTTCCATGTGGGTGATAATAAGTAAAGAATAATTCAACGTACTACCCAATCAATAGTTTGAATTGGTTTCTTACTGCTAATTTCAGATGTGTGGTTCAATATTGTTGAATAGATTTTTTTGAACTACATGACGCTAGGCTAGCCCACACCGTGTACAAAAAAAAATTCACAGATATCGATGCCTGCATGAGGCATCACATCATCACCCTCGAGAGAAGAAATCTCTACTACAATACAACCACTGTTTCAGAGAGCAGAAAAGGTGTGTGACGAAGATAAAAAACAGGGAGAAATCATCCACGTCAAAGAAGCCTTACAGAAAATGGCTACAACCAACGGATAATAGAAAGAGCCACATCTACTATACATAGAGAAAACAGCCAAACAATCTACACATGCCTACCATACGAGGTATGTAAATTAAGTACCTAATGAGATTGGCAGCTTAGCGCTCAACATGTAATGTACCTTCAATACAAGTTTGAACTTGTTACAGTCATTTGTTTGTTCTTTGTGACTATTTTCGTAAGCCGGTTTTTTCTAGTGCGTTTTAAAAATGAGTGATAGTAATTTTGAGTAACGGTGTGCTATCAGGTGTTGCTTCAGACTTGGACACAGCGGAACGGATACTTTTGCAAAACTTAAACACGCCTACGGAGACAGTGTTTTTTTAAGAGTTTGGGTTTTTCGGTGGTTTAAGGCATTCTCAGAAGGAAGAGAGTCGATTAAAGATGAACCACGCAGCGGAAGGGTTCATCTTCAAGAACCGATGAAAATGTTGATAGAATACGGGATCTTGTGCGCTCAGATCGTCGGTTGACGACAATAATGATGAAGAGCCAAACGCCAACATATTGAATGGCACACTTGAAGCTCACAAAGACCCAAAAAAAGCTAGAATGATTAAGTCGAAGATCAAATGCTGATTTGCTTTTTTGATAGACAGGGAATTGTCCACAAAGAGTTTGTGCCTCCAGGCCAAATACTTTTACATAGAGGTTCTTGAAAAACTTCGAAAAAGGGTCATGCGTGTGAGACCAAACATCAAGAACTGGATGTTGCATCACGACAATGCGCCTTGTCACACAACCATATTCAGTAAACGAGTTTTTAGCCAGTAAAAACATTACTGTAACTCCTCAGCCTCCTTCATTGAGTCTGACTTGAGTCCTTGTGACTTTTTTCTCTTCCCGAGATTGAAAATTCACCTCAAGGGACGTCATTTTGGGACCACAGAAAACATTAAAACGGCTGTAACCGACCAGTTGAAGGCTATTCCAGTATATGAGTTCCAGCACTGCTATGAGGAATGGAAGAACCGTCTCCAGCGCTGTGTGGCTTTCCAAGGAAATTATTTTGAAGGAGACAATACTGAATTGTAATTCTATTCGAATAAAAAAAAAGTCAGTCTCATTACTTAATTTACACACCTCGTATATCGCTGGAGTGACAGATCGATTCGAGAAAAACATTGCTGTTCGTTTTGGAACGGTGCTGAAGGTATGATAATTACTTTCACCGAATAGAGATCGATTACCAAGGGTATCAGTGAAAGGGGTAAAATAAAAGTTCATGTGGAAGGGCAAATTAAGTTGGTCTAGAATAAAGGGGGACCCACCGGGGGGCGCCCTCGGGAGACATCGGCAAACCAGCTGTGGCTGAACACTTGTACCATGGTTAACTTCTGAAAAAGCCGACAGTATGATCGGCGAAACGTCAATAATGGAAATTCATCATACACGGCAATATCCGGAAACCACCGGAGTCGTCAGGTAAGAGCTGTGAAAACTCTAAAAAAAATTCATAATGCCATGTCCAAAACGTCAGACAGATAACAAACATTCATTTAGTTTTGTTCAAAATAAACTGGTACATTTGGTGCAAAAAAAAGAGTAAATTTTGTGTTCTCTTGTTGAATATTTGTTCTAGTTAGTAGATACAGGCCACAGGCATACTCTTAATTAAAAAATGGTTAACAAATTTAGCAAAAGCTGGTGAGATTTAATTACCTGCATTATAAACTCTTTTATAAATAGTTGTATTGGTTCCTGCATATTGACTTCCATTTAATCAATAGACATTGCGTACATTGAAAAGCGCATTGGCTAAAAAAGCTTTATTTATAGACACTAAAAAAAGAGAATAATGATTCTAAACCATCGGTTGAAATAATAGTAATAAATAAATAAATGAGAAGTATCCTATTAAATGCGAAAAACTTAAGAATTTTTGTTTCTGTATTGAAAGGTGCTCAGGAGCTCTATGGTGACAAATATCAATTTTTGAAAATGACGATAGGTAAACAATATTTTTTCAGGAAAAGGCAAACAATACCCTGTCAACATTGTTAGTTCGTGAAGAAGATTCAGAAAATTTTATCTGAATCTTGACAAAAATTGTGCAAATGGTAGGAATCCTACAATCTTCAACAATGTTTACAGTTACTTTTATGTAACCAGTTAACGGGTTACGTACTGTTAAACTCATGCGGTCATGAGATTAGTATCGTTCTTCTCAAAAAATCTAAGCAAAATCCGGTGAATACATTCTGGACGGTGCGCGTTGTGGAAGGTCATCACAGGTGAGATTCTTTAGGCATGTAAATGTAATGGATTCATTTGTGAGAAACTTTACAGTTATTTATAAGAATTTCCATAGATCTTCATTTGAAACAGAGACCCGGCGTGTAGTTTCCAGCGGATAATACATATCTTTATGCTAAATATCTCCGTTCGATCTGGCACGAAGTTGGCGTAAAAAACACGTCCATTTGAAATGCAAAGTGGCAACAGGGTAAAGCCTCTCGCAGAAAATCGTAAACATACACAATCTCGCCGCTACTGTTCCGACTTATCTTAACAATCGTGAATTCTTGCGCTATCGACATTCGTTATGCCATCTCTCGCTACCTGATGAAATGGAAAATCAACTGGAACGCGCATACGCTCGCAACAAACTGGACCGTGTGGCATCGTAACACATAATATGGGCGTTAAATTTCACGAGATTATTTATCTGGGTGAAAATGCAGCCGCTCCAATTAAAAGGTCTACTTTCATGACCATGTTTCATTCTCGAATGTCATATACGTTGCAAGTGTTGTGCATAACGAACTGGTAACTTATAATTAAGCAGTCCCACTTTAAGTCCTTCGAAATTTAAATTTGACTGCATCGTTTCAAGTTTTGACAATGATCACGAAATATCTTTATGGTTTTCTATTTAAGGACAAATGAATTAGTAGGTATATCCTAACTGAAATATACTACTCCCAGATACCCAAGAAATTACGACTTGTCATTGAAATACAAAACTGTTTTTCAATTATACACCTGTCCTTGTAGGTATTGCCTTTCTTAATAATCAACTAATTCCTCCGTACGAAATCATTTTGCAGCGGAACTGCATCCACGTTACCCATGCTTCACCTTGAATTTATGACAACTTCAAATATCATTAGCAGCAATGTTTATACAGTGAATAGTGTTTTATCCATAAAAACTCCTCAGTAAAGTTGGGTATGACACAATCTGACTATTTTTAGTATCGTCATCTATTTAAAAGACCAATAGGCATGGCATTAAGCGAAATTCTTATGACTGACGCCTAAGACGAAATCATCAGACGTTCGCGGCTTGCTAGACACTTCTTAAGGACTTTAGGATATCGGTAATGTAACAACCTGCCGTATATGGACTTCGCTACACTGTGCGCTATTCCTTTTAATGTTCAAATATTGTACGGTTGTAATTAATCCGAGCAGAGATTTTACGAATGTTAATATTCCATTCTTTCAGAGGTCGAGATAGTATAGAGATCGGGTCTAATGAAATTAACACGTGAAAAAATAAAGTGGAGCACCTTGATGAATCTACGTATACAAGGTCATCATAAAGTCGGGGATATACTTTAAGTTTTTATATAGTTCTAGAAATAGTTCAATTGAAATAACTGCAAAAATGTACTGGAATCTAATTGTCACAAGAATGGGATATTATCTATAAACAACAAAAGTTTCTGTCAACTATTTTCAAAATAAAAACGGAAATTCAAGCGATTTGAACTTTTTGAACTAGTTTGGTACGGTCTTATAGCTAATTTCATCATTGGTTCATATTTTTTCGAGGAAATACAAAGTGATGAGATCGTAACTGAAGCTGTTACTGGTAAAAGATACCTGCAAATATTATGAGATTATATAATTCCATAGTTGCAAAACGAGGACGTGATTAAAAATATAATTTGTATGCAGGATGGAGCACTCCTGCACATTTACCCATCGACAGACAACAAGTTAAAGACTTGTTGACTGCCATTTTCAAGGTTATGTTAGGTATAAGAATACATTCTGAAAATTTATTTATTGCCACCAAAATTATCTGATCTGAACCCAGAGTTTTGGGATTATTTAAAAAAATGTCTAGTATATGTAAATTGTAGAATTTCTAAAGTGTAGAAAAACACCAACAATGCTGGAAGAATTAAAAGAAAGCATTAGAGAGCAAATAACTGCAGTTAAACCAGAATTATTGTATAATGCCGTGCATAATTTAGATAAATTTAATTCATCACAATAGAATTTGAAGAAAAAGTTTTTGCTTTTACACCACCAAAATGGAGGTCATTTTAAACAGTTTAGTAACCGGTGTTGAACATAAGAAATATTGTCTAGTTCTGATTTTCGTTGCAGTACATTCAAATTATTTGCAGAGGTAGAGCAGCGCCAAGAAATTAACAAAATGCGTTTTGTTTTTATGTGCAACCATATTACATATTTTGTAAAAGGTCATAAGTACACGATACATATCAATCATGGCGATCAAGAAACCTGCGTTTTGGGATTGGTCAAATCTGAGTGTTCCATACCGAGCATAAATTACGTTCCTATAGTTCCCGCATATTTTCATTGTTTTGAAATCTAATTAATGAGAAAGCTATAACTGACAGATAAAATTATTATCTACAAGGCGCAATGTGTAATTATTGTGGACGAAATAATTATAATTAACGTTATGAAACCCAATAAAATATTTAAATTAGTAGTCAGAAGAATGTAGTTCAAGAATATCATTTGAAAGAGAATAGGCTTCAAAACTCATTTATAAAATTGAATATAACGTTGCAATTAGTTATATAGCGATTAGGTTTCACTTTCAGATGGCCATAAAAAAAGCTCATAATAATACACGGAGGGCAATTAAGCGACCAATTTGAAGGTCTTTCAGTAATTCATTTTAATTAGTATTTAAGGATAAATTATTAAATTATTAAGTATTATGTAATTCAAAAGCATCGTTGACCAAAATATTATAAATGTTGTCCTAGTTAATACAGTTTGGGTCAATACCCTATGTATAGAAAATCGAAATAAATCCTTGGTACATTTACTTATTCCAAAAGTCTATTATATTTGAAAATTGAAACCTTCCAAATAGAAACAGCTAATTGAATCTTAGAAAAAAATAAAAAACAAAATTAATAATCAGTAGTAAGTATTAAAATAACGCATGTGATGAAGAAAATTTCAAGACATACAGCTAATTTACATGACTAGTTGTAATTTAAAAATATTTATTTGAAAATACTTACATAAGACAGCATACAAAGTAGTTCACATAACTCTTACCTGAAAACAAAAATAAAAGAAATTAGATAATATCGCATTAAGTCATGATTCAATACTCATTCATGTATTGTTAAAAACCATGTACTTGCTTGAAAAGGACAATAAATATTTATATTAATGGTATAAGTGATAATTTGAAAATATGAAGTTTGTAGGTAATTAAATAGTAATAAGTTTGATGAGTAAGTAAGATGTTTGTAAGTAGTTTTAATGCCATTTTTATTATATGTTTTAGGTAGATTATTTGGATTCTTGAAAAAGTTTAGTCAAAAGACTCACAGTAGAGCAGTTTTTGCTTTAAAATATCTGCTTGAGAGTAGAATCTGTTAAAAAATAGTTAAGCTTGTATGCTAAGCTCAAAATATTTTGTTGAGGCCATATCCAATTTTATCACTATTTATCAATATAAGTACCAATATATAGATGTACACTATCGTCAGAAGTAAATGTCAGATCCACCTAAACTATTGACTGATTTAAAATGAGTAGAATTACCTGAGTAAATTGAAATTTTAATTTGGATAGTCTTAGATTTTTGTTGTCGAATTTCACTATAAAAAATTGCCATTACTCTTACATTAATGTGTAACGGAATTCATAAGCAATTTCATTGAAGTCATTTAAAAACGACGATACTGTACTCTCAATTTCTCTACAGCAAAAAGACTTTGGGCAATAAGGACATTTAAATATAATAATACTGTACTCTAATATTTTAATACGCATTACGAAAGTCAACAAATGACCGCCACTAACGTTATCTATAAAGTCGGATGAGTTAAAAATACTTATTAGGTACATTCGGCTATCAATAAAGAGACTCTTCGGCCTATACTTACGACCTCAGACGTTCGGAATTTCAACGTGCGCCGCTCCAGCCGATAATTGAGACATTTCGAAAAAATAATTGATAAAATAGAAGCGTATTAATTTCAGTAAAATATCCCACGAATCCGGTACTGATAAGCCGGCTTAATTTATTTAGCAGGAATTCTCGCATTCCGCAGATAAATCACGCTGGAAACAACAATCGAAATTAATATCTGCGAGCGGATTACCACCACCTTTTATGCGCATTAAGGTTTCTTTCTCGACAGTTATGATCATGGGATTTAATATTTCTTGGCGTGGCATTGTGATGGCCGCACTGCGCCGGTCTTGCTTTTATTTTCGTAACAACACGTTCTACTTAACTGTTGGATATAACGTATCGCCAAGGCGTACTCCTGAAAATTTAAAAATCTCAGTCCCGGAAGATAGCGATCTCGAATAAAATATATTCTGTTTCTATGACAAATTAGACATTTCTTGGTATTAGACGTGAGTTGTTAACTTCAGAAGGAATTACCTGCCATTACTTTTCGAAAAAATCTATTAATTAATAAAGATCTCTTAAAATGTAAATTTTTGTAACATTAAAAAACGATTTGGAAAAAAATGTGTTTTGTACCTTTCAAGTGGACATCAAGGACAAGATTTAAACAACGTTATTGAAGTTAAACAATGTTATAAACTTTTCAAAATGTTTTAAAATAATTAATGGAAACTGAATTCACGTTTTCTCTAATAACACTGACACACAAAAAAAAAAAACTCGAGTGCTAGAAGGCAGATACAAGGCAGAACCCATGAATTTTGACCCGTTGAACACGAATCCTATGTCCGTTTTGTCCGATTGCCTTTTACATTTTTCCTAACCTCAAAAATATCTTAAGAATGCCCGAAAAATCTCAAGCAAGTAAATAAAAAGCTTAAATGAACTGACCACTATATCCATTCGTATTTGGGGCGCTGAGACCGAATCTGAGGTCAGAATTAGATGATCACTTAGGAATATTGACATAACCTTAAAAAACACTTAAAATCCCTGAAAAATCCCACACAAGTAAATAGAAAGGTTAAATGAGCTGATCACTATATCTATATATATTTTGAGGCGCGGAAACTGAATATGAGGTAAGAATTAGCTAATCAGTTATGAATTTTTACATAACCTCAAAAAACACCTAAAAAATGCCGAAAAATCCAAAACATATTAATTAAAAGCTTAAATCAAAAATGTTAAACCAATTATAAATTAAGACAAGAACTGTTAAATTCTTAAGGAAAGAACTATTAAAGTTAAGAGTTCTTTGTTCTTTTGGAATTTTCTGTTCTGTTCTGTTGAGTTAGGTTAAGAATTCTTAGTTTAAAGTTCTTAGTGTAAAACTCTTGCCCTAGGTTTCGTCAAATTTAAAATTTTTGCTTAAAGCTTTTAATTAATTTGTTTTGGATTTTTGGTCATTTTTAGGTGTTTTTTGAGGTTATGTCGAAACTTATTGATTGGCTAATTCTGACCTCAAATTCAGTTTCAGCGCTCTCAATTACATGTAAATATGTATAGTGATCGACTCATTTCAATACACAATCAAATTTTTTTATTGTGTCACTATCTCCTCAATTTCAGTGTGTTATAGATGGATTTTCTTTCTATATTTCACTTACGTATTAATAATATCATGAAGAAATATTATTCTATAACCAAATAATGTGTACCTAATATACAGGGTCTCCCAAATTGATTATGCGTTGCCAGATATCAAGACGTCATGCATTGATATCTGGGTTTCTGTGTTGGAGATAGGGAGATGGTTAAATTGGGAAAGCTTTAAAGGGTTATATGACCTTTCTTCGACCCTCTAAAACTTTTCTCATTTAATAATCTCCAACAATAACCGAGATACCAATGCACGCACAACCAATTTGGGATTATATATAATAGTATTACCTACGCCATCGATCCCTATGTGACATTTAATATTTATTGATATGCTCCAAAATGAGAATCGCTTTTCACTTTGAGAAAAGTGGAAGATATTCTGACGGAAACCAGCAGAAATAAATTGATTTATTCTTCTAATGATCTTTTCTAATAAAATCATATACTACCCCAATCCGATTTATTCCCGTAGAGCTTGAAATTGGTTTCAAATAATTTCCTAACTGAATGATAAATAGCCCCAATAATTCTTCTTTATTCCCCAGTAGGTTAATTGAAACCTTGACAAGCTAAAATTATCGATTTCATTGCACTTCCGCCTGAAAAAAGTCCCGTCAGATTAATGTCGAAAATTAAATCAATTAACGCTCTACATAATGTATGTATATATATATGACGTAAGTGGATAATTAGAATAATGTAAAGCCATACCTGACACTTGTCGCGATGAAATTTTGCAATAAAAAATAATTAGCATCTGGAGAATGTTATAATACTCTTGAGAAACTGTTAGAGATCTACGTAGGTTCATTGATAAGCTCGCCGATGCTGAAAATGGACCTACTTTACGTTAGTTATTACATATGTAGTTCAGTGTGTAAATATGGAGTTACTATACGTTTAAACGGCTTTCTATTTCTTACAACGCCGCACCGTACACGCTGCTTGCGATCGGGGACGTAATATAATATCTGATTAATCATGTTCATTTTTTTTCGTTGTATTCATTGAATCGTCGCATGTACTTGTCTCGCGGTGTGTGCATTTATTTATTTTATTGATACAACGTTAATATTTATGTATTTTCTTAAGCTTCTGCAACTCGTTTGCAGTTTTGTATAGAATGTTGTAGCGCTTGTAAGCCTTTTTGAGAGATATTTACAAGGAGTGCGCTATATTTACGACTTCCATTTCCGCAGATGTAATTATATTATTTTAGACGAAGCCTTTCATCGCTGTAGCTGAGTTAAAAATGTTTAGACTTTGGAATAAGCAATCATAAATGTACTAATTCAAGTTTCTGAAATAGGTCAATAACTAGAATTAACTTTTCAGAAACTTTAATAAGCATGCGTATACTGGGTGTATCAGCTTTTAGTTTACAGACTTTATCTGCTCACCCAGGATAGTTAAAAAAATTATATAACAAAAAGTTACTTGAATTCATGAGGCCTATAAAATTACATATTCCGTTTGACATGTGCTAGTGACCTTGAGGTTATGTCAGTGTCAATATAAGTTTTTTAAATACAACACCCTGTATTTTTCGACATTTTTGTATTTACCGAACAATTCTACACATATTTCATGTAACATACCCTATAGTCAAGTCAAACAGCTATTATTTCACAATACAAAGAATTTTCAGTTTGCCTTATCAGTTTTGAAACAATTGAGAGGTATTGTTAAAAGTAATTTTAATCAGATCAATGGGATATTTCAGTAATTATAAGCAATTAGTTTAATAAATTTTCAAATTGAGCTGGAAAACAAGGCAAACTAAAAAATTCTTTGTATTGTAAAATAATAGCTGTTTGACTTTGAAAATCTCGAAAACGGTTGAAGATAGGTATAGGGTATGTTACATGAAATATGTGTAGAATTGATCGGTAAATCCAAAAATGTCGAAAAATACAGGGTGTTGTATTTAAAAAACATATTGACACTGACATAACCTCAAGGTCACTAGCACATGTCAAACGGAATATGTCATTTTATAGGCCTCATGAATTCAAGTAACTTTTGTATTTACATTTTTTTGCTAACTATCCTGGGTGAGCAAATAAAGTCTGTAAACTAAAAGCTGAGACACCCCCACAGTTTAAATTCACACTTGAAAACTTTCCAACTTAAATCCGAAACACTTTTTTTGCACTCAACAAAATCAGGAGACGATTTGAACAGAGTTATAATTATCTTCTTAGCGTTACCGTGTTCGATGGAAAATTTTTTAAATGTGAGGTTGTTTCTGCGCAGAAGGTTCCATTCTTCTTCAGTATGTAGTTATTAGAATAGTATGTCTTGCAGACTTAACACAGTACACGCATTATTCGTTAAATATTACAGTACTTATTATCACATTACTTATATACTTTACACACATTACACTTTGTTGGCAAAGTCAGGTTTTCCATAGTGAAGCTGATGCAAGTACCTAATTCATTGATTACAAGGGTTACAGACCAATAAAATTACACCCCGCCCTTCCAGTAGTGGTCTGCATTAATGTACAAACAAGAGAGGTCCAAGTATGGGGCCTTGTGGTACACCAGATATTTGATTGAAAAGTTTTGATCCGTAACCATGATATTGTACAAATTGTGTACACTGGAAAAGAAAAGAATTGAACAAATTTGAAATTGGATTACTAATTATCCATTCAAAAAGCAGTATTCATTCTTGAAATAAAGAAACCGTGAACCTAAGACCTTTAAATCCAAAAGGGTTGTAGGCTTTCGAGTATTCCTCATTATGAGTCTTCCACTCATTATGAGCCTCTCACTTTTTGTGGTGTTTCATTATAATGAATCCCCGTATTTCTCACCCAAAAAGTCAATTTGTCAAAGACTTTGAGGTTATGATAAACTAGAGTTTGGCATACAAACCGGCCGCTTTTTTGGAGTTGAAAGTCTTGAGTTTGTGGTTTCTTGGGTTTAACTCTAGTAGGACAGCGGCGTGTAAAATTTACACATTCGGCTAAATAATGATGGGCCCCGTCCAGCTGAGTGGCGCCATCTTTCCATCGGTCTCCTCTTTGTTTATCCTCCGTTGGTTAGTAGTGTCTCAACCTCGAGCGAGTTAGAAAAAATAGAGACGTTTAGGATGATACCTCTTCACTTTGTCACAAGAATAATTTGTGACAATATTTTATTTGTGATGTAGCTTAATTACAATACTGTGATGTGTACTAGTTTTTTTTTATAAATTCTGAATGCAATAGGTATAATTTACTTGTCCATGCAAGGCGAAAGAATGAAATATAAATTCTCATATCATGTTAGTTTTTTTATTTTTGCATATACGCTTTCATAAATATGAACTGATGTTACAATAAAGATGTATTTGTGTTTTACTGACCCAATGCCGTGCTTCATTTAGTAGGATGCAAGTTTTGTGATACATGTCAATGTTACACAAACCTATTTTTTAAGCACCCTACGGAGAGCGCTATCCTATTAGGGTTAAGGGCGAATACTGCTTTTTGAATACTGCATTTTTACACTTATATTGCGTACGCTCATTTTTACTTTTTTTGACGCATATGCGAATCAACAGAGTTCGAAAACGTTCAGTTTGGATTGTAATTGACTGAATTTTATTACCTGTTATAAAAAAAGTGATTTCACATACACACGACAGATATTGAATGGGGCCGAAAATCGCCCATTCTCATCTTTAGGAGATACAATTGTTCTGAACTAAGAAGTCTTTAGAATGATACTTTTTGTCGCCTTAATTAAAAGGGAAAGTCGGTACTCCGCCGTCCGGTGGCTGCGCCTAGGCGAAAACCCATGGGAAAAATCCGACTCGCGCATTAGTTCCGAGAAGAAGCTCCGATCTCGCAGTAGGCATCTTACTCCATATAGCACGCAGCCCCTACCGTCCCCCCTCTTCCCCCTTCATTAACATATAAACTACAATCGTGTCCGCACCTTGATCCCCGATGCTGCGCTAGCCAGAGCTAATGGACGACGGCCTCTGTCCGAGAGCCTCGCCGGGCTTAAACTGCGCTTAATTAACATGTAATTAACCGATTCCCATTAGGTATTCCTGTGTGCGCCTCAGATCGCGAACAATGCGCTGCATACGCGAGGCGGAGAGTTTTCCATGACCAATTGTTCCTATTGAATCAATTAAATGGTATTTATGCCAGCGGATGGGCAAAAAATCCGCTAAACCCGGCTCGTGTACTTGAGAATTCTAATTAATTTTAACGACTTACCACCTAATTAATGCGCCGCGCTGGCTCGGACTAAGTTAATGAACAAATTTATTCTATTTGCGAGATTCCGCCGCTGGTCGCCAGTCGCTGAGACGATCGCTGCCGCCCATGATTAATTCCGAATTTTCGGATTTTCTGCGGAGGCAAACAGGGGCACAATAAATAGTTTGCTAGCGCGAAAATCAGTACTTGCATACCAAGGACGTTTGTACGATGAGTGCAAAATATCTAAAGCGTTTTGATGCTGCGTTTCTCGTTCATCATGCTTTGCTGACGTTACGCGGCTTACTCCTCTCTTGAGAAAGTCATCGACATTGCCCACTTCTTTAATGCGGTGCACCAACTTCAAAACGACCTGGACTTTCTGAGAACTTTAGCAGCCTGCCCATATGATTTGGTCCTCTAGCATTATGACCGAGAGACACTGTCTCAAAATGTTTTAGATATTTTGGTCTGCGCGCGTTAGCGAACTGTTTGTTGTGTAAAACAGTGACCTATATGCTATTCGAGGTCATACGAATGGCGCTGTGCTGTGGTATACTTCCTTGCGGAACTGGGTGTTATCTCATTTTGTTGGAAGTGCAGGGCAGTTTCAAATAATATGCGCCGAAGTATCTTCTTCCAATCCGCAATCTCGACATATGGAACTAATTATATAGTCCATATTGTGGAGATATTCATTTAGTCTGCAGCGACTCGTAAATATTCCAATTAGAATCCTCAAATGTTTTTTGGGACAGTTGGAGGCAGTATTTCGATAGTTTCTTACAGGGTCCAGGTACACACATCTCTGTTGCTGTTTATTTTGTCCCATATATATACTATATAATTATTTAGAAATGCAATATTATTAAAAGTATATTTTATATTATATTATTATTTTATTATGGAAACTATGATATATGATTTATCAACAATGTGGTTATATTTTGAGCCAATGGAGAATTTTGGTAGGTTTTTTTTTTTTTTTGAGGTTTTAAAAGTTGTTAGTCAAACGTTGACAGACATAAAGAGTCCCGTGTCTAAAATGGACAGCACTGATATTCAAGCATACTTTATATCTATGTTTTGTCAGTTTTTACCAACAAACAATATACTAGTACATAATAATACATCAATTTGTTGGTTTATGCAATTTTAAAAAATGTTTATAAACAAGTTTATTTAAAATATTCACATAATAATGCTATTTTACGTGTAATCAAACCATACTATTGTTAATTACCTATTACTTACGTACAAACATACTTTGTTGGCGAGGTTCTTCTAAATTTAATGATTTACTCGCAGTGCAAAAAAGGTCATTAGAACGATGACTTGTAAACAACGAGCTTATTCATGCAGATAACAGTTACGTTTAAAACACCTCGTCATCTTTGTATGTAAGTATATTCTGCACGGTGTATCTTTATATAAATTTTATACAATAATATAGGCTCAAGCGACTTAATTTTAAGCGACTTAAGCGAAAAATTACAGAAATTTCAAGGATCTTCAACCACAAAAAAAAACATTTGGCACACAATTAGAGTTGGCAATACGTTTGAACATATGTATGCATTATAAGTAAACATTACAGCAAAATTCATCTTTGCAATTAAACCAAAGATTTATGTGAACGGTTTTAACAAACTTTGCAATTGTCAATTTTATATATTTCCAATTTAGCATCATTATTATAATAAATAAACAATATATAGTACATTCAAAATATAGTAAAATGCACAAATTAATAAATACTTAATATATTCTGGGACATTGTTGCTTACTGATTTAAAATATTCGAAATTTAGGTTTTCAGTTTTTCGGTTTTCATTTCTTTGTCTACAGAAAGGTGGTTTTCCATTCGAAGTAACATAAGGCCATATAAAAAAAAGGCTTCTTTGAATTTAATAAATATTTTAACGCCAAAAGACAATTTCCTTAATAAAAAGAAAATTAGTTTAAAGCAAATAAATAGTCCTTTGAGACATTAACATTTCTTAGATTCAAAGAAACTCCTTGTTCTGTATAAAGGAAAAACAACGGTTCGAAGTGATGCCTCATACAATGTCGATTACAAAAAAAATAAAATATTAGCCAAAATTTCTTTGTTTTGCAGCTAGGGGGCGCCAAAATTCCTTCAAAATCTTTGTTTTTCGTAACTCAATTAATTTTGACCATATTTGGGATATGACCCTAAGCTTACAGTTAAGGTTTCTAGCTATACGAGGTCTTTCGAAAATATAGAAACACGAGACAATTTATTGTATGTACTTTTTTGCTCAGACATAATGCTTATCTTGTATGAGTAATGACTAAGCTATTTTACTTCTTGCAGAATATTTATTTGAGAGCGGTTTACCCAATAAAAATAATTTTCAAATGACTATGTGTTCAGACAGCTAGTAAACATAGTAACTAGAAATAGGAAGTCTTGCTTTTGTAGCTACTTTAATCATTATTTCCTCCCATATTATTTCCCGTATGGTTAACCTCAACCATTCATTTTCCGGAGACCATTATATACATTCAAAATTAGTTAATATGAATATGCAGGTTTAGTATCTTATGCAGTTAACTTAACAGATTCCTTTTTTTTTTGAAAGGCCAATTTTTAAAATAACTGGTAACCGAGGCAGTCCTGCTGGTCGTTTTGTATATTTCAGTCCTGCTGGTCGTTTTGTATATTTCCGTGCCGTTAAACTAGTTCCATAATTAATAAGCTTTGGTGTAGTGGCCGCGATAAATAACAATAAATTAAAAATACAGAAGGGAGCATTTCTCACGTTGCGCACAATTATAGAACAAGGGATCTCGTGATCGTATTCCAGCAATGATACGTAGTAACGTCGCTAGTTATCATCAGGCGTATATTTTTCAGCCGAAACCGATACGTGCCCGCCCATCGATTCGTATCGGCACTGCGCGGCCGTTTTTAGCAATAATTATGTGCGGTGTAATTTTCCTCTTGCGCGGAATTTTAATTTTTAATATGCAATAATTACTTTGGAGGTATCGTTCTCACAAAAACACGGCGAAATTATCATTGCAAGGAGAGTCTGCTGATGGACAGCGACAGCGGAGAACGCTATGCGGTGCGGAGGTCTCGAACCTTGTGTTTTTTTTGCGGTGTAACGACCTTGCGCACTTAACCTTTTAGCCGCGTATGTCTGGACCAAAAACATTGTCTATTTTGTTTATAAAATAGTTGAATTTTAACCAGGCGTTTTAAGTGGTTGGGATAGTTCATTCAGAGACACAACGTCCTCCAAAGGTCATTAGTAGGGTCCGGAAATGTGTGCGGCAGCGCAGGGCTCGGAACTATAAGACTCTATGATAATGAAAGTGTAAACCGTGCTTTTTAAACGCTACCTACATTATATATGTGTGTATTTCTTTCCCATGCCACATACGGCATTGGCCAACTTCCGGAAACGCTCCAGAGCCCGCGTAATTGCAGTAGTACGCCATCCCCATTTCCGTCGTCGCGGGAACGCGGGATACTCTAATGGAGTTTTACACGCGGGCACGCAAACATTCTGAAGCATGGTCATTAGAAAATATGTGTTTTTCAGTGATCATTTTGTTAGAATTCAAAAAATGAACAGAACCTTGAGATATTGTGTTTTAGGGCTGAATTCATAGTCAGCACTTAAAAATAAGAAACACTCAAGTTGGGACAATTTGAGCTCCGTATTGGTCGAAACAGTTGAGCATCTGCACTTGAGTGACACTTAAACTTGAGTGACATTTAAATGACGACATCAATTTCACCCTTAATTCAGGTGTTTTGTCCAAATAAAAAACCGAAAATTAAATGTTTGGGATTGTTATTTCAGAGACAAAACGTTATCTAAAGGTCAATAGATGACATAAGTTTTTCAGGGATCATTGAGAACTGAGCACTTTTAATCACGTAGGATCACTTTTTTTTAGTATTGCCTTACTTAAACGTATCCAGAAAACTTTAGGAATATAAAACAGGAAAATGCATGCGTAATCAAGCTGTTTAAATTTTGAGAAAGTTATTTAAAATTAAAATGGAATGGTGAAGATAAATCTGCCTGTGAAGTATGTACATATGTAAAAAAAATACAGATTTAATGAAAACTTGCGTATAAAACTACTGCACACTGTATCTAACTTTATCCTGTCACTATATGAACTTTGATTGTAAAAAATGGTCAAATGTTAGTAGGGAATGACAAACTAACAGTGCTTTTGTAAAGTGCATCATGAGAAACATTTTCAGATAGATTTTATGGAATTTATTGATAAAATTATTTTAAAAAAAATCACTTAGATACGTCAGACGAATTGCCATAAAAAATTGTGACGGTTTTCATGTTTTTTTTTTTTTTGGGCACAAATATGAAATCGCTATATAAAAAGGCATCCTTAAATCTGCCATCCAAACAAGATGTTTATGTGGAACTCATTACAAGATGTTCTAATTTACATACATATATTAAAATATCAACTACGTTGTTATACCTCGATGTCCATAGTAGACATCAACAGTTTCACGTGATTAATATAGTTCTTAACAACCTCGTATATTTTACAAATAAATTACGCACCGAGCGGACTGTCTTATTAATTTTTTTCTCGCCGTTTTCCTAAAAGGGAAACGCTTCTGCGGCAATACCAGCCTCGAGGATGCTCCGTTGACACCGTACTTAACGTACTCCCACGTCCTCGTTCCTGTTTCTAAGCTAATTATGGAAAATAAAAGTGCGCAGTGTTTGACGTTCCATTTACCGTGGTAATACATCAATAGCGTCTAACTCCTATACAGACGAGCTTACATACCCAGTTCGTGACGGTTAACTAAGCCAATTATTAGATTTTTAATTTGCAAGGAACGAGCCCGACCGTGTAAGTCAAGTAGATTTCCTTTTCTTCTCGGTAAGTAATCGAATATAGGCCACAAAAGATGTGTAGGTATTCAGTGACGCTATCGAACTTTAAGTAAGTACATATTTGGTTTTCGTATATATGAATCGATTGAAATAAGAATGGTTTGGGTAAAGATATTTATAAATCGTCTGAGAACGTACTCGTAATTTAAATTATCAACATGTGAGTTATGGTCAGTTTTCTTAGAAAATTGAAAAGGCAATGCTGTATGCTCAGAAAGTTGATGACTGTTGCCATCAAACTACTGTTACAAATATGATTCAGGCACTAATCTTTGAGTTATACTACTCGTTCAGGATCAACATTTGTTTGATTGGAAGAGAAAACAGCCATTTCTCATTACCAAATCCGTTAACATCTTAAATGAACATTATATAAAAACTCAAGTCAATACTTCCACTTCTGTAACTAGTTCAAATGTTCTACTTCCCTTAACCTATCTTAACAGTATGATATTCAGAATACTGCATCTAATATTCCTTAAAAAAGATTTATCACATGAGGATTGTAGATATTTACTTTGGAGGATTCTCCTGATCTTAAACAAAATTAAATGTGATTTGCAGAATATAACATTCTTTATGTGCGAATCTACAAAGAAAGCAAATATATTTTTTAAAAGTCATTAATATATTACTTTATTCAAGAACTATTAATCATGAGGAAGGTGTGAAAAGTATTTGAAACATCAATTTAATATGCTAATAAATTATATTATTAAAATTATAATCAGCTTATGCAACAAACACCTGTTTATCTTATTTAATCCTCCTCACCTCCTCTCCTGATTAAGCTCAAAAACCAGTCAATCCCAAAAGATTCAGGTGTACCAAATTTCAAATACATATGGGGCATTTCACGCCAACTAGGTGAGGTCAAAAAAAAATTCAGTTTGAAACATATCAGAATCGATAGTACTTGCTAAAAAACTAACTTCCCTAAAATTTTAGATTTTTGGAGGCACAAGGAGAGGGATGGTAAGGGTGAGAAAATACAAATTTTCGTTTTGACTTATTAAAACTTTCAATCTTCCTCAATAAAAAAAAAAAAAAAAAAAATTAAAAAGAAGGTTGCAATGGTTTTCGATGTGTTTTTCTTGCGTAGAATAGGTACGATAACAGTATTTTCAAAATTATTGGGGGTAGTTTTCACCCTTATTTTGAGGATTGAAAGTTTAAAATTGAAATTTCGAAAAGTATGACACGATTTTTTTTCATTTTTTTTTAATTTCTTTTTTTTTTTTGTACTTTCGATCAATTTTTAATTCATAATGGGCGTCGACCAGGAACTGGCCCAAAAAACGGCCCAAAGGTGAAATAACGTGGTTTTAGAGTATTTTTTCATCCTGTGAGATAGTAAATGGCAAGTGAATAATATATTCCAAGGTTTTTTGGGGTCGCTGATTACGAATCTAACGTAGAACATTTCCCGTAGAATACGATGGTATTTTTTAATTTTCAAAATTTAGCCAGTTTTTAAAAGTTGACTACCATACTGGATCCGCCATTTTGTTTTTTGAAAATCTGAGGTTAGATTCGTAATCAGCGACCCCAAAAACCTTGGAAAGTATTATTCACTTGCCATTTACTATCTCACAGGATGAGAAAATACGCTAAAACCACGTTTTTTCACCTTTGGGCCGTTTTTTGGGCCAGTTCCTGGTCGACGCCCATCATGAATTAAAAATTAATCGAAAGTACAAAAAAAGAACGAAAAAAAAAAAAATTGCGAAAAAAAAAAATCGTGTAATACTTTTCGAAATTTCGATTTTAACATTTCAATCCTCAAAATAAGGGTTGAAAAACTACCCCAATAATTTTGAAAATATTTGTATCGTATTCTACGCAAAAAAAACACATCGAAAACTATTGCAACCTTTCTTTTTTAATTTTTTTCATTTTCTTACCGAGAAAGATAGATTGAAATTATAGAATCTAAACGAAAATTTGTATTTTCTCACCCTCACCATCCCTCTCCTTGTGGCTCAAAAAAATCTAAAATTTTAGTGAAGTTAATTTTTTAGCAAGTACTATCGATTGTGATATGTTTCAAACTGTTGTGATATGTTTGAATTTTTTTGAGCTCACTTAGTTGGCGTGAAATGCCCATATGTTGATATACATCCTATAGCTTCAATGAATTGTAAGTTGAAGAGCAAAACGGTGTTTTCAATGGGAGTTGATGTAAAAAGTAAAAGACACGATCTCTTTCAAAATGTAATTAGATCATTGTTCTTCTTTCAATCTTGTTTTAATTGAAGTTAGTGGTAACGTTCTATCTTCTCAATATCCTCCTCATAGTTATATGTCCTTCAAGCACCAGACCAGAAGTTTTCCGTAATTTTCCCCCGAATTTTGCTTTACAGTTATTTTGTTAATTCCTTGAATAGGCCCACATTGAATATGACCTAGATAAGTCATATACAATATGGTCAGATAGCTGGTTTTGGACCCATTCTTAGGTGCGCAATATTATTTTGAGTATTTTAGTATTTCGAAGGTCCGACAAAGTCAGCAACTCTTAAATGTTGTTTCCAAAGTACTGTAACCTGTTATATCCTGACCAGAAGAGCATAATGTGGTGTTGCCGTCACGGTATTGGCCTTTAGTACCTTTTAATGGGACTAGACATATGACGGAGGTCTAACAAAGGCAGTAACTGCCAAAACATTTGAAGATGGTGGTAGGTGTTCGTTTAGATTTCTATAATAATTACATATTAATACACGATCGAAATGAATCGTTCGGCGTGAGGTCTGAATAGGCACCGAGTGATTTATGATACGAAACTCAATTATTCTAATCTACGTTAGTTCGTTCCCTTTATCCGAGGGAGTACTGTACCACATTGTGCAGATAGAAGGTAATTACAAACGTAAAAAGAAATTAAAGGAAACAAAACGGGCAAGAAAGAGTGGCGATCGTAGTAGAAGTTTGCCTTTTCTCTTATTGTGTGTGCTGAAAAATCTAATCTTACTTCTTTTGTTCTGGTTGGCTTTGCCACTGCGAAAAGGAGTCGACCACTGTCAGGTGCCGACCACTGGTTAATTTAATATAAAATAAGATAATTTTATAAAAATATGTGTAAAAATTTCTATCAAAAAATGTACGGATTGCATTTGTTACAGTAGGACGAGTTTTGAATTTTGAACCTGTAACATTAAACATCAATCAGAAGACAAAACAAGTGGCAATCACAACACCTCAAACAAACAAGTCACCACGTTATTGTTTTCCAAAAGTAGGTCTAAGGACTTTTATTTTGAAACCGTGAAATTTGAACTGTTTGTGATTTAGCAGTTTGTGAACAGTTTGTCTGTTTTCTAAAGTATGGAGAGGAGAGGTATACAATGGATGCTGTTCTGTTGTCGCATTATTAACTGTACTTTATGAAACCTAATTGTGACTAAATGTAGCAAAAAAATTAGTGAGCGTCATATGTCATACATAACGGAATTCAGAATAGAAAATAATTTGTGAATTCGACAATAAATTGAGTATAGGTCCACGAATACGAAACGTTTAAGCAAAAAAATTATTACTATTAAAATTGTAATTAAAATATTATAAATATGCATTAAATGATCTGACACGACGATATTTTAAGTTTAGCTAAAAAAATATGTCTGTATGTCTGGTTACTTTTGTTATGTAGGTACACGATATCTTGTGAACGCGTTAAAGATATCAGTTTGAAATTTGAAACACGTTTGTACATGTCGAGGTATGCAGAGCTAAGCTGAGCTAGAAGAATTCAAATATCACATTATTAAGCCTCTTATTTCATTTTTAATTTCTTATCATAGAAGCCATATATATTAATGGCATAAAGTTCATTAGGTTCATTGAGATCACACAAGTCATTTCGACATAAAGGTCGGATTATTTGTATTGGCCATATTTACAGGTCATAAATATCATATTGGCAATAAAGGTCATACAAATCATCAAGATCAAATTCATAAAAATAATTCATCAAGGCCAAGACCTAAATAGAAGCCTATACGGCAAAACAAAAATCAGGGGAAACTTTCCAAAAATGGCTGTCTCCAGAAAGATCTTTGAAATGGCTGTCTCCAGAAAGATCTTTGAAATGGCTTGCAAAATATTTCTGAATTTTTTTTCATTATCACCGTGTAAATACAAAATCTTTGCAAAATTCTTATTTTGCTTAAAGATACAACTATTGTAAAATATCACAGACGAAATGTTGGGATGAAATAAAAATTCAAATGACCATAACTTTTACAGATCTCAAAATGTCAAGAAAACAACAAGCATAAAAAGACTGTATTTACTAGGCGATTATGAAAAAAATATATTTCCGTTTGCCGTTTCCAAGATCTTCCCGGAGGCAGCCATTTCTGGAAACAAAATTCGCAAGTTTTCCCTGAAGACCTTTTGCCATTATAGCCTTCTACTTAGGTCTAGTAACCATCCCCTAAATTATGGTGTGGATGCCATGTCTCCTTACGAAAATACGAGCATGTCAAATTCCACCGGCCACCACTGTAACACAGGTTGTGTATGTCATAAAGATCACAAAGGTCATATCACTCATATCGGTCATAACAGTTATAAAAGTCAAAGAATGGATAAAAAAGGACATACGGGTCATGAAGGTCATGTTTGTCATACAGGTCATATAGGTTACAAAGGTCTATATGTAGGTCATGAAGGTTGTCAAGGTCAAATAGGTGATACAGGTCATATACAAAGGTCGCACTTTTAAGAACATAATATATTTTTAGCTACCGCAAATGTGGTAAAACTGTATATGTGGAAGTGGTAATGCCTTGGGTAGTGTTTTTCTATTTTATTTTATTTCGTATTTCAAAGTACGTGCGAGTTTCTAGAAATAATTCAATCGTTTTTCCCGATGTAATTCGAACGGAGATCGTCGACTGTTGTAAAATATCACTATTGTAAAATATCACAGACGAAATGTTGGGATGAAATAAAAATTCAAATGACCATAACTTTTACAGATCTCAAAATGTTAAGAAAACCACGAGTATAAAAGTACTGTATTTACTAGGTGATTATGCAAAAAAAATTATTTCGCAAATATTTTGCAAGCCGTTTCCAAGATCTTCCCGGAGGCAGCCATTTTTAGAAAAAAAAGTTTTCCCTGAAGACCTTTTGCCATTATAGCCTTCTACTTAGGTCTAGTAACCATCCCCTAGTGGTAATGCCTTAGGTAGTGTTTTTCTATTTTATTTTATTACGTATTTCAAAGTACGTGCGAGTTTCTAGAAATAATTCAATCGTTTTTCCCGATGTAATTCGAACGGAGATCGTCGACTGGTTCTTTTGTGAAGTCAACAAACAGAACACGAATCCTCGTCCTAGAAGCGGCAGCGACTTGGTCAACATGAAGCGCACGACACCCGGTGGCGGCCGCGGGTCACGAACTCCCTTCATCTGACTTACGATGCTTCGCCGTCATAACTATTAGATTTAAAGGCTTATAATGCACTACTATACATATTTCAGCTTCCGATTTCACAACAAAGGACTCTATTCTGACTCGGCTATTTCAAGGTCGTTATCCTCTCTCTACCTGAACGCGATCAGCGACGTTATGAACTAGTTCTCGAACGTAATAGGACTCCTGATGGCCTTTTTGGGGATATAAAAAATGTTTACCATCAGGCGTCTGCCTGACCCGTTAGAATTTCCGAAAAAAAAATAATAATGAAATTAAAAAAAAACAGTAGCACAAGTTTAACTACACAGTTCATAATGGAGTGCATTGTTAAGTTAGTTATTTGATTGTTTATGGTTTTTGCTTTGTAGTCAAAAATATAAGATCCTTGATAGAATAGAAAATATAAGAAAAACATTTTTTTCAATTTTTTCTTTCTTTAAATGACGTAAAAACATCTTAAAAATCATATCCAAGAGGAATTTTTTATAGATCTAATGTATAACTTTAACTAAATTATTTTCGATGCGATTCGTGAAACAAGTCAAACGCTCTAAAATATTCGAAAATACCGCTTCGCCGTGACTGAGCATTTTGGAGTGTCCAGGACTACGTCGATAAATTTTAATCATAGAAAGTAAGTTGTCCTTTTGAAAATGACTAATAGATGGCGTTACTAAAATTATTTCCAAATGAGAGAGCCGTTTTGGGCTGTATAGCCCTTAGTCTAACGCTCAACGCCGATCCGTATTTCTCAAAACCATATATTTTTCTAATGGGCGGGCAGCATAACTTTTATCCAATTGACTTGAAATTTTAACTGCAGCTCTCTATAACTAAATTATCTAGAGCGGTACACACGATTTTTACAATTGATTAATAATTACAGTTGTCATAAAAAAATAAAGGTGGAATTTTTTTGTTTTTTTTTTCTTCAAACTGCCGCCTTTTTGTAAAAAATCATTGTTTTGACTTGATCTTGTGTACCGCTCTAGAAAAACTAATATGGATTATGGATTTTTTTTGTTCTAGGAGAATTTAAAAATTTGCTACATTGCCCGCCATGGGCCGATCGAAAAAAAAAGGCATCAATGTAATATTAAAAAAAAATTGTTTGTACTTCAATATGTACTAAATAAACCCTCAAAACGGTTTTTCAATATTTTTATTAATAGCTGAGAAAAAAATTAACAAAACTTACTTTGATTTTTGATGTAACCTTTAAGGCAGTAAGAAATCTTGAACTGTTTTTGTTTTTCAACCAATTTAAAGCAATTTAGTCAACAAAGATCTCTTGTATGTTAAGATCTTATGATAAGTAAAATAAATTGATCAAGCACAGAGATTCTGGGATACAAAATTAAATAAATAAATAAAAAAATAGCAAGAAAATCAAATATTTTCGACAAAATAATTGTGTTAACGCTAGTTGCCAGAAACATGAAAATTCTAAATCCAAAGTTTGTTTCAACTTAACACAAATCTGAATTTTGAAAACAAATTCAGTTCGAATGTCCGAAAACATTAAATGAACAGTAGCATTAATTCTCCAACCTTGCTCATGAGTGATTTAAATCACAGCATATCCATCTTTGAGATCGACCAGGTAGCCAAGATATTGGACTTATTTTTTACCAAATTTTTTTAATTGAACCAAATTTTAGATTTAAGGTTTTCAGACCTTTTAAAAAAATTCGTTAACATTTTTTCATAAAAAAAGCACGTGATTTGGTTTACTATTGTTTAATTTTGCAGGTAGCTTCGCATATGGACTGGCCTTGCATTAAATACATATCACCGACTTCTGTTTCTGAGGGAAACGTTGGTTTAAACTGGTTAACACCATAATATTACAGGGGTATTACACGCTTAAGTAAGACACCCTGTATGATAAAAAATGTATGTATATGTATTTTAATAATTTTCGAAAAATTATGAATGAACTTCTGTGACGTGAAATGACTCATCACTTTTTTTATATATTTGTATTATTTCATATGAATTATATGATTCTTACAGATATTTACTGAAATTATGAAGAGCTGTACTCCACCATATTAAAATATTTAAAAGTAAGTGTTTGTATCCTTGAACTGCATAAGAATCTAAGCTCTGTGCGAAATATGTTCAACATGGGTTAGGGTTGATTAATATTGCATTAGAAACTAAAAAAAAAAAAACTAATTATATAATTACTATGTGCCTACTTGTATACTGATACCCGCTCCTTACTATATATATTATTTAACTAAGTATTAAATATACACATATTTGTTACAGCAAGGAAATTAGATTTACTTGCTCATTTGACTTGAAACTAACGGTATCTGGTACACTAATATATCATATTTTTTTTCGAACGCCCCGTAACGTTGTTACCCTTCCATCATGCCTATTTTTAACTTCTTGTTATGAAAACACTTTCGCTCTACGCAGTTTTCATCATATTCCCATTATAGTACGCGATAAATCTATGAAGCTTTTAATTACCGCATCACGATTTAGATCGATCTCACGTGTAAAATATTCATAATTAACACAAAGGTAGGTCGTGTTGAGGAAGTATTGGTGTATCTTTTTCAACATGTGACTCAAAATAATATTCCATTATTAATAAGTTCTTAGGATAATGAGGACCAAACCAATTTATTTTGTTTTTATGACAGCTTTACTTGCTACTTAGCGCTACTACAGGTTTTCATACTTTAACGCATGACTTTCCAAGCAATTCAAAATTTTGAGTGGAATGGCGTGGATGATCTACTCTAATATATCGAAAAATTTATCATTGTCATCATCAAGTTACAAATAAAGCTGCGTTAGAAACAACACAAATTAGTTTTGCTTCATATTATGTCTATCAACAACCACCGCCAGCTCAAATCAGTTTTACATCATTTCAATCAGTATCGTTGAAAAGTTCCTACAAATATGCTTTTTTGCAACGGGTGTGTCCAGTTTGTGGCATTCATAACAAAACTACCCCTGTCATTATAACGACATAAAAATTATTATTAACTGGAGCTATTTCTTCTAAAACCGTTGAGAAGGCAGAAATGTTTTTTGTGACACCTGTATCAGCAAGTGGCTGATGACATTCTGGTACTGCCTATGTTGTTATTTTGTAATTATGTAGGGTTAGTAGCGATTCTCTACTGTCCATGTAGATTTTGATCATTTTTCATATTTCATATTTCATCATATTTTTCATATTTATATTTATCATCCATAAAGTGGTATAGTGTTTATTTTCTCCAATTATGATATACTTAGTCATCTCGTTCACTGAAGATTATTTATCATTTCACTTATGAAAATTATTCTTTTGTGACTTTCTAGCATTCTCAAGCATTAGTACATTGAATGTATTACGAACCTACTCAACAATGGATACAAACTTGGCAGAAACGAACACATATTCGCCGGCCGATGTAGATACGAGGTTTTAAGACTTATTCCCACTTTATGAAATATGAAGCCTGCGTTTCCCTCTTCTCACCGTTAATGGCCGTTATTTACATAAGAGTCCCAATCGATGGCGAATAATTTATAATGATTAGTACGATCTAGATTACACACCGCGGAAGTCAGTCGATCCGTAAACGGTTCTCTTGCTCACCGCGCGGGAAAAATGGCCGCCGATTGTGTTGGGAGGGAAAAATGTCAGGCCGGCTATAACAAGAACAATGAGCCGATGCTTCGTTTATTAAGCGAAAAGTTGCTTCACACTGTTTATACAGGGTGTCCCGGTTTATTCGTTAACGCCTCACAAGTTCATGAAAGGAGAAGATAGTCTAATGATTTTATATTTTTTAAGGTTCAAGAGAGAATACATCAACTACATTCCTTGATCTTAACAGACAGTGAAACTGTGAGCAGGGGTGATTATAATTAGCGGTAATCATATTAGATAGTGGCTACTGTGAGGTAATGTCTTGAAATCCACGCCGCCGGTGACGCCCACTTCAGTTCAGCAACGCCCACTTTCGAAAATTCGAAGATGCTTCCCTGGCTAAGATCAAGGGAAGTTATGTGTGAATGCATGATATGCCTTCTACTGTTACTTTTGGATTTTCTATATACGGTTCTTAAAAAGAATGATTTTCCTATGTTCTCGATAAATTACGATAACTTAAAACTTGTGTGGGAACCCAATATAGCGTTTGATATACATACATGTAAAAACTTCTGGAGCTTCAAAGAAAATAATCTTCACTACAATTTACTCTTGTGTTTTTGACTCGTAATTATAATTACTTGTAACAATTAAAAAAGTAATTGTAGCAGTAATTATAAGAATTATTTTATATTCATTATGAGAAAAGCTGAGATGTAATCCTCAGATTGTAACATCACCACTGAATATGTCAACTACTGTGGAATGATATGATGTCCGTCCATGATGAGCATATCAGTGACTTTGTCTACGCTGGTTTATAACGAATTGATGTCTCATTTTATTATTTGTTTCTCTAGGACATTCGTATTTTTCTACCCTCATCAACATATCAACCAAGTGGACAATTTATTTCATCCCATTTTCATTTATTTTTTTTATTTTATAACTTGATAAATTGAGGTACAGATGCATATTTCATGAAAATAAAGAAAAAATGTGAAGAATAGTTTTCAGACATAATCATTAAGGGACACTTAACGTCTTAAATTATCTTGAAGCCAACAGTTACTTTCCCAAAGACCTGAATAATTCCTTATTTAGTACCTATTTGTTCAAGGAGCCTTCACGTACGTTTTGATTTAACTGACTGAATACAGAATAATTTCCATTCATCATCGTTCCACATCAGCAACTGCAGATCCGGATTTCGATCTTATTAGATCTATCTGCGGGTGAATGACTAAGAGCAAGTTCTTGCTTATATCCTGACCAGAAGAGCAAACGGTGGAATAGGGAATCATTCTCGCTTTATAAGCTTTTTAATGGGCTTACCGTTGGAGTGTGTTCCAGGGCGATATATTTTAGGTAACACCATCGTAAACCGATTAAGCTAAAAATCACTGATCCCCATTAATCACATGATAACAGGATGTGATTAATTCATGTCGAACTGTGGTGGAACAAGACGAAAAGTAATGTTGAAGCTGATAAGTACTCTTTGGACTTTGGACGATGTTAGTGCCAAAATATATGACACAAAAAATGCAGTTTTAACGAGGTATAAATGCTTGTCGATGTCTTTAATATCGGTGTCTTTTGGTTCTCACTGTAATCTGTGGTCAACACTGCAAATTTGAATAAGTATAATAAATGAAACCGATGACATCTTTATTAATACGGGAATTTAAAAATTAACCCGTTTAAAAATTACAGCTGTATGCGAATTAATCACGTGATTGGAATATATTTTTAATTTGTAACTAACTGCGGAGGAGGAACATATTGAATCCGGACACACTGTATAGACTAATCACGGATCATGTAGTCAAGTGGAACAGAGATCCGATGGGCTGCGCGCGGTGCTTCTCGGAAATACAATAAGAATAAAAAAGTTTTCCTCGCTTTGTCTTAAATTGTAAATATAATACACGTCCCGGTGCGGTTTTAGAGTTTGTAATAAAGAATATCACGCTTTGTTTTACGCCGTGGATCTGGATGGAAAAGTCTCCGAGATAAATTGATTTTTTATCCGGAATAATTTATTTACAGTAAAACTTGATTAGATTTTTTTCCGGGCAGGATCTATTTGTTCTGCTGTTGGCCGTCAATTTTAACTGTAAACATTTTTCTTATTCGGAAATTCGCGCTCGGGAAAAAACATTGCAGTCGGCATGCATTGCATTCGAACCATTATTACTGTTGTCACGAATATTAGAAAGCTGCAATGCATCATTCATCGTTATTACCATATTTTTAAATTTTAGGAAATCACCATCTTAATATTGCAGACCAATTTCAATAGTTACGTAGTTAATCTATTAATTACACGCCAAATTTTTATTTCTCATAATAGTAATATTGTTTAAAACAGATAAGAATTATAACTACAGCAAGAAATGTTCATTTACGAGTTTCAATATTCATAGACGTCCTTAGAAATATAATTTCGTAGAATCAACTAAACTCAGTAAAAAATAACATTTCCGTGGAGATAGACTAGAGCATTCGTTTGCAACAGAACATCGAGTATGATCTTGAAAGAGTTGAATTTGCTTGTAATGAGCTGTTGGTTAGAATATTATAACAAATGCTCAAGTCTATCTTTAGCTTTAGGGTTATTTGGTATCCACACATTTGCTCATAATGTCCCATTCACTAAAATATGACAGTATAAATACAAACGAGTATACAAGTATGTTCGAGCTTTAGGGTTTGCTTGATATTCACACGTTTTATCTGTTTATTTTAGGACGTCTAAAGAGAGCATATTCTAATTCACTGTAATATTAGGTATAATACAAACAAATCTTCAAGTGTGTCTTCACCTTTAGGGTGTGTTTGATGTCCACGCGTTTTATTTATGTATTTTGATGACTGTTATATCTTATTAATGGTGTGTTCCTACACTTTAACTGCTTCTCTATTATAAGACGGATAAATACGAATAGGAAATAAATCACGTCATTGACGTAAGAATTTAAAATCCACGACGTTTATCCGAAAATATTTGGTCGTTTAACCTAGCATAATAGTAATGGATTGGGCCGTAATCCAAATTTATTTCTCCTTCCGTGGCACTAATTACATCTAAAAGCGAGTAACCAATGTTTTCACACCGCGCACGTCATACCCAATAAAATTACGAGTCGTAGAACACTGCGGTCGGACATCTGCACAAATCCTTTTAATGGTGCTCATTAAGGAGCGGATTAAAAATGTTATCTGGAGCTTAGAGGAGTTAATCGTCGTTAAATAATGCGTCAGGCAGGGGAGCGTCCACTATTTCCTGGTTCTGCAACATGTAAACTGTTACGATGCTGCTATGAAAATTCATATATTTCTAGAGTATGCGACGAGATTATGACAGCAATTAGGTTGAACAAGCAATTAACATTAACGTGAAACATCTTGAATTTATTTAATATTCGCGCGAATTACAATGTGGTACTTGTGCCAAACAGCTGTCCTAAATGCGATTATGTGAAAGCTACGTATTTCAAAATTTGTTTCTTGAAATAGTATCCTGCTGCAGTACGAATATACCTAATTAACAATAACAAACTATGGAAAATAATAGCTCTGATCTAACGGTTTTGACTATCAGGTTCTGTTAAATTATAAGTGTATAATAAAAAATAATGAAGCTATGCTTTCAAAGCCTTCCAAGTTATAGTCCGGGAGCCAGCGACAGATTTTCATGACCAAGTCCCTCTCAAGCGATAATTAGTGGAATGCATCAGAGAGTTGTATCATAAAGCCTCGTGGACGTCAGCTGCGGTTCCGTGGGTGGGATGAGCGGCGGTAGCCTCCCACGCACAGGGACAAAAAATATATTTAGTAATTTCCTCCTGACTAAAAATTTGTCAAACTATATCTAATCCAATATCTTGAAGAAAAAAAGTCAGCTGACTATAACATGGTATATTATACGTCAGCTGGTCGCCTGAACATGAAAAAAAAATATAGGTACACTCAATGATTTCCTCCCAACTAAAAATTTACCTGATGATAGCTTACATGCTACTGTGAATGATAAATGTCAGCTGGCTGTACCTCAGTAGAAAGATCGTCAGCTGATACCTTAAAGGTTGTAACGCAGAAGTTATATGGGAGCATCTATCGCCTATTTAAATGCACCAGCTGACGAATTTTCTCTCGACTTACCGCTAGCTGATTTTTTTTTATTAATTACAGAAGTATATTAACAATCAGGTTACAAATTTTTATCCGGGAGGAAATGACGTATCTTAAATTATTCTCATTATTTCTAAAGATTGAAGCAATACTCAATCACTTTTTTAAAATGAATGTTATTTATCGAACAGCTAAGTTACAATAAACTATAAATTGATTAATCTACTTATGTAAATATTTCTTCAGTTATTCAATTATATACTTATTAGTTTTAAAGTATCTATACAGAATATTGATTTAATCGGAACACTCATATCGAAGCGTAATGCCGAATAATTTAAGATACGTCATTTCCTCACGGATAAAAATTTGTAACCTGATTGTTAATATACTTCTGTAATTAATAAAAACAATCAGCTAGCAGTAAGTCGAGGGAAAACTCGTCAGCTGGTGCATTTAAATAGGCGATAGATGCTCCCGCCTAACTTCTGCGTTACAACTTTCAAGGTATCAGCTGATGATCTTTCCACCGAGGTACGGCCAGCTGATATTTATATTCATTCACAGTAGCATATAAGCTATCATCAGGTAAATTTTTAGTTGAGGGGAAATCATTGAATGTACCTATAATTTTTTTTTCATGTTCAAGCGACCAGCTCACGTATAATTCACCATGTTATAGTCAGCTGACTTTTTTTCAAGATATTGGATTAGCTATAGTTTGACAAATTTTTAGTCAGGAGGAAATTACTAAAAAAATTGTATTCTCCGTGCGTGGGCGGCTACCGCCGCTCATCCCACCCACGGAACCGCAGCTGACGTTCACGAGGCATTATGATACAACTCCCTGATGCGTCTCACTAATTATCGTTCGAGAAGGAATAATTGACCAAATTTTGACCTGGCTCTCGGACTATTATTTACTTTCCTCCAAGATCACGCTGTTTCGTGCTGTAACTGCCATTGTCTTATGCAATTATTTTATAGGCAAGGACCTTGCCGTTCGGCCGTTTTATTTATCTCCGACAAATTGTCAGTGGACAATGATGAATATTGAAAGCGGCATTCTAGTTTTCAAGAAACGAATTGAGCAACGTCTTCAGCTAAGGCGTTCCTTCGGCGATTCGCCGGAAAGCGACGTGTTCAAGAAGGATTAGAATATCGCCTCTTACCGCAACTATGATAATTTGAAATCTCAGCGAGAGACACGCCGACTGGCAAGTGCAACGCTGACGCAACTCTCACCGACCTTCGCGGCTCTGCGGAATGGGTGCGATACACGCCTTGTGCGACGAGGCGTTGTCGGTTTTCACCATTTCGTCCCTGGATTCTCTTAGACAACGTGTCCGTTCTCCAATCTCGATTCATTGACGGGAATGTCGAACGCATTTAATAATTCTATTTAAAAGTCACTTATGCAGGCAAATAGGTACACAGAATGAGAGTAATTCCAGTGTTATTTAGCATCGGAAATCACAGATACGGATGTCGACCTTATTGGATCTTATCAGTGTAATATATCTGTCTCTATCTGTCTGTATATCTGTAAGAATAACAATGATCGAAAGTTTCAACACATTTGCTGGTAGAATAAAAGCGGCGACATGGAGGATTGCGCTCTAGTGCACTTAAATGGGACTCGACGTGTTCTCCAACTACTAGATGTTGTTTCCAGGAGCACACCACTTACGGCAAGTCCGTTAAGCTAAACTAGAAACGTCAAGTAAAGGTTAAGTGACCACAATATTTAGAAATTAATTACTAATAAGCCTAGTTTTTTTTTGTATATGGGGGCCCTCTCACGGGAAATCGCTCACTGAGGCCTCTGTTAGCGAATTCACGTTTGTAGGTCATAGGGACTAGCACATGTCCACCCCCTGATGAAAGACAGGGTCTGACGAAACCCTTTGAATTTCACTAGGTTCTGGATATTTGGAGCTTCTCCACATACATTAATATATAAGTATCATTGGTTGTGACGCTGATGATTTTCAGATGATTTTTCATGGAGCAGTATGCAGCGAACAGTCCCACGACTAAAACAAAGTCTTAGCAGTTCCGTGCTGCATTTCGAGTCCAGGGCCCTTAATGAAGAGTCTTGACCAGTGGCGGTGCGTGATCCTAAGATTGGGGGTGCACCATACATAAAAATAACGATAATCATAAGAATAATAAGAATATCCCTAATATGAGATAAATATTTATCTCATATTAAGGTTATTCTTATTAACTCTATTAATTTGAAAACTTACCTAATTTTCTTTGTAAATGAGCTCAATTCTGCGATTTTTATATTGTGCAAATTTTTCAATTACTTTGTTGTTAAAATTTTCGATATTTGTAATAAAGTCTTTTTCAATGGAGACCATAGCCAAAGCCGACAGTCTCTCCTGGCACATGGTGTTGCGCAAAAATGTCTTTATTCGTTTTAAATAGAAATTTTCCACAAAAACGAATACAGTTAATAATAATGTTTAAAACATACCTGTTTTTTGAAACCGCTTCATTGTGTGCTGCCACTGCTCGTCGATGAGCAGAATCGAGCATTATCGCAATATTTGTAGTGCCTAGCATGGCTAAATTCAAAACATTATTCATGTGTCCAGCAGAATTTGCATGGTTTTTTTTATTTTCTCGTTTATGTGATTTAAATCCGTTACTCCAGTTTTGGTCCAAGGTGTTTCTCCGCCAAACAAAACACACGGAAAACAAAACACTGCGTTCAATACATCGCATCCACTTAACCACAAATGTTTTTTAAATAAGTCATTATTAAATGTTCTTACAAATTGTTTACTTTTTCCTTTCACGGCTAATTTTAAATTAATTTGTGGAGAGGGCCTACCTAGAGTTTTAATTTTCACTTTTTCCTCCAAACTCAAGCTAGAGAATGGAGTTTTTAATAAGTTTTGAATATAATTCATTATTCCAAACTAGATTGTAACCGAGTTTATATTTATAAAACGTGAGCGATAAAACAGCAATCGCAATGTACGAAAACAATTCACAAACCAACCGACCGATAACTCTCGTGCGCTCTTAAACTCCGCACATCATATCCATAGGATTCGCCCACTACGCGTAATAATTGTGGAGGGGCAAGCAGTAACAATACGCGTTCGCTTTTTCGTATTGCACGGAAGCATGATCGTCGTGCCGCTTTTTCGTATTGCGCGTGTCGACTCCCGCGCCGCGAGCGGAAACCAGTGGCGTTGGAGATAGACCTAGCGTCTAGTGGATTCGTAACGCTGCGGCCAAATAATATTCAGATGGTATTAAAGCTAGGGATGCGGCAAGGCGATAAATTAAGAATGCATCCATTAATTACTAAATAAAATTATTAATGCTAAATTGTTGGTAGTGCGCGCGCACCAGCGCACCTTATAGCCCACCGCCACTGGTCTTGACTGATGGATCTCCTTTTGTATTTGCCACTCTTGGAGGTGGCATAATGTGTCATCTCTTCCTCTTGGTTTTCACTCGTTGAGTGGTTTTATAGCGACTCTTGGGAATCGGATCCAGCCCAAGGAAACCCATTTCCATTTTCAGTACATCAGCCTTCTCCACCGGAGTACAATCTTTTGCTTGCATCTCCCTAATTTTTGCATTATATTATGGCATTCCCACACAAGCCTTGATTCAGACCTTCATGTCTGCAGAGCCAAGAGCCAGGCCTAACTGTCTGTGTATAAGTAGATTCATCTGCCACTGACGTGGTTCTACATCCATTCTATTGAATACATAGTTAACGCACGGATTTCATTCTGGTATATTGTGAAATGTTTGAATAATGGTGTCGACGTAACAATGTTGAGCCTACTTTTCCAGATTCCAGATTCTGACCCTTCCTGCAAAACCGACCCGTCTGATATAAGCTTAATTCATTTTTTAAACAATTTTTTAAGTAGTATAGTTCTTTAATGTAATCCAAAATATAGTGTAAATGTTCTAAAAAACAGATGACATCATGCAATTCTGATTTATTATCAGTGAAGTTATTTTTCAGTGAGATTATTTTTTATTTTGGTGGTACATTAAGCTTCTTTAACATACCACCAAATTCCATATGCTGAAGGTAGATCGCACCTGGAAGACGGTCAAATATTTTGAATCGCTTTTTAAGCCAAGCCTCGACATTTTCGCTGTTAATGTTACACGGCCTGCGTAACAACTTGTACCTATTCAGTCAATGCAAATACATTAATACATATTTTAATTGTTGCCGCTGCCTCATGAATTAACTTACTTCTTTAAACAATTTATCAAGCATTTATCTTATTATGCTAATTATTAATGGTGCTTGCAAAGGAATTCTTGAGTTTGCAATTCACAATGGTGACAAGATTAAGTGTTATAAATGCGCGATTATTGTGAGGTAATTGTAAATTATTTAACGAAACAGAAAAACTATTCGCGACGAGTTATTTTATAATTACCTCCGTATACTACCTGCTGCTCAATGAAACACGACTGACCATATTCATGTTGACTTTTAAACACGAATTTAATTGCTGCATTAGCGGGTTCCCGTATAAATGTGATGCGAACAGGGCTGGCTTCAGCCCTGATGCACCACTTCGTTAAAATTATGTAGCAATTCTAGGTATAACCTTAAACGCTGTGATAATAACTAAGTGTTAAATAATTCCAGTTTTCCACTGGTCTTTTTAAAATCAGTGAATTTCGGAAAATATTAACAAACTCCCTAATATTTAACTAATATAATTTCAACTACATGTTTTCAACTTTTATATAAGATGGCATGACATGAGTAGGTATAAAGTGGAAATGAGTCATCGTAACTGTTGGTACAGAGTGCAAATTTTACACATGAATTCTTAAAAACCGGGAAAAATACCTTTACTTTATTCTTAAATACCGCGGAAAGTGTCTCTGACAAGACCCCGCACAAACCTAATGGAAATTGGATCAAAGTCAAATTGGTTGAAAATTTAGTATAATACAGTTTTTGACTTTCTTTTTAGACACACCTTCAGGACCGTAGGTCAATCGCTATCCATTGGGGGTTCTAATTGAGTAGTGTTTCATCGTCCTGTGGCTGAACGTAGAAGGCTTCAAAGATTTAATGTCTAAAGACTTATCTAATTGAGTTATAAGGGCTTTTAAGTCTACAGTGTGGAACAGCCAAGTGGAATAAATTCAGTAGCTCCATTATTATGCATTTTTTAGAAAATCCTGCGACGCAAAAATGTCATTCCTAAATTCAACCCTTTTCAGGTGACAGCTAAAACCCCTAAGTTTTCAAATTTGAAGTAGGGGATTGTGATATTTCTTTTGAAAGGTCTTTTCATTCTCTATTCAAAACTGTTATGGTTTTAAATTTCATTGCAGAAATTAATAAGAAAAAAAGATAAGTTTCTCCAGCGTAGGAAATTCGTTACATTAAAATAAAACTTTTAAGTAACACTATTTGTCACTTTTAGGTTGTGAAATGTTAATAATAAAAAAAATGTCTGTAATTGCCGACATTCCCTACTTAAGATAACAACTTACTAATAAATACGTACAATTTATTGCTTGACAATCAAACGACAAAAACGAGCAAGCAGCAAAAAACAAACCTGATATTTAAGAAGTTGGCCATTATCAACTTTAGTGAAATTACCTAGAAAGGTGCTTGTGATTGTAACAGTAGTTAAGTTATGTGTTAAACTTTTTGCTTTTTTTTCGTGTTGCAATTCAGAGAGATGGTTAACCTAACAGAAATGCATAAGATAATGATTCTGCAGATGATTGGTTATGAAGACAGAACACGAACGCAGGCCGAAGTTGTTTGTCTATTTCAAGAAAAATATCCGGATTTGCCGTCGATATCTCAAGGTACCGTAAGTAAAATGGAGAAGCAGTTTCGGGAACGTGGACATGTACGGCAGCTAAAGAGAAATCCGTCCAATAAACTCAGTGATGAACATTTAACGAAATTAATACGCATTATAAATTCAACTTGTATGTATGTATAAGATGCAGACACAAGTGTTTGATACACAAAGCATCATGATGTCCCACGTACTTGAAAATTACGTGGGGCATGAACCTGTATGAACAGTAACTCGTCTCTCCTCTCAATTGAATGGTGCACTTGTTGTGTAAGCTACCAGCTTCCCTGAATAAAGCAAATAACCTTTCCTCAATTCTGAAATATGATTTATTGTTATTATCTACCTACAACCTTAATTACATAGTCCGCGTCTCGGTATAATGATTTCAGTCGCAGGAATACCTATTATTAAGCGATAGATAAATCTATAATTTGAAGACTATCGCGTTGATTTGTGCCTTCGCATTGAGCAAACACTGAATCGTCGGTCGACGGACCAAACCGTGGCTAGTTATACGATACAGTCGATATAATTTGTATTTCGATTGCTCACTCGTCACGCGGACTGCTATAACTCTAATTTCGCTAGTAAAGATAAAGAATGCCATTTCGTCGCTGCGAATGCAACTAATTAGCTGCGGTTAATGAAACGGGGCAAATTGGAAGCCATAAAATCATTAACGAGAGCAGGAAGCGTATGGTTTCCAATAGCACAGGGTTAAAACTGTTGCGTGTACCGTGACATCCCTGCTGCGTTCTTATTAAGATCCACACACTAACCGGGAGTTCGCCATCAAACCGCGGTTTAATCGTTAGTTTAATTCAGTTAAGCTGGTCTGATGTGTTCATTTAACGCGATTTTTCCGGATCAGCCTACCACGATCACGACTAAGGATCTACACTAGGTTGTTTACGTCATCATCTCCGCATTCCTCGAACACTGTTTATGGAATCTCGTGACAATTTGATGCTTACGGTGTTATTGCAATTGCAGTGAATGTACAGTGTGTACCACAATGTTCCTATCATACTTATACTCCTTACTAAAAAGAAACCTTAATAGTTTTTTTTTACGATATCCAATAACAAAACTAACATAACAAAAATAAACAATACTTTCGACAAGGCAACACTTATTTTTTATTACTTGGTAACGTAAATATTAAGTGAGATAAGGGAATGTTTCCAAAAAATCAACAAGATGAAAATCGAACTTCACTAGAAATAAGAAAAATACGAAAATAACTAATTATATTTAAATTATATTATAAATTAAACCCTACACAATTATATGTAAAAGAGCTTTTGATTAAATAAAAATAATATTTAAATTATGCACCGATGGTCAAGACAGTTATTAAACTCTTGTTGAATATTGTCAATAACTCAGGAAGTATGTCTTGTATTTTTGTGCAGTGCAGTGCAGAGTTTTGCGATATCCCAACAAAAAATAGTAAAAAAGGTTGGGATCTGGTGATCGAGCTGAGCCACAGTGGGTTAGAATCGAAAAATCCTGGCTAAAAATCGAAAAACCAAGTTCGTTATATTCTGTTTTAATTCATATAGCTGTGTGAAGCTTTCCTGCGTGTAATACTGAAACGAGAGCTACCTAGGTTTTATACCTGTCATTCTACATCAGTCGGAAGTTGGGCAGTTGTGAATTTTTGTTACCACAAGGTGTATTTCCGACTTCCGAAAAATGGAGGCCACTCTTGAAGGGATGTAAAATATTATCTATGCATTGAAATTCAAATTTTTGTATTTCTTATTATGGAAAATAAATGTTAACTCTGCGCTTATAATACTAACGCGCATGTTAAGGTAGCGAAAGAAAAGTAGGAAAATAGTTTGTATCTACATAGTTCTAACAGTAATTCACAATTTAACATGTGGGAAATATTAGTGGAATAAGAAATTCATAAAAATTGGCTGCTTGAAACGGCTTATTTCAGTGAAAAATGCAAAAATAGAAAGGCGCGTCCAATAGAGCGTTCTCGGTGCAATTCTAACTGTACCTGCGTCAAAGCAGGTGTTCATCCCCAATGCAATAGTAAGTCCCAACCAAGGGGGGGGAATGTATATATCTGGTGTACACTATTGACCAGTGGAAGGAGAAATATAGGGTGTCTCAATGTTCCGTGAAATATATATATATTATTTTATACTAGTTAACCTAAACCAACTTAACTGAGGTTCTTTGCGATCAATTTTTAATACAAAATAATTGTAGTAACCTAATGTAACTTAACTGAAGACACGTTGCGTGCAATTGTAGGTTCCAAAAAGTTCTTATTTTTGGCCCTCCATTTCTTCAGACAGTTAGATTAAAATCTTATTAATAAAAAAATATAAATAATCTTATTCGAATCAAAATATGTAGTTTTTTAAGAAAAATTTACTTCCGGTTCTCCACCTGTTTTTTTCGGTAAGGAGATTTAGTTGAAATTATATAAGCAGAAAATATCAATGCTCTAATTTTGATCAAAATAAATACATTTTATCGACAAAAAATGGTTACATGCGGTTGCGGCAGGTCCGCTATTTTGTTTCCCTTTCGAGGAGAGTATTAAATTGAAATCTTATTTACAGAAAATATGAATACTCTAATTTGGATTTTTTAAAAGTTGCTTTTATCGCAAAAAGTGGTTACTTTCGGGCAGCCATCTTGTTTTTGTTTTTGTTTTTTGAAATATAAAATACAAATTTGAAATCAGCGACCCAAAAAAAACATTAAATTCGATATAGTTTGGCAAATTTTCTACCTTTCTCGATTTTTGGCCAGGATTTTCCGATTCTAACCCACTGTGTGGCCCCTCAATTGGCCCCTTGCCTTCTATCTCTTCTTTCTAACGATTCTTCTCCTCATCTATTATGAACTGTAGGAAATTCTGAAATACTCATTGCCATCATAGTGAAAGAATAAAGTATTTTTAAAGTGTTTATCAACATTGCATCGAGTTCAACTTAAGACTGTAATATTTACTACGTCAAAAATTGGACTTTGGAGTTCCCAGAAAGCGCCTTGTCCTTCTCTAACCATAACGGCCATTTACCGTTTCCCATAGACCCGCATTTACTGTTACAACGAAAACGATTCGATATGAATGTACTCTTTGCGCCGCTACGCTTTAATTGAAAGTAAACCAACTGTTTTACATAATAACACAATAAATTATACAATGGAACGTATTGAATACTGTTGCGTTCAATTGTAAATATGACAAGCTGTACCAAACCTACGGCCATTGTGTAATTCAGATCTAACAAAAACACGCATAAATCATGGGACATTTTAACGGCGCAGATAGAAATCTCATTGTGTCCAATCGATCTCGATGTTAAAAGATGTGATGCAATTACTCCCAACACAGTGAATTTGCCAAATTGATGGATTGTTAGCCAGTGTCGACAGTGAGAGACTTAAAAACGTTTTAAGTTATTTTTAAACGACATTAAATTTGTGAAATGAGACAGAAATAATGCTTCATAGTCATATGCCCATTTTATTGCTCCTCTAAGATGGAACAACTTTATCCGAAACAGTTGGTGAAAAATGCAGTTTTCGAGATATGTGGCTGTGTTAATACGTTAAATGGCGCAACCAGTATAATACTACTAGTGACACATAAATTACTACTACACATTACTAGTGAAACATAATTTCAAACTTTATGATAACAGTTGTATATTCAAAAAATGAAACATTCGCAATTGTGTAAACTGCATGGTGCCATCTGCATGATTTACAACTACGTTCAACCGTTTTGCATTGATCCATTCAGATCAGATAGCCATTATTACATACAAAAGGAACACTACGTTGCGGCCACTCCTTCCGCTTCAATTAATGACTAGCGGTTGACACTGTATTAATATTCACTAATAGGTGAAAGAATTACCGAGAACAAAATATAGTTACTAATTGGCTGTCTTATTCAGTGGGTCGATGATATAATTTGTCATTCTGCTTTCCTGTTTGTTTTAATGCGATCGGAAGGCGCAGTCGCTCCGTTTAAATTGTACAGGGATCATATCAAGTTTACCATTAGTAGGTATGTTCATAGAGCAGGAAAATTTTACTCTAAAGTGAAATTTCCACAATGGTTGGAAATGGCTACTGAAATTTGATGAAGTAATTTCATTGCGTGCAACTTTGATTGAAGTTGACATTTGTGGTAATTTAAATCAATTCAACATACCATCTGAATCGGAAGAGGAGTTTCCGTGGTTTTGTCAAACAAGCAACTAACACCACAAAGCCTATTAGAGTCGAAATGAACCAGTACTAGTGCTTCCAACATCAGCACGTACATTGCTACCCAGTTAAATACTATCTGTGACTAGAATTCCATGCAACAACAACAACAACATCATTACTAGACTCAAGCAGAAAGCTTCTAAGATAGTAAGTATTCAAATCATATTAACAAATTACGTGAAAGGAAAATGTAAAGCACGCAATAATACTAAAATAAGTTTTATTCAAAATCAATCGATGAACAACATTATTTTCATCATCAGTAGCAGCCTTAAGGATGAATTAATTGCTGGCTTAGCCTGACTTTAGTTAGCCTGGTCTAGCCTGGTCTAACCAAAACAACGGTTGGGTAATAACATTAGAGAGGGATACTATGAACAAAAATATGGTAGTTCTGGTTTGTTCGTATTTCTACTCAAGTCTTGCATACGCACTATTTTTTCTAAACACTTTTTGACCTGCATTTTTGTGATTGTCCAACAACTAACTTTCTTTTTTTATATTTTGTGTCGTTTTTTTATCAACTATTGACAATGTCACCGATTTCAAAATACATTTTTAGGTTCTTTTTCACAGACCAACTAGACTAACCGATGCAGTATCACAGCATAAGGAAGGTAAAATCTCTCGATTGTCGGCGCTTTGAAGTGAGTAAGCCAGATTTCGTGACCTCGGGCTATTGGTTAGTGCACGTGTTCTAACGATTTGCAACGAAACGAGGCATATTTGCCATCAGGGTTGTACTAGTAATTTTTAAAACATTTTTTGCTCTCGTTTTTACACGACGAATGTGTGACAACAGTATTAAATAAAAATTAATTTAGCTAAACATTAATTTAAAAGTAAATAAACATTAATTTTACTCTTATTAAAATATTCTTGAGATGAACAGTAATTTATATTCGCATTATTCATTCGCAGTAGTCTTATAAAGCACACAATTTTTAAATACTTATCTGACCTCTGACCTCTCTTAACCCATCTACCTACCGAGGGCGATGCGCAGCATGCAATGCGCCTACTTATGATTTTGGATAGAGTCGTTTTGCTGGTCCTCCTTATGCTGTGGTAATATCTTCCGGAATTGGCGCGTGTGGAAGGAAACACAAGCCCCATCTTCAACAGGGCCAAATTCAGGAAAATAAAAAAAATTACTAATGATTAATTTTTTCTAATGACATAAAGTATATATATGTATACTTTAAATGAATAAATAAAGAATACATTAGGTTAGTTACCAGTTTTTAAATTATGTATCTTAACTTAACTTAAGAATTCACAATTTTACCGCTTTTCAGTAGCAACGCGATCGCAGGCACAAAAACTGTAACGCCTGCTCTGTCTAGTCCAGTCCACCACTATGCATTTACTCATAATTTTTATTTTTATAAAAGAGACATTTGAGGAACAATGAGATAAGTTTATAATTCAGAAACATACATTTTTCTCATGAACAATCGTGTCTTCGTGAAAAAATACTATATCTTGATGTAGAAGAATATTATTATTTTAAGCTTATGCTCTATAAATTATGCAGAAAAATTGGATGTGGAAATAGTAATTCATGAGCAGCGATTTATATTAATATCATTACGCAGTGCATCTGTTATGAAATTCCACACTGTAGATTTTTTTGATGAGATGATTCGACCGATATGCGCTACGATTCCAGTAAAACCTGGGATTATTATTTGCTCTTCGTATAATTTCATAACTCTCGTTAGGGTCAGAACGGACTGCTTATATGTTTTAATATTGATTCCGTGACGGAAACGAACGTTTCTTCCGATGATTCATAAAAACATTAGTAAACTAAAATTATACAGTGGAAACGGAGAAGCAGCGACAGAGAAAATTGCTCATTATACGCTATAAACACGGCGCATTTGTCGTAAAAACGGATCCAGGTAGTAATTTCAGCCGGCCTAGGTTGTTATTACCTTTGTTTTTCTATTGTTGTTCGGCGAAAAGGAACGCCATTAAGTCGAAGTTATACGGCCGAGGCATTTAAAATGGGGTGCTTCTCGCCGTTGAACAACCGGACAACAGATTTGAGGAGCTGTTTAAAAAAGGTCACGTTATGAAGAGAAGACTACAACAGAATGGAACTCATTAATATCTCAAAATTGATATAAGAGAATACGAGGGTGGTTTGATAAGTCCGTGGTCATAAAAATGGTCGATCCAAAATATCGGTCGAAAATTCGAGTATTTTTGGAATTTTAGAAAAACTGCATGTGGGAGATTTTTTTGATTACTCACTACGAAGATGGTATCATATTGTCAAAATTCAAAATTTCGGATCTAATATGATGGAAAAAAACTAAAAATTTGTGCAAATCTGAAAAGCTATAATCTAAAATGGCAGATCCAATATGGGAGTAAAAAACTAAAACATTGTGCAAACCTGGATAAAAAGCGATTCACAGAAGTTTTTGAGGTCTCTGATTACAAATCCAAAATCAGATTTGGAAATTCAAAGTGGTGGATCCAATACGATAGACGAAAGTGAAAAGATTGAAAGTTTTCATGAGCCCCACCCAAAATTTTCCATCCTTCGGTGGTAGTAAATAAAGAAAGTAACTGTTGAAATAAAATTAGAGACAAAAAAAACCCTTGTATATATAATGTGGGACAGTTAGGTACAGAATTGAAAAAACTGAAAATTTCACCCCAACCCCTATTTTAACCCTTCGGTGGTGACATATGTAAAAAACATTCAGAATCGATTCAGTGACTCAAAAAACACCTATATACTATATATTGTATGATTTCGTAAATTATTTGGGGGTGGCAGTTTTGGCATGAACAGTCACAAGAACTGTACTAGTGAATCGGTTAACTGGCTACACTCGTTGTGATGCATCCTGGATAAAATGTATTTTTATATATCCATAATTTTGTATTAATTAGAATACTTAGATAAAAACCTTTAAAATACCCGTACAATGTTGCATAAATATGAGTAACTAAATGGGAAGCTGCATTTACGCCTATTTCTATTTTATTCCTGCCATTCCATAAATTAATCTTGAATTCTACGGGGATTACCAACAATCATCATCAACAATAGAGAATTAAGTTTCAAGTGCAAATGGCCTTACGGTCGGCAAGCCGGACAAGTGTGAAATTCTAAACTAAGCGATGCACAAGCGCAGAAGTTCGTCGTCTTATCGCCCGTTGATGTCCTTACAAACGGAACGTTTAAACTCTTATTCAGCATAAGTTACGCCGTGTTATTATGTTATTTCATAGCGTTAGGCAGTTGTAAAACAATTCCACAAATAAAATAATTTCTTCATTTCTTCGTGTTTGCAGAGATAAACGGTGGGGGAGACCGGACCAAAATTTGAAGAACGATACATTGTTGTGGTTATGAGGTTATGAGACTACCTACTAATATATTGTAAAATAATACTAAGGACGTGTCTGATGCTTTCGGCAGTTTTCATTAAATCTATGTGTGTACCCATCAAAATTAAATTAATAAAAAAATAATTGATTTTTTTCATATAATAATGGGGTAGTTTTTTCAGCCATAACGTGCAAACATATTTATTTGATATTATAAATTGCTTTATTATTTTATAGTTCCTTATATTCCCTTTTTTTTCACAATCCTGGGTCATTGCATAGGCAATACCTTCTAGTTTAATAGTTTTTTGTATTTTTTTATTCCAGCCACTGTGCCGCAATCACTGCAGCAGTGGAGGAACTTTTTTTTTCGAGACTTGGGAGATAGCGAATAACTCGCTGAAAATTAAATTTTTTTGTTTAAAAATTTTACTGTGTATTCATTATTTATGTACAAATATATCCTCAAAATTTGAAAACATTTGATGCAGTACTTTTTTTTATTTAATTCCCAAAAATCACCTTTTTTTAGGCGGTCACACTAGGTGTGCCCCTTAATGGTCGGAATGTCAGGAAATTTTGACACATATGATTGAAGGTTGGTACTATCTAAAAATCATACGGATCTGTCAATGGTGGCGCCACCTATATGACATCCTACGAACTTATTGAGTAATGTAGTATTCAGGATATATAAACAGGACTTTTTGTGGACGTAACTAGTGTGTAACAACTTTCGTGCTCCGCTCCTCCCTATCCGCTTCGCGTTCTCCTGTGCTGCTTACGGAAAGCACAAACGTTTGATGTTTCTGACCTGTGGCCCCTGTTGCGGACGTCCAACGTGAATGCAGAACTTTAAGCTCAAAAGGGTTGCTTATCTGTCAGATTATATCAATATTTCGGTGCGGCTGGGACGTGGGCCGCCTATCTCTCGAACAATAACGCGAACAGGCCTCTTTCCTGAATACAAATTTTCTCATTTCATCACAAATATAAATGCTTCCACGGTCATGGACCCACATCTCCGAGACGTTTAACTCAAACAGTGAGTTTAATTTTTTTTGGGCACGACGACGTCGAAACGCTTCTCAAGATGTGCTGAATGTACTCGCTGTTTGCGCTGTACCGTCATCTAATGTTACCTACAAAATATTAAAGAACACGTAGTTGTCAAAGGTATGTTACAAAGACAGCAGAAAATGCAACAGGAAACCGAGCGAGGAATATTTATTGTTTGGTACTTCGAGCTGGATTATCACAAAATATATTATACAATATTATAATTGGTTATTATCTGAATGATCCAGTAGCGTGGATGCTATTAGATCATTCGACTGGATTATACTAAGCAAAATAAAAATAATAAAACAGAGGATGTTAACAAAACAGGACACAATTGTAGACAACATTTTGAGAGGATGCAATGGTCCAAACAATATTAATATCTGACTTATGTATAACTTTATCGAGATTTTTTTATATCAAATAATTACTTTCAACTTTTGCATATTTAACAACATTGTATTGTACACTTAAGAATGATTATACTAACCTAACAACAACAATCCTTTCCTGGGAAAGTATCTCAGTATATGTAAATTTTTCAATTTATAGGCATTATATTAACGATATTGCCAATCAATTTGAAAAAAAAATGCTATGTTCACCTTTTACAATGGAAATACATAGAGAAATTAGGTAACCTAGTTACGGATATATGTATGATTTAAATATGGATTAATGCGTGGTATTATCATAAACTTGCAACAAAGTCTGTAACGGCCTAATATTTTATATGTCTAATTGTCAAATGGAACCTTGAATTTATAACCGGTAAGGTGACAGCATTAATTTAACATATCTAATATACTAATCTAATGGCTCGTCACACTAAGGATTCTTGTACATACATACGTACCTACAGGTCAAATGTTAGTAGTAAAAAGTATTTCCTTTATCAGGCGAGCATACATTGTTTAAGAGATAAATATTCGTAACTAAAATTTATTGACCCAATTGAGCAGGAATGCAAACTAACCTAATAAAATCGTTTTGTCATGACAAAAATGGTCAGAAACATTCTTTCTTACCTATTTTATAATTTTGGTGCCATTTTTACAAAAACAACGATTCTTCTTCTTTCTAACGATTCTTTCTTACCTATTTTCAGGAAATCCCGGTCTGATGGGACAAAACGGAATTCAAAATCGCATTTGGCGACCCAAAAAACTCCCCTCGGACCTGTTACCGACCCAGTAAATTATGATTTTTTTTGTGGACAATTTATGTAGACATAAGCTTTTTAAGACAACGTCGATTATTGTTTGATTGATAGAAATATTTATGACATGAACATTAAGGAATGTAATCTGAATATTTTACATTTTTTTGCCACATATTAGAAGCAATTTAAAAAACATGTGTACCTCTTTTAGACAAGTAGATAATGATAGCAATCTATTCAATACCAGTCGACGGTAACCATTACTGCTACACTGACTTCATTTCAATAATATGCATATAGATGTTGAATTAACGAGCGTATATACGCAACAATTAAAAATCTTATATCAACGCATAAATATCAGGTGGGTATGCCGGAGATTCTAATAAAAAATGGTTGCCCTCGCGATTTTAATTTCCATTTAATTTGAATACAAAATCCATTGAGTTGGCCATGGTGAAACACCTGCATTTTGCATTTTTAAATAAACATATGACTGTCACATGTGTCAATAATATAGCCAGCCATCTTTGATGTAGCGATCATTCTAAAGCGATAAGCCACTGGTTTTAGCCGTAGGTTGGGAACGGTATTTATTACCACCATTCGATTCATTAATTTATCATATTGCCTTTGTATATTAATTGTATTAATTACATTTAAATGTGATCTCGAGGAGAACAAGGAAGTTTAACAGCTGGTTGTTATAATTTATTTATCACAATTACCATTACCATTTGTGCGACACATGTTCTGCAACGTAAAGTTTTGAAAATATAGAGTTTTTGGTTTATTTGGTGCCAGAATAGAAATAAAATTAATTCTATATATTTCTACAACTAGACATCAATAAAAGCTTGGCATTTTGTATAGATTGTTATAAAAATAGTCCCAGTTAATAAAGAAGAAATTAATTATAATACCACAAGTATTATAATCAATTTCTTCTTAATTAATGAGGTCTGTCACTTTTCTGTAAAAGAAACTACAAGCAGGCGTGGAAAACTCAATTAAAACTACCTGAATTTGCAAAAAATAACATAATAATAATGTTACTTTAGTTACAAATCAAATTATAAATCAGAAGGAAGTTGATGACAAAATACCCAGATATGTATGTGGATTTCAATGACCTCAGATGTTGTTTAACTGTTGTAAGAAGATGGTCAGATTAAAGAAAAAGGCAAACCAGGATCCTTGAATACAAATTTTAAATAATATATTTGTTGGTATTTTAAATATGTCACTGTAGTACTTACTTACTAATATGTCACTGTAAGTAATTAGGACCGAGATTTTGTACAGAAGCATTTACAAATAAAAAAATAGTAGATTTTTATATACGTATAGAGACATCAAAAAAAAACGTCACCAACTCTGGCTATGAACGAGAGAGATGGAAATAGCGGTCATGTCTAAGCTTTTCGGTTATGTCAAACTTTTGACAAGTGACTGTCACAATTTGTAAAATAAACAATGGCTGTCATAAGATGTGACAGTCTTGACAAGTAAATAAGGTTATAAATTCGATCAAGAATAGAAATACGTCTTTTTTTTCTCGGCCGACTTTGATGACGTTTTTTTTGGATGTCTCCATATATCTGGAACTCACCAGATAGTATAGACAACACGTATATTCTTTCTGGAGGAAGTTGAAATCTAATTTCATGTGCTAGCTCAATGCAAAGGCTTTACAAGACTGAGATTTACAATTCTTTAAGAGGAACAACCAAACACTGACTATACAAAAGGTTAGGTACATGAGGGGGATGTGAATTAAAAAGAAAGTACCAAACTTTGTAACGTTCTTTAAAACAATGGAAATGCTACGAGAGGTCTCTAAGACGTAGTAATGACTTTTAAGAAGACACATGATGGCTAAATCTAGTCTAATATTTTTCAGTAGCTATTTATAATTTGAAAACCTTAACCTTAACCATATAACAAATCCTGAAAAAATGTTTTCAAAGAAAATACCTCCTGGAGTGGAGGTACGAACGAAATCTAAATATTCAAACCATGAGCATAGCCATAGAGATAAAAAATCTTGTACGTCAATTTTTTTTACTGTCCCACGCTTACATTTTAGGAGCGTCTAATCTAAAATAATGGATCGGCGAAACTCGCGGAAACGCAAAAACGATTTGCATACTGAATTCGATAAAACTCTGTTGCGTACCAACGTAGAACTTATAGACGTGTAAATGATTAAATGTTTTAACAACACGTTATTATGTACTTAGATTGTAATTAATTAAAACAATAGTGCATAAATACGTGCCAGAAGGCATTACCGGTACACGAGACCTGCGGGCATCCTGATATAACGTATAACTTTATTATTAAGTTCAAACTAGATCGGTATCAGGAGAAATGGAATGTTGTTATTTGTCGTTAATACAAGTAGCTGCAGCCGGCGAAAAACAGACATAAAAAAATGCAAATTATTAGGATTTCAGGGGCATTTCTTCGAGGTACAAAACGTAGCGGATTCGCCTTAACGCCAAACGTACACGGGTGCGATAAAATCGATTTTCTTGTTGATGCTTTTGGGTTTTAATTGGACCATTATAATTAATTACCGAAAAAAAACCGTGGCCTTCTCGTGTCTGTATTCATCAAGATTAGTCACTTCAAATGTCACATTAATCGCAACCGAACAAAAATATTATTTGTAGCAATTAACGAATAAATCCGAATCAGATGGCAGGAACGATAAGCGAAACAATTTCGTGAAACAAAGTGGTCCTATTGTTACAAAAATAGCGACACGACGTTCCAGCTGACCCCCCTTGTTTGCTCTGGCATACGATAGGCGTACCGAAAGGCCCGAGACTTCCTACTGACACACATACCGGGATTTTTTTTGGCGTACGAAGTATTGCCGAATGGTGGACAGGATGTAGCATTGCTACGTGGGCGTTAATTTCTAGTCCTATTATTTTTTTATACTCAAAGGATTGTTGCGGGTAGGTTAAGAACGAGTTTCCGGTTGTAATTTCCGAATGTAATACAATCCTACACAAAAACAAATTTCGTTTTAATGTAAAAGAATGTGTTTTCGTTATTTGCGTATTTAAATTGAGGAAAAAATGGTATAGCTACAATCAGTGGCGGTGCGTGATCCTACGATTGGGGGGGTGCACCATACATAAAAATAACGATAATCTAGTCTAGTTCACTTTTTAAACACTCCGCCAATGACTCTGCATCATGTCCTACTGGTTTTAAAAAACTCCAGAATCTTTCTACAGGCTTTCCACCCACCATGTAACGATATATTAAAGCCAACTGAAAAATTGTAGAAACGTCTGTAGTTTCGTCTGCTATTATAGCAACAAAAGTGCATTTTTTAATTTCAATGGTTATTTCATCGTGACAAACTTCAAGCATGCACTGAAGTAGCTCGTTTTGTATAGTATTAGAAGTTCCTTTAAAAGCCGCCGCGTTTTGTAAATGATACTTCATAGCCTCGTCTAATTCGGCACTGAAATCAATCAACCCACGAAAAATGCCTGGATTGGATGATGTTTCCGATTCATCGTGTCCTCTTAGGGCCTTTAGCATGGCTAAATTCAAAACATTATTCATGTGTCCAGCAGAATTTTCATGTTTTTTTATTTTCTCGTTTATGTGATTTAAATCCGTTACTCCAGTTTTGGTCCAAGGTGTCTCTCCGCCAAACAAAACACACGGAAAACAAAACACTGCGTTCAATACATCGCATCCACTTAACCACAAATGTTTTTTAAATAAGTCATTATTAAATGTTCTTACAAATCGTTTATTTTTTCCTTTCACGGCTAATTTTTAATTAATTTGTGGAGTGGGCCTAACTAGAGTTTTAATTTGCACTTTTTCCTCCAAACTCAAGCTAGAGAATGGAGTTTTTAATAAGTTTTGAATAGAATTCATTATTCCAAACTAGATTCTAACCGAAAACCCTAGTTTATATTTATAAAACATGAGCGATAAAACAGCTGTGTACGAAAACAATTCACAAACTAATCGATAACTCTCGTGCGCTCTTAAACTCCGCACATCATATCTATAGGATTCGCCCACTCCTTTTCGTAATTGTGGAGGGGCAAGCAGTAACAATACGCGTTCGCTTTTTCGTATTGCACGGAAGCGCGATGGTCGTCCCGCTTTTTCGTATTGCGCGTGTCGATTCCCGTGCCGCGATCGGAAACCAGTGGCCTTGGAAATAGAGACCTAGCGTCTAGTGGATTCGTAACGCTGCTGCCAAATAATATTGAGATGGTATTAACGCTAGGGATGCGGCAAGGCGATAAATTAAGAATGCATCCATTAATTACTAAATAAAATTATGAATGTTAAATTGTCGGTAGTGCGCGCACCAGCGCACCTTATAGCCCACCGCCACTGGCTACAATACACTCATAGAAATGTTCTAAATATAATTATTCTAAAAAGTGTTTATTGCAGGATAAAAGTGCTTTGAATTTATATCGCATTATACTCGGCTAGGCTTATCGCCTACCGACAGATTCGTTAGACAGAGCAGGTACTAGTAGATGATAACACAGCTCCACAATTTTTTTTCCTTTGCAGGGTCTGACTATGTATACGATATGTTTTTTGGGTCGCTGAAACCGAATCCGGAGTCCAAATTGCTCCATCGGATCCGGTTCTTTTCCTAACCTCAAAAACAGGCCTTAAACCATGAAATTCAAGCTAAAAATTATATAATTTGATAAAAACCCAAACGACATCCCACAGTCATATATTTCATCAATTCGATAACCATATAATCTCAAAACTACATAACCTTAGGCCCCATAACCTCATGAACCATAACCTCAATAACCTTATTATTCTAAAACCCCATAACCTCAAAAATCCCATAACCTTGTGACTGTAAAACCTTATAAACCAGTAAACAAGAGACTTATACGCATTAAAACAGTGGAAATCAATATGTTTGAAACGGGTATGCCTTTCAACCTCACTACCACTCAACCTCAAAATCACGTGATACTAAAACTTTATAATCTTGAAAACTTCATAATCTTATACGGTTCTAAATCTGATTGAGTTTTAGCACAAAACTAGTGTAAAATATGGAATGATACCACAAAATTTGTGTACAATCATACACAATTCTACACATACATAATTGTTTGTACTGTGCTATCTTTCGCACGGTAGAATTTACACAAATTTTGTTTATTTTTAATACTTTATCTGTCTTTTCAAATCAAATTATACAAAACATAAAATTTTGAAGTTTATATAATCCCATAACTTCGCAGATTACGAGTCACGAGGTTTTTCAATCACAAGGTTATGGGATTTTTTGAGGTTATGAGGTTTTAGGATCACGCGGTTTTGAGGTTAAGTGGTACTGGGATTGAAAGGCAAATCCGTTTCAAACATATCGATGGGGTTTTTTTTTGGGTAAGGTTTGCCTAAGATTATGGAGTTTTGATATTATATGGTTACGGAATTGATGAAATATATGATTATGGGATTTCGTTTGGGTTTTTATCAAATTATATAATTTTTAGCTTGAATTTCATGGTTTTAGGCCTGATTTTTGAGGTTAGGAAAATAATAGGATCTGATGGAGCAATTTGGACTTCGGATTCGGTTTCAGCGACCCAAAAAACATATAGTGTACATAGTCAGACCCCTGCAAACGAAAAAATTTTTTTTTGTGGAGCTGTGTAATGATTAAATCTAATAAAAGTTGTTCGTCGTCACGTTCTATTGTATATAGGGATGTACCATATTTCGTAAGAACATTTCTTCAACACATCTCGGGCTGTTATGACTAGTAATAAAAGGAGATGTGGGTGTCATATAATTCAATATTTTAGGTTCCACAAATTGTAGACGCAATGTGAAAAAAAATGGAATAGTATCGTAAGGCTAAGTTTTCGCTTCGATTTGATTAAAAACGTCAGCAAAGTTGGCCGAGCAAAAAAAGACTACATTGACTGATTGTCATTTTTTCGACATATAAAGAACTCAACATCCTTACAGCCACAAGTTTCAAAAAGTTTTCCGCTATTTTTTAATTATGTTCAAAAAAAGTATTCCATATTAAGCGACTATCCCATATTAGGCGACTAACCCACATTTGGCGAATATCCCGCATTAGGGGGACCCCACATTTTTCAAAAAAATCGATTTTATACCATCAGAAATAGTATACAACATTAAAAAAAGTTATGGGCGTTACAATTGGCCGAGCAGCAGTTGATTTCGTAGAGCAGCGTGAGAATGCATGGATTAGGGAATCCGTGCGCCGCGATATAGATGCATCAAAAGAACAAAGAACCGAACGAAAGGACTAATGTATGGAGTAGGCACCGCTGATTGCGGGTAAGAATATTTTTTTTAATTTTCTGCAAAATTCTAATAAAAAAATACTTTTTAATTAGAATAATAATTTTTAGAATAGATTAATAATTAGAATAATACGTTTAATATAAAACGTAAAATATAAACACGTTTTTCTCGAAATATTGTTTTTCGACCTCCTTGACGTGATTTAGAAAAAAAATCCCATCGGGCTCTAATTTTCACATATTATTCTACACATGTATACTTATGTCCCGTAGTAAAATTATTAATATCCATCAATATTTAAACCTTTTTTAATGCGACCTAACCTAAAAAAAGGGTAGAAAAACTATAATCTCAGCTATTTTTTTTTTCGCCCAAAATACTTTTACTGCCGGACATAGCGAGTAACTTATATTTTAATAAGAATTTTGAATTCCTTGTTTCAGACGCTCCAGAGCTGAGAAATCATGTCAAGCAGTTTTAAACAGGGGTGCTTGTAGTTGGCCCTGAATACCACCATATCAAATTTGAAAAATAAAAAAAAATTGTATACTACAATATATACACTTTAATGTAGGTATAAAATTGGCAGATTACAAAATATATTTTTCTATGAACAAAAAAATCTTGAACATATGCCCAAAAGAACCAGACTGCCCCCTTAAAGATGAGGATGTTGACAAATGAAAAAAACAATATAGAAGGTTTACTTTGGCATTCTTTCTAAAAAGGGACCGCCCTTGCTTCGAGGCCCCCGAGGCTCGAGCCTCACGTCTGACCCGCCACTGTGTGGACCTCCGTTACGGCCCCTTTTGCTAGATGATGCCGTAGAGCCGAGCTTCGGCGATAATGACGTCTCTGGTTACGGAGCCGCCGATTCTTTCTGTGGGCGTTCACTTGTAAAATTGCCCCGTCAGGGTCAGGCCTTACCTGCCTCATATTAGCCATCATATAGCTTAGCTGTGGCTTCTTGCGTCTGCACGTGTTTGAAAATATCGCAGCGCCGCATACCCGAGTCTCTCGAACTAAGATAAAATCGACTAGAAAAAATGCATCGCTACGCGATGCACTTCATGAACCGCATAATTTAACGGTTTACACTATAATATAGCAAATAATGAAATGAGTCATCACAAAAAATGCGCTACAAATAAGCGAAGGTACTGGGAATCACGTGTCATCGTACGCGGGCAGCATGTAGTTCCACAGTAGTTGATATATTTAATGGTGACGTGGGAATCTTCTTTATTTATGGACAATAAAATATGTTGTATTAATAATAACGCAATTCACAAAAGCTCAGTCATACGTAATCTATTGTTATCAACAGAATGCTCCACTTAAATAAATCGTCACTATTTTCCTAATTTTGTACTACTAACTGTCAAGTATGTAAATTAAACTATGGAAAGTATACTGTCTAAACTACTACTGTGTAAATTGATTACAAAAATATTTTATTTCATAGCAAAAGATTCTATAAACTGTTGAGACAAGATAATACCACGTGGACACAGCATATTTTTTCTTTTCAAACATTAAAGCTACGGAATAACAAAATTTGTTAATACCTAATAAATAATACTTGTCAATTTTGCGAAAATTTTATGTTTCAGATTAGATAATAACGTAAAATGACAAGTTAAAAGACGCACTTAAAAATTATAATTTATTTACCTTAACAATATAATACCTTACAGGTATTTATTTGGTTCATTATTGTGATATTAGTACAGAATATATAAATAATTTCAAAACTATAAAAAAAAACATCGATATATTGTGGTAATCAAAAGAACAAGCGAAATTCAACAATCATAAAAATACAGGGTGTTCCATTCAAAAAAAATGCTGTTGATTAAATACATATTTTCAATTGTTTTGTTTGATCGCACATTCAGAAATGTCAGAAAACAAGTTGTTCCCGTGAAAAATATGTGTTTTTTTTTATAAATCTAAAAATAACGGAGAAGTGGGAAGTGGAAATTCTCAGGAATCCACCCTGTATCTTTATGTATCTTATATCTTCAGATAAGGTTTATCAACTAAAACGAGAGAATTGAAGTATACTTATAAAAGCTGGTTAAAAAAACTGGTCACATTAAGTATAGTACACCAAGAATAGCTTTGCCTGTGAATTGTGCACAACGAACATAATAGAAGGTAGAGCGACCATGTCCAAGAGATGTAAGAGATACCCACAAACAAACAATAACAGACTGTACTTTTCGAAGCGTTCATGGCTGCAGCTGTAAAAGATAATAGATATAAAAGAAAATATGATAATTTCAGGTTTTGTCTACTGCTGGAAGGAGCAATGCTGTTGGTGCATCATACATATATTTTTTGCTGTTTGAAATATTTTATGTACTTACATAAAACAGTGGTGATTTACTCATCAACTGTCTAGCCTAAATATCTACTGAAATTTGGACATTATACCTACTTATATTGTTGTACAGGCACAAAATAGGAAAGGATTTTTCAGATTTAAAGTAGGTGAACACAGATGCGTATTTTTTTAGAGGCACTAATATCTCGTGAGTTTTTGAAACTCCCCATATGCCGTTGATTAGAACAAATAAACACGTTCCGTCATTTTCGAAAATAAAAAAGAAGTTAATAGGAAGCAAATTCCGTTCGTAAATGCATAAATAAGTTATCAAACTTCAGACAACGAATCATTGAAAAGGATGGCAACCAATCCTTTTTTTTTTTCGAGAATTAGTCGCATTCTCGCATTCTTCCGTTTGCATTACTTTTTTCACAAAATCGTTTTTCGCAGGTAATATCGCACGCACAAGTAATAAAGTGCATTCTTCGTCTTTGCCTGAACGCCTCGCGACGTCCTCCGACTCCGATTTTTTTCCGTTCGTCCGTTCCGGTGGCTAACTTTCGAAATGCCGGGACGGCGCGTCCCATGCGCATCACCGACTATTTGCGGCGAGCAGATTATCAATTTCCTGTTAAAATTACGCGGTCTCGGCCATAATCTCGGGTCGAATGCCCGCCGAGCTAACCGCATTCTATAATCGAAACCGTTCTATGGGGAATTTCGTAATAAAACGCGGTCCGGAAGAATGTGTCAGTCGTCTGACACGCCAAGTCCAGGTAGCGTCCAGAAAAGCCTTCAACAAGTAGTTTGGCGGAAATGATGAAACACCATTTTTTTAGTGGTAAAAACTATTGTTAAGGTAAGTCGGGGTTTATGGACCCATGGGGTAACTGGGCCATGGAGTATTTCCCGCCACATCGTTTAAATTATATTATTTTACACAGTTGGAAGTGGTTAAGTAGAGTACTAATAACATAAAACAACACGTATAACCTAAAAATCAGTTAAATTTGGTATCTCATGGCGACAACAGGTTTTGCTGATAAATATCCTAAAACATCGTGCTGTAATTAGTGTTATTTTTAATCACATCTGCCTACAGGTAAGCAATAAACATATATTTAATTTTTAGGAGTAATATTTACACTTTATTTTAAGAAATTACGTTCCTAAATACTCCATAATTTACAAGGATAAAAACGTGGAAGGGGTGGCCCAGTTATCCCATAAAAAACTTGCAAACGGGGTATCTGGGCAATATGCTTGGAGTATCTGGATCACTAGGGTCCAGACACCCCTAAATTAGACGTGTTTAATGTTTAGCAGACAATGGTGCGTAACTATATAACAAAGACGCAGAAAGGTGCCGGCACTACATATACCAGAGAAGACTTAAAAAAAGCGTTATCTGATGTTAAGAATGGCAACAAAACGACTCGTGGAGATATTATTCGTAAGCTGTCCAAGCCGATTAAAAGTAGTTCAGCGCGTTATAAAGATATGATTGGCTTTAGCACTGATCTTTCAAATCTCACCAATTTATGTTTATCTCACCAAAGTTTTTACAGTTACATATTAAATAAAAATGCATTCTTCGTTTCTTACCTACTTTTAATACTTATGATGTTTATTTTTTGTTGTCGTAAATGTTGCTTCGGTATGAAAGTATTTATTTGTTATTTCCTCAATAAATGTTCTTAATTTCTTTTAACAGATGATCTTTTATTTCTTGTCCAAGTAACATTTACCTTCATCACATTGCCAGTTAATAAGAGAAAACCTTATTCTAGCTAATGTTCAGCATTTCTTACACACTCTTTATTGGACCCTAAAAAAGGCCTAGATACCCCAGTTTATAATAAAGCAACAGCATACATAAAAATAGGTGCATGGTCCAGTTACCCCTTTTACTTGGAGCAACTGGACCCTGCATAATTTTGAAAAAAAAAACATTTTTTTTAATAATAGAGATTACATTGTCCTGTACATACTTGTTAAAGAGGAAGCAATGTTAGATTTCACTGAAAAAAAAAACAAAATCACTGAGCGGATGCGGTCCCTGTATATTTTAATTTTAATTTACCAAAATCATAAGACGTTGTAAAACCATGGCCCAGTAACCCCGACAGACCTTATTTCGTCGATTTTATAGTCACACTTCTCAGCGTAAACGGTGGAAAACATTTACCCATTTCTGCGGCAGAAGATTTGGGTTGCCCATCCCCAGCAGAAACAAGGTTCAACGAGGGAAGGAAAAGTTTGAAATAAGACTTCTTAGTTAGAACTTTTGGTCACCTAATTATGTTATGAGACAGTTCCAATGCGTATTGTTCTTAGCGAATCTGCTCATTATCACTGCCTCTACCGATGTCACTAAGGCGTATGTCACTATCTCCTCCAGCCTCCAAAGGCGCTTAACCTCGATTTCTAGGTTCTTATATTTCGCGATCTCTCGTTCAGCCTTCTGAAAATTGTGGCTACGTGGCACTGCGATGTCTATGATGATCCCTTTTGTTGTTTCTTGTTTATCAACACTATATTTAGTCGTTTGACGTCGACTATTCGATCGTTTTTATTATTGTCATTACTTATATTTTATTGTGTGAGCATAAAGGAGTCTGCAATTTCATTGTCCTCCATGCCAGACTGACCAAGAACCTAGACTAATGTAATTTTTTGGGTTAGAGCATTTTAGCAGTTACAACTCGCTCTTAGAATGTTTAGAAATCAATAAACATAAAATTTTGGATGGTTTACTAAGGATCAGTTTTACAATTAGCAGTTAAAAGTTTAATTAAATGAATGTCACCTTATGCTAATAGTCAATTAATTTTCTTCAAGCTTTACATTTAGAAAATACTGTGTAATAATTACCTAATTTCACTTTAAATAATCTATAAAATTCGGGTCTAAAACTCGAAGAAAATCGATTCACAATACACTACAAGGTTACAAATTCCATAATTAAACTTTTAATTGCCAAATGTAAAACGGCCTAAATCATCAAACTGAAATTAACAATTCACCATTAGTCAATTTGTTTGTAATAATTACATACCTAGGATACAAATATTAAGAATGTTACTGTAAAATAGGTGATAGAATTTCATAACAGATAAATCAGTAGTTAAAAACTAATGTGCTGGCGAAACAGTGATCCCATTTTTTTAAATTAGATTTGTGAAAATTGAACTAATTTCTGTTTTTCTGTGTTATGAGTCTTACGAGAACGGAGTTTCATCAACTAAAGGTCGATTTCATCAAACAGTAAAAAAGTTTTATACGAAACTATATCCGAGTCGGCGAACATATATAGTAATCAACAGTAATGTAATGATCTGTGTATCTTAACTGGGATTAGTTTTTATGACTGTTTTACATAACTGCTAAACTGTTTTAGTTAAATATATGACAGCTCCTACAAAATAAAAGTACAGCACTGTATAGGAAAAGCTTTTCATGCGATTACTACATCTGTTCGGCGACTCGAGTTAGACTATGTTAAATCAAGGCTTGGACAGTCTCAAATATATTTTATTTCGTGTGTCTTCTAGCTGAGCTTGTTTTTCATCACACAAAAAAAAACTTCTAATTCCACCGGGCTGTGAATGGGACTGGTCTGAGCTTTCTCGTTTTTGTTTCAAAAGCGAAACGGATAATCTTCGCCAGCGCGGGTCGAGCACCTAATAATTAGAAGTGGGGCTTTAATCAATTTAGTTCTACCTATATACTTACCGGCGAGAAAGCTTAGTTGGGAGATCTAAATATGGACATTCCTTTGGATGATTACATAATTAGAGATCGGAGGCAGGTGACAGACGTACGTAGGTACAAGGTGAACTGATTATATGCGAGCGTATGTACATTGCACCTAGAAGAAGAAATAAAATCGCTTTTAAATTGAATATCATTTTTATCGGACAACGATCTCTAATCGAAGTGTTCGTAAAAAACGTGTAATGAATAAGTTCTATGAAAATATGAAGTGGTGTGATTGCACATAACTTGAGAACTAAATTACGCAATGAATGGTAAATTTGAAACAACATTTTATCTTATAATTGCCTTCGCTAGAGCCGGTCAACTTGGACAAATTGCCGCGGACTGACTCACTTTGCCAGGGAAACTCAGATGCTGACTCCAAGATTATATGCTTTTCTTGGCTGACTCCATCCACTCTGTTCTGTCTTCGCTTCCACCCCTTTTTGCCCACTTTATTCCACAGCTGCCTTCATAAGATGCTATTTTGTTTGGTGCCCAAGCGTTCTTTTCCAATCGACACGCATTCGGTCTTATCAGTTTTACAAAAATGTTGTTTTCTCAAAAGACCATTTCTGGCAGCACAAAAAAAACGTAGCAGTAGTAATTACATTGGGATTTTTACGGACTCCACATAGACATAGTTGAACTAAAAATTACTGCACGGAAAATAATCCAATGGCTGGAAGAAATTATAAAAATCTTTATAAATATTCGTAATAAAATAAATAAGCAATTTGCATAATTATATATATTTGATAATTTTGCTCGTATACTACTTAATTTATTTTTTATAACTTAATAGTTTAGTTCATATACGGTAACATATGTATGTATATGAGTTAAGGTTACTCATACGATTTTATTTTGGTTTCAGAAATACATTGTCAAGGAAGGAGTACCCAACATTCAAATCTACATGATGTTTCAAGCTTGGTCTTGAGGGAAGACTGCGACTAAACTATTGAACCTTTTTTTTAAAATATCGCATATATAAGTTAGTATTACTTTGCCCACAATGATACGCTTTGGGCTTTAATTACCGTACCTCCTTCAAAAACACCAAAATTGTGTACCCTTTGCCGTCTGCCCCCTTAAAAGGGTAGACATTGGTGTTGATCTACGATTTTATGGTGAATGAAATATTCTAGATATGCCTTTGGCTTATTATATTAAGCTTTTCGTGAGTGAATCACGCTGTATCATCGAGGCCTTAAAATTCACAGAGCGTAATACAGTGGCACTTAAGTTAAATCCCCGAAACTGAAAGGAAAACGAGGCAAGACGCCGTCTCGGAATCTCCGAGGGAATTAAAATACATATTTTACTTCATATCTCATTGTTACAACGTCGGTTTCGTTCAAATGATCACGTAGCAGAAAAGGCGTGCGTCTACTGTATACTGTCGCATTAAATTCAACTATTCATATTCATTGTCTCTGATGTCATTTCTTTGTTATGATAGCACCAGCTCGCCGCATTGTTCCCGTCAATTTCGGTTACGCTTCTCCTACTATAAAATTACTAGTTGAGTCCCGCCAGCCAGCAGCGAAACGATCGAGTTCTCATTGAAATTAACCTCGCGATAAACGGTTTAGAAGAAGTAAGAGACGATTTCCACAAATTGACGTTTTCTTTGAAGGCGAGGAACTCTCCGAAGCTTCATCTTTGGAAATGATCAGCAGGTTCAATTAGCGTCAATCTACTGCCTTTTTGAGACAAGCCCCTTTGACTGAAAGACATAGGCGAACTTGGATGAAAGCTGAAAGCGACAAGTCTTGGTGGGGCTCTGAAACTGAATTTACCAGTAGTTTTTTTTTTTTTTTTTGGAAATAAGTTGATAGGACAGGATACAGTTTCAGTATGTTTACAAAAGTGAGAATAATACGTTTCTTTGTTTTTAAACCGCGATTCTTAATTTTAATTTATTCACATCCTGACAGCAGTCTTGTGGCAAAAAGTAACTTTAGCAAACATTATTTAGCTTTGAAGTTGGATGTAATGCGTTCTTTATTTCTTATTTCTAATCAAATACGTAACATTGAGGAATAACAATTAAAAAATATATTGATAAACAATTGTGTTCTTTGAGTCGTCTCATTTTTCTTCCGTGTGTAGGTATTATATGTAAGGTCCGGAAACGTATGCTCTCACGCAGAGCCGGCACTATACAACTCTATGATAATTAAACTATAAATCATATTTTTTTAAGCGCAATTTCTTGCCTCTCTATACCCACGCCACTATCCGTGCGTAGAATGTTATCCCGAACAAGGGCTTCGCGGGAACCCAGGACTCTGTAATACACTTTCTCCGTAAGACAGCGAGCTATGCCGATATCGACCTGCCGGCGCGGCGCTGTAAACGGGTCGACCGCCGCATTGAGAACAATTTTTTGTCGCAAGTTAGTCACTCGTGAATTTGTGTCGATTTCTGCAATAATGGCACAGTCGTTGCCATTTGTGAATATAATTGATTTAGAATATAAAGGATTTTACAATAGACGGATCACATATTTTATGTAATCCTTGAAATTGTTGATATATATTTCGTGATCGCCGTGAGTGTAAAAGACATTTAGATTCGAATATTCATCAAAAAAATATACCTGGTACGGTTAGAAAAGAGGGATTTTTGTTCGATTTATGCATAATGTTTGGTGAATGTAACCTTGCGTGGAATATGGTCGACAATATTTACTTTAGATGTTTTTCTGCCGAATATGTATCCGATTTTCCATTGCCTAGTAGCCATACATTCCGTAAAGCATATTTATAGAAGACATATCAACGTGACATGGGAAATATCAAAAGAGACATACGTAATAAATTTCTGTGGCTGACAGTGGACGAAACAACAGATTTTGCCGTAATAAGGTCGTTAGTGTCCCCGATATTGATAGCTAATAAACGGGTTTTGAAAACAGCGGCTAAAAGTATAGAAATAGTAGTAACACGTGTATTGTCCTCTGTAGATGTTAAAAATAATAATGTATATTAGTGACAAAAAAACTGAAAAAAATAAAAATGTGCAAAATTCGTGAAAATAATGTGCGTGTTGTGTCGTCCTCTGTCCACGTGAACTATTTTGAATTTGTATCTTTAACTTCTTTAGATGTGGAACGATCATTTTTTCTTCTACAACCATATGTACAAGCCAAATCACTCACGTTTAATGAGACTAAATACAGAAAGACTACTGGTCGTCGCAACGTACGCTCAAGCAATGAGGACAGTTGGTGTTTCTGAATGACACAAGCGATAGGTACATACATTACTAACACATTTTTACTCCTGTCTTTATGATCTCTCATATGCCATATTCCGTCACTAATATGACGGATTACGAGTTCGGTTCTGCGATACAGCACACGTTCCAAACCCTAGTTATATGCAAGTTTAGATGAGGTTATACTTCATGCTCGTCTTCAAAACAATGGGCTTACATATTCTTTGAACAAATCCTTATACCTGATACGATAATTCCAAGTAAGGCGAGATGACGTTTTTTAGATTTTACTGGCGCAACAATCCTACAACATCGTAAACGTCTATACCAAGATGATAAAAACAAATTACCTTCTAAAATGGCATATTAACGTACAGTTTCTTGTTAGTCTCTTGCCTCTCACCGACTTCAGATAAAACTTTAAATTTCAATTTTATATTTAGAATGTATCGATACCCATAGGACCTTTATCTAACTTCGGCCACATACCACGCATTTTTTTACGATCCGACGTGTACGTCTTTCGTCAGAGGGCCCAAAACGTCTCTAATAATAAAAAATAAAATAAAAATTAAATAAGTCCCGCTCGGTACCACTAAAAAAATCGTTATTGCGCCCGATTCCGTTTGAAATCCACGAAAGTGCCCATCGGCCGCTCTTAAGCGCCTATCGATGGCAGTTTAAGCCTAATTTAGAAAACGTAAGATCATTATCTATGTAGATTCGGCTTGCATATATTAGCCGCACTCCATAAAGACGGAGTAACGGCGATCATCTATAATCTAATAAACATCTCAATAACTCATACAGTTTTAAAATTTTTTTAATGGAGGCAGTGGCGGGTCTCGCCTGAAACTTACGGGATCACGCCCTCTATGAGCCGACATCGGTATAAATGTACACAGCGTGTCCCATAAGTTTTAAGACTGTGGCTAAAAAAGACAAAAAAAAATACGAAAATGTTTTCAAAAATTTTTGTATTCAAAATAGTCTCCATTAGAAGTAATACATGATAACGTTGGCACATACTTTGGCCGTTTCATGCCTTTCGAAAACTCCTCTTTAATTTGGGGAACAGGAAGTAGTCAAGAGGACTCAAATCAGGCGAGTACGGTGGGTGGCTGAGCACAGGAACCATGTTTTTGACCAAAAATTGTTAATCGCCGCAGTATGAGTTAGTGTGTTATCGTGCAAGAGGAAAAAAGAATGATCTCTCCACAGCTCGGATCTAATACGCGCAATTCTTCTGCAAAGGCGATCCAACACTTGTTGGTAGAATGAAGCATTCACATTAGTTTTTTTGTGGACGATGCCTTTCTTCGTGATGAATGACTGTGCACTCCTTTCGTCGTCTTCAACCGACTCTCTACCCTCCATAAGGTTATAGCACCGAAAAACAGAAGCATGACACATAACAGATACACCCTAAGCCAATTTTAACATTTGAATCAGTTTAGGTTGAACGTGGTACGAAATCATAGTAACGATTGCATCCACCAAAAATAAAGCATTGAGCAGGGTTAGTTGAATGGAATTGTTTTACGCCATTTGGAATATTAAAATATCTCGGACATAGGCATCTCAATCTATATTAATAGTTAGTTAATTCAATGTTTATATGATTGCTATGATAATCGCAGCTACCATCAGAAATCACTATAAGTGAAACATGGGACATACTTCGTGCTGTGAATTCAACGATAAAGATGAATCTATAACCATACACTGAGTTTATTAAAATATATACGTATAATAGTGATGTTATCAATATCAGACTGTATTATTCTAAAACAAAACAAGACCAAGGTCTATCATGATTAAGTAGGTAGGTATAGCGTTTTACATAGAATTGAGACAAGGTTGGTAATAACTTATCGCGATAAGTGAATCTGGTATGTACAAACAAACTACGAGTAAAAGTAAAATAATCTATTTAGTTTTGATATTTTCGAGAACAAGAAGATATACTGAATATATATAACTAGTTCAAATTACAAATTAAAATATAATACGATGTGTGTAAATTAAGTACATAATGAGACTGACAACGTAGCGCCTGATCTAGCAACACTGCGGAGACGGAACATGGAAGGGCGGTAGGTTAATAGGGAGGTCATTTGTTTGTTCTTTGTGGGTTTTCGTAAACCGTTTTTTTTCTAGTGCGTTTTAAAAATGAGTAACATTAATTTTGAGCAACGGTGTATTATCAGGTTTTGCGTCAGACTTGGAACAGCGCAGCGAATACTTTTGCAAAACTTCAACACACCTACGAAGACAGTGTTTTTTCAAGAGCCCAGGTTTTTTGGTGGTTTAAGGCATTCTCAGAAGGAAGAGAGTCTATTGAAGCTGAACCACGCAGCAGAAGGCCTTCATCTTCAACAACCGATGAAAATGTCGATAGAATACGGAATCTTGTGCGTTCAGATCGTCGGTTGACGACAAGAATGATCGGCGAAGAGTTAAATTTAACCAAACACCAAGAAAAACTGGATGTTGCATTACGACAATACGTCTTGTCTTACAGTAATTTCAGTAAACGAGTTTTTAGCTAGTAAAAACATTCCTGTGGTTCCTCAGCCTCCTTATTCGCCTGACATGAACTTTGTGACGTTTTTCTCTTCCCGAAATAGAAAAATCATCAAGGGACGTCATTCTGGGACCATAGAAAACATTTAAACGGCTGTAACCGACCAGCTGAAGGCTATTCCAATATATGAGTTCCTGCACTGCTCTGTACATTGGTTACATTTTTAAAGGCGTTTTAACCAACAAGTTGTCACAATATCGAAGTTAATACCACAAATGTATTGAATCAGTGCCAAAATTGTATAAAAACTGTACACAAATATTCGATTTACTTTTCCGATATAAAAGTTTCAATTTTATCCCTCGATATAAAAATTACTCGAACAGCTACTGAACAGACGACGACGAGGTCGATCCTGGCATCGACGTAATGAACCGTGGGGCCCAATTCTGACCTCTGAATAGAAACATTTATTCGCAATTAAGGAATACATTGTAGCGATTGCGTATTATTTGATGAACACAAAGAAAAAAATGCACAGGTGGTTAATCATCGTGATCGTAAAATATTACCGTAATATATTAATTTGTCGAGTCGAAATTTTGGACGTGGTTCCCATTCATTAAACGGTGGTTAGCTTTCGTATGCAATGGACATTATTAAATGAGATTCGCACGCAGAAAGTCGTTTTGCTGATAATGATTTGTTGCGAATGTTTAAAAATGGTTTTGTAATATCTAAATATGAACGATAATTTCTATGGTAACATATCCTTGCCTGCTTACTTACCTATATTACTTATAGGGTTAATGTTTTTTGTAGGCAATAGGTTACAGAATAATAGCTACCTGTCTTTTTTTTTCAATTTTAACTTTGAATGTAAATAGCGACTATATATTGGTTTGTTATCTTGTTGAATCCAAAAATGCCTGTTTTTACTGCAGCAACCTGTATATAATAATAAAGACTGTTTAACTTTTCCAGAACTATCAAGACAGTGTCAAGAAAAGTTATATTTGTTAGGATTTGATTTGTATTTCTTGTTTTTTTTTCTGTCGTTTTTGTGTTGTGATAAATAAATTTTAATATTTACATATTTGTGGTTTGAGATAAGGGGATGATTAAAAATAAATCTTCGTCATTTAAATTAATAATTAATTAACAAAATACCACAGTACCAAGGAAGAGATAAAATTCAGTTTTTAACTCGTAAAAATTAGATGGTTTAGATAAAAGTCATTCAATTTCTAAATATTGCATCAGAGATAAAATTTACTAAAATTAAAGATGTCAAAGGGTGGAAGCGAGCTGTCGCATCTCATACCAATTAATTTGACAGCACTAGGATTAATGGAATCGCCGAACAGATATCAGACCATGCAAAACCCAGCGTAAATGCAGAGGTGATTCACGGGATCTGGAAAAGGGTTGAAGGGATGAGACACTGACCAAACGCTCAGGATTTGTTGGAAAGGCCTTAAAGTGTGCCAGGATGAGGTTTTAGATGGTAACCGACAGCGTTCTTCACAATTCATCTTGTAGATATCTGAGGTTGCTGTCAAAAACCTTGTGGATTCAAATTTCGACATAAGGTTGGTTTTTGGGGTGTGGATGGCGAATCATTTAAGCCACAGCGTAACGACTTCGAGGTATTAAAACCAAGCCCACAGGCTGTCGAAATTTAAAAACCGCAAGTCCCTAACCCAAATAGAACGCAAATGGCGCTAATTAAAAGAAAAATGTGCGCTAATTTGGACGAGCAGTTGCCGAAAGTACATAAAAACAGAATTTGATTTGATTATAGATAGCACTTTTGATAAAACTTAAGAACGATCGAAATTGATTCTGCTGGACTTAACCAACTAGCTATTTGCAAGACAATGGACAATAAAAACAATGAAATAGATAAAAATCCGCTCTCTTTACAATTTTAAAGAAAGTTTCCCAGAACGAAAAACAATTGAACATCATTTACGTTCAAGAGTGGGCAGCAAACGAACCCATTCCATCTACCAGGAAGCCTGCAAATCTTCTTCTTTGGAAAAATACTCAAGGGGAGTGGTTTCGGTTCTCAAATCGTCGGTCTAACGACTGTGTTTTTAACGACTGTGTTGTTCTCTATTGAAAGCTTCTTGTGTAGCGGGGAACAGACAAATTGAATATCATCAGATAAAGAAGAATGAAATGAAAAAAAATGGCCATTAGTCAGAATAATGAGGCTGTGTTTTTGATAAAAGTGGTAGCGCAAATTGCGCCGCATTTTTTTCGGAAAGTGGTGAAATCATGAATTATGAAAATGACCGATAATTACCCGGAATGGCTCCTCTTATACCAATTAGCGGGCCTTAATAGTGCTGAATCATAGTACGCCATGCAATCAGAGTAGTTTGAGGCTTCTTACCGCCCATATATTCGAGCTTTTAAGGATCGCACGCCATTGAATCACGATAAAAATCTTACGAGAAAAACCACGTCTGATCCTTCCTGTCGAATTACTGAAACAAAAAAGTATTTTCGTGTAATTGGGATAATAATCCGCGTTTCTACGAATGATGCCCTCCCTAAGTACCCGTAATTTTTCCACCTGCCGACGACAGCTGGTGCCGCTCAGCTATTATTCGCTTAATGGCCGAATCGCACAATCGCGCTATTGTTATTTAATAAATCATAATTCCACGTTCGCAGGAATGGAGACACGGATTATGGATTAAAGCACATTTATCAATTCCCTTTCCCTTCTGTTGCCGCGCATAAATTCGTTACGTAGGACGGATAAGTAATCCAGATCAAAGTAGCAACAATATAAGGATTGCCGTTCGCCTCGCAAAGGACTGATAACTCGTGCTCGAAGAGGACGACATTAAAATATTGTTTTGATTTATGTTCGGTTTAATTATTCGTGCGCTAGCGTACGACGATTTGCATATGGAAAAAGCCGCCACAACGGCGTGCAATACACTCAGAGAAGAGATTTTTAATTAACATCAGGTTAGGACAAATCTATTTCTCTACCTGATTTTTGTGTGGCACGAACTGACGATTATGTTCATTAAGTCTAGTTAAAATCATTAATTGTATTTGTCCAATATACCTTTACTCACAACCTTTACACATTAATTCATAAACGCCCGACATTTATTATTTATCTTAACTTTGTAGTTGCCTACAGCTTTAGATATTTATTTTTGACCTACGTAATAATATTATGTCGATGTAATTGAAAATGTTATTTAATCTGCAGTTGAAAATTAGCTTCATCACCCCTTTATCGTTCGATAATTTTTTTGTTCTAAACTTTATAATGGATTCCAAAGGTCTTGAAAAATTCATAATAATTCATAGTCCATAATAATCAGCGATATTAAATAAAAGTTCACAGACACGTCAATTTTCAAATAATTCTTCAATTCTCGTCTGGATTTGGAAAAAATAGTTCACAACATTTCAAGCTATGGTGCTACCTCCAGTGTTTTTTTTTTTTTTAATTTAACTCTCAATTTCTGTAACAGGAAACAAAATGTACTGATTTTGCCATAGCAAATGACCACCAAATTATGCAAGAAAAGTACTACAGTAAATATGTAGAAATAAGATATGATTAAAAATACTTAAACAAGGGATACCTGAATTTTTTTTACAACACAGCATTTCCTTCGCATTTAACTGTACTTGTCACAACTTCTATAAATAAATTGTTAAAATCTGTTTCAATCTTTTACATATTAACTTATTATTTACCTATATAATTTGATAATATGCAGATTTTATTAATTTTGTAGCTTTGTTAATTTTGAAATTATATGTTTATTTACATTAAAATCGAATTTTTCAGAGATTAAATGGATTGCGATGTTATGTTTAATACAGTCTTATGTCCCAAGTGTGACTCACCATTGAAATCGTAATTTTATTCTCTATATACCTACCTATAGTGGCGCAAAAACTCAATATGGCGCCTATAAGAAAATTGAAACATGAATATAAAAGCATGAAAATCTAGGCCTGAAAATTTTCTTAAACCTATTGATTTATTTAATAGTACCAAATTTTATTATATATTTATCTTAGTAATAAAAAAAGGTAGAGAAGAAACAGGATACCACAATTTTTCAATTTTTTCACGATATTTCAGGAACGATGCGATATTAATTGCCACTTTCTTTTCATATTTTTCAATGCCATAAAAGTGTGTAACTTTTTTGTAATTTAAACAATCCTGCCTCTCTTTTACTTTAAAAGGTCTTAACGGTGTACATGTTGAAAGTGATTGCAGTGTATACAATATTAATTTGTGAATTTACAGTCACCCAATGTAAGGAACCACATAGTAAGTAGATAAATAAATCATGTCTCTGAGTGTAGAAAGTCTAGGAATGAAAACCGGAGAGCCATATCATTTTACGATTTTTTAATAGAGTTTTTTTTTACTGCCAACACAAATTTAGCGAGGACTACCTACACACTAAGATTCTCGCTGTCAGTTTACGACATTGACCAGGGTATCTATTAATTAATTGACTAGAAGAAGGAATGATGATAGTGCGGTAGACAATGTACCAAACAAGATAAGGAAGCACAGCGACGCTGTGCATAAAAAAGCACAAATTATTATTATTATTGTCATTCTTTATGGTCCTCAGATAAGGAAATAATTAAAGACTACTGGTTTGCCAATCGTATCTGTTACTCGATACCAATATTTATAGTCTATGATAATGCCTGTTAAATTAGAACCATGTATATTCAAAGAAAAAAGAATAGTAACCTTAAATCAACTGGAATTTGCATTAGGTTGAGACGAAATACAAATATGGATGAACTAACCAGATCCATTAAAACTTGTGTGAGTTTTAAAGTACAAACGAGTTTTAAACTACCGACGTTAATGTAAATAATGTAATTATTTATATTACATCATATGCCACAGAGGCAAGCTATTTAATTATTTGTTTACGCAAGTGCAATATGAGATGTAATATGAAAATTATATGGTAGTTTTGTTAATTTATGGAAAAATAAAAACGACTAGTAACAATGGGATTTATTGTAAAAAAAATGCGACCAAGAAACTCTAGGAATCTAAAATTGGATTAAGAAATCTAAACATATTATTTAGTTAAGGCAAATAAAAGTTGTTTAGAATTGGTGTCTTTCTCATATGGTACAAGTAAAAGTCGTTATTTGCATGTTTTAATAAAAAAATCTGTTAAACGTAACACAATTGTAATTGTTTACCTAATATCCAAGTAAGAATTCTTTTAGTTACCATACAAATCTGTAGCAATATGTGGGAAACTACAGTCCAACTAGACCACAAAATAATTCGATAGTTCTAAATATTTTTTTTATTTGATGACACTTTTAGAGGCTTTTCGCCCCACTCCTTCTCTCGCAACTCACCGCAGATGACTAATTTCATAATTTTTTTGTTGGATTACAGTTAGCTTGCAATTTTCTTAGTGAATTTTCCACACTCCATTACTTTTCCGATGATCTGTCAAGAAACCTATATCCCAATTTAATGTTTAGCTAAACAAAGCGAACGAGTAGTACGCGTACGAGCAAATAAAACAAAGCGTTATGTAAATCACGTTGAACCCACGACAGACTATTTACAACGCGTCGTAAGAGAAATTAACAGTTAGTCCAAAAAGGCGAAATAAAATTAAGCGTTCGCGTTTTCCGCAACAAACGAGGTAAATTGCCAGTTTACGCGTCCACCGTTGAGAATGAATTAAATAACACCGCTTGAATAACGAGTCGGTAAACAAAACCTTAAAATAATACGTATTATTTGACTGGCACCTAGAGGTAGAGACAAGAGTCCCGCAAGTATTCGTTTTTCTCATAGAGGAAGAAGTCGATTGATTTGAGCGTGCATGAACAACGTAGATTTTATCGCAGAATTACATTTCATCGCGAAAAAAATGTGTTATCAGAACTTTATTTTATCACAGTAGAACCCCGATTATCCGTGCGCGCTTTATCCGGGCGGCATTTTAAATTGCTCATCCGTGCGCGGATTATCCGTGGCTGACGGCCAGAGGTTGTCGCGTGAACGTTGAACGCACCGCGCAGGCGTTCATCTCCGGGATTCCCTAATTTATTTTCGCCAACTGCCGACCGGTTCGTCAGTTAAACCGAACGGAAACAAACGCACAAAATGCAACGTACTGGTGCTAATGAAAAACGTAAACGTAATGTGTTAACTATAGAACAAGAACTGGAAATTTTAAAACAATTTGAAAAAAACAATTGTTGCGGAATTGGCTAAAACATATAACATTGGAAAACAAACGGTTCGCGACATTGTGAAGAAGAAAGCAGAATTACAGAGCTTTGTAGCTAAAGCTGACAGTGCAAATGCTATGACCAAATGGTTCTTACAGAAACGATCGGAAGGGGTTCCAATATCAGGATCTATGTGTGCTAGGCAAGCACAAAAGTTTCACGAGCAGTTGAAAATTAAAGGAAACTTCTCTGTATCTTCTGGTTGGCTATACAGATTTAAAAAACGTCATGGAATACGGCAATTAGAGGTTTAAGGAGAAACATTAAGTGCCAATTATGTAGCTATGGTAGAATTTTGCTATAATTTGGAAAATCTTATATAACTGAACACGACCTAAAACCCGAGCAAGTATATAATGGAGACGAAACTGGACTTTATTGGAAAGCAATGCCAAAAAGAACACTTGCTGCAGGCTCAGAAACTAGTGCACCAGATAAGCTTTTCTCTTGTACGTATGTTTGTTTTTTTTAAAATAATTATTTTAATTTTTATTTAGGCTAGCTGTCTCTTAAAAATGTAAAAACACTGGCCGTTGATAAATTATAATCAAAAGGCGGCTTGGATGGATCGAGTGATTTTTAAAAAGTGGTTTTTCGAAAAATTTATACCACAGGTTAAAACTTAGCTGCAAGAAAATAATCTTCCACCCAAAGCTGTACTATTACTGGATAATGCTCCATCGCATCCTGATGTAGAGCAACTAAGTCAGCAGATGGGAAACATATCCGTAGCATATCTTCCGCCGAATGTGACATCTATTGCCCAGCCAATGGACCTTGGGTATTATAGAGACCGTGAAGAGGCTTTATAGGAAAGACCTTATGCTTCAATTGTTGGGAGAATATGACTTTGTGGGGTTTTGGAAACGTTTCAATTTGAAAGAAACAGTTAATGCTGTAGCTCGCGCTTGGAGTCAAGTGAAAGAGACTAACATTAAAAAAGCATTTTATAAAATAATGACCTTAGAAAATACAGCAGACTGAGAAGATACTGAAGACGATAATATCTTAAATGAAGGTGAGTTATCAATCGAATACATAGCATCTATAGCCTCGCAAATCGAAGGTTTGGAAGAAATAGACAACGAAAAAATACAGGAATGGATAGAATGTGATCACGAGGAAAAAGGGTATCAGATTTTGGATGAAGATTATCTAAATAACCAGACCTATGCAGAAAGTTAAATTAAATTTCTTTTTTTTGATTATTTTTTTCTCGCAAACTAGATGGTGAAAAAAATTCCAAACAATTCTGAAGATAATTTTATTACTTGAAGAATATATATCAAGAATTCCATCAACTTTTAATTATTTTTGCAATTCCAGACGAACCTCCTTAATGTGAGCCACATCTTCCTCTACAGCTCTCGCTTGCGTAACGCGAAGTAATTGCCGTTTACGTAAGAAACTCCAGAATTCTGCAGCCAGGGCGTACAAGCCGACTGCAGTGTGCATTGCGCTCGGACCGAGAACGCCAAAGCGACTGTGCGGATACCCACTCGATAGCCACATTTATAAACCACATTCACTCGACTAATTACGTTTTGCACAATACTCGCAGCTATGCGCGAATCGCATCATAACTTTTCGAGAATCTGGACCTTACATGTCTCTTAAATATTCGCCGGAGATTTTATCGTTTACCTGTAATTGTATAGGTTAGATTTGTATCTAGTCGGAACAGCAGAAATTACTTCTTTTATGCAAAATAGAAAGCTTATTACGCGCCGCTCATGGGAAAATGCCGTTTGGGATTCCTCGGGGGGAGCATTAAGATTTTTTTTAGAAAACGTCGAGAGCAATTATAAAAATTCGTACAGACGTAATAAATTTAAGTAGTAAACGATAAGACGCAACAAGATGGATGGAAATCCGTTCGGTGCATGCATTTTGCCGACTTCCAGACTTTCACTTCAACTAAAGACATTGCGAAATACAGATAAAGGCAAAACTTTTTGCAAGGCACCGCCTAAAAAAAAGTAGGAAAAAGTGACATTTGCAGGAAAAATAAAAGTCGTCCTCTTATCCAGTTTGTGAGCTGGGGAATTAGGCCAACTAAATAAGTTTGGTGTAGCTACTCGAATTCAAAAATTTTTTTTTGCATCATGTTCTATGGACCGCTAAGATCATTCGTGACTCTCAACCAACTTGGCAAACCCCTCAGACCACCCCTATATTATAAAACATACCCCATTGTCACTCTTGTTTTTAGAGTGGTATTTAATTTATGAAAAAATGACAATTAAGCATCGGGTTTGGCTTCTAGGGTTTTTTTTGGGTCGCTAATCATGAATCGTGAATGTCATTTTCCCGGAAAATTTATGCCACGACCGGGAAAACTGGAAAATTGGATCACTTTTGCGGAAATTTAATCATTGTTCACGCGATTTACGTTTGTTACGTCATAAAGATATCCAGCAGCGTAAAATGATAACGAATAACGAAAAATCATATAAATATTCTGGAAAACTGAAAATTTTCCGGAAACCCTGGAAAGACAATTTGTCAATTTTATGAAAATGATCGTGTGATAAGTCGCTATAGGGGATTTTTGGGGCACTGATCATGAATCCGATATCACTTTCCCGGAAAATTCATGCCACGGCCGGGAAAACTGGAAAATTGTGTCACATTTGCGAAAATTGAATCATTGCTCACGCGATTTGCGTTTTTTACCTCATAAAGATATCCAGCAACGTATAATGATAACGCATAACGAAAAACCATGTAAATTTTCTGGAAAACTATGAAATAAAAGGTCCCAATAAAACATATACACGCCTATACAATAAAATAAATCCTTTGGGTACAGGACCGCCCTCAGGCGCGTATATAAAACGGTCCCAACAAAAAAATCTTTTGAGTACCTAAAGAAATTTTTATTTACCCGGATTCTCTTTACAAATAAAAAAGGCGATGGTGTATATTTTTCTTTTGTTTACCTGATAAAAATAAAATAAAATTCAATCACAACCATAAAAAACATCTTTGTTTTAAAATTGGGAAAACCGAAAATTTTTTATGAGGGGACGGTTCCTTGCGCCCGCAAGGAACTCGGTATACCTCAATACCGTTAATATCTTAATCATTATATGTTGCTAGATATCTTTATGATGTAACAAACGCAAATTTCCGCAAAAGTGACCCAATTTTCCAGTTTACCCGGACGTGGCATGAATTTTTCGGGAAAATGACATCGGATTCATGATCAGCGACCTAAAAAAAACCATAGAACCCAAAATCGATGCTTAATTGTCATTTTTTTCAAAAAATTAAATACCACTCTAAAAATGGGGTGTGTTTTATAGTATAGGGGTGGTCTGAGGGGGGTTTTCCAAGTTGGTTGAGAGTCATGAATGACCTTAGAGGTTCATAGAACATAATGCAAAAAAAATTTTCGAGTAGCTGCACCAAACTTAGTCTCCCAGATCACAGACTAGACTATGGTATTACTGTCAGTTTGAAATTGCCTGGAATATTATTTTAATTCAGATACACGCTCTAACTTCAATATATTTCTTTCTGCGGAATGTGGATACAACGTGGATACAACATTGGGAGTTAGATACATCATGAATATCCCACTAACACAACTAAAATTTTGAAGTTTTTAAATTTTAACATGTCAAGCAACATTCAAAATGACGGCCCATGTCAAAACTTTCTCATGGATACATCACAATACCGACAGCATCCAGAGACATGAGGCCTAATAACATGACACTAAACGGAATTCTTGGAATATGCAGCCCGTTTTCCTCTGCACCTGTGGCTGAGATTCACTTTCTCCTATGAACTTCGGATTCAAACATTGTAACATATCACCATAGCGTCAGCTTTTAGAGCCATGAGGCCCGATAGAATGACACGAAACGTAATTTTTGCCACTTGTAGTCAATTTTTGTCTGTATATGTGACTCAGATATATTTTCTTGTATGAAATTTGGTTTCAACGTATCAAAAAACAAGGAAAAAATTTGCATGACGCATTACTATTACCCTACCACCATGTCCCGGAATCGTCTCCAGTGGATATAGATAGAATAATCTCTTTTCGTCACTCAAAATCGTCTTTTACTCAAAATCTACAAGGTGGACTTTTTTCTTAATATCACACTCAGTTTCAGTATGCAAGAATACATGGATATTGAGGGCCCTATCCAAAAGATACTACATTTTTTAAAATTTTGTCGGTCAGTGTAATCATTTGAGATATTTTACCTCTCATAATACTAATTTACAAAATATGTTAAACACTTTAATATCACTTAAAATTTGTGTTTCATAGACATATACAACAAGGGAGCCAAGGAAGTAGTTTTTGTGAAATAGTAAGGAGGAATTCTGATGAACTCACTCTATTTACAAGTATATATTTGCCAAGGTGTAAATAAAATAATAAGGAAGCGATCCTTTTAACGTGTATATTTCGTTTATTCTAAAACATAACATTTTCTGAATCTTGACACAGAAATTAAAATACGGAGGCATTTGATCTTTACGTGGATTTATGTTATATGTTAATTTAAACAATAATTTATTTTGTCAGTAATTGTATCCATACATAATATACATTTTATTATGAACGGCTAATTTATTATTCATAAATATATCCCAGTATTATTAATGTTCACTGGCAATTACCAACCAATTAAATAATACCAGTTCATATTTTATAATCTATAAAATATTAGTTTATTAGAACCGCTTTAATTTGTTAAACAGCAAATCAAGACATTACAGTAATCCACTACTTCCTACTTCGCTTTTCTTCAACTACATATTTTCTTACTCTAATGACATCAGAAAATGTATATAAGGTGTACATACATTATTAAATATTTCCTCACGTGTATTTACAAAACTCAGTAATATCCGTCTTTGATAATATATATAAACACAAAGAGGTTATTTTCTATTTATCTAAGAGAAATCTTTATGATCATCAGCGAGCATTAACGAAAAAAAAATCGATAAATTATAGGCCTTTGTTTCGTTACTGACTTTCGTAATTTCTAAACGCATTTAATCTTTAATTACGTAGTTTATGTCCTTATTACTATATTGAAAGAATTCTCATATAGCTCTCTACTAAATACGTTTTTAACGACAGTAGTACTGCGTTATTAGCTTGCTATAGCTTGATGGGTGGTTTGTCAGCAAAAAAGCGTATAAAGAAAGGTCTATTATTATTGCGTGAGAGAGAAACAATTGATAAAAACGGTGGTTTGAGGTGGGTTTATTCTTTGTGTCTTCACATTTTGTAGACGAAAAAGCCTTTGAGGGAACAGAGGCAAGAACATTTTATTGAGTAAACAAAAACCAAATAAAGACCGTATGATTCACTTAAAATAAGGTAGAATGGAAAAAATCTTGTGTAGTTCCATAGACAATAATCATGTTCATTGAGTAAGATTGCATACTATTGGTGGAAATTCATGCTCAATATTTAAACTAATTAATCTATCTTGAAAACATCTCAAAAATTTCAGTTTCTGCTGCAGTGTGAGCTCTAGTGCCATCTTGCTGAAAATACCCCCGTTGTTCTATATCATCAAGCTGGCGAAGAAAAGGTGTTAAAAACTTCTTCTTATATCTTTGTCCAGTGAGAGTATTATTAGAAAAAAAATCTTGTTCTACTAACAGGACACCAAACATTGATTTTCGGTGGATGTAAAGGAGCTTCGACAAAAAAATCGGTTTCACCGACCTTCACATGTTTTGAGAATTGATCCATTCATTCATTCAGGTGAAATCAGGCTTCATCAGAACAAAAAAACGTTTTACTTTTCACCCATTCCTGAAGTACGATTCGAGCATAAAGTTTCTCTGTTCCTGAGGAAACATATTCTTCGCATAGGAATTATTCCAAGTACTCGTATTCAGTTCAAATTCTCCTTGAAAAGTAATGAAAATTTGTTGAGAAAAATACGGCTGACTGGCAGTTAACAGTTATAATGACATGGGCAACAATAAAGTAATCAAATCGAATATTGTTGTTTATTGTTATTTATTCCCGGACGTAAAATCCAAGAAACCAAAATCGAATAGAGAAGAAGGTCGCCAAATTCCCCACAGATATAAGATACTCATGTAAGATCTCATGTAAGAGAACTGTTTGCCATGAAAAAAGTTTAAAAGTAGAGATCCAACAAATGAGCGAAATTGCCTTTACTATTTCTTTCATAAAGCATCCCATCAATCCATTATTTTCTGAGATTAATATTAACAATTACACTAAGTCCATCGGTAACATAAATCTGAGCACGCAGTTCGACAAGTGCAGACCTATAAGTCTGGCACGCAAAAAGTGCTAGTATCCAATGGTTTCGCAAGGATTTCACAACACCTAACCCGAACGAAACTCTGTAACGGAACAGCGTGAAACATTAACATTTTAAAATGTCGTCCGTAATGAGTAAATCTTACTTTGCCACGGGCAGCGAAGATTATATAGGAAAAAGAAACGCGCGTAGGTAGATAAAGCGCTGGTACGTACAGTCCTAATGCCGGTTACATAATTCGGGGCGCTGCAGTGGAACTGGACTTAATGCAATAGAAACTTTCCAATACACCTGCTGCACGCGGTATTGTATAAGATGTACGTCGTAGGAACAAGACGTAAATTAACATATTCGCTCACGGGTTGTGTAAGCGATCGAACTTTTAGCACGAGGAAAAATGGCTACCGGCAGCCTCCGGGTGATGCAATGTCTCAACCACCCAGAGAGAATGAGACGATGTATACTATCTTTGGAAAAGAGCGTTACGAAAGCCTCTTACATCCAGTAGTTAGACACGCAAATCTTCTAATTGTAGGAAACAGTCAGCTTTGTTGGTAGGTTCCAAAAGTTCTTTATACCGTGTGACACAAGACCGTGATATGAGGAGCAAGCGTTCAAAACGTATTAAATCCATTTTTAAGCGAAAATGAGTTAAGCACAGGACCTGCATCTAAAGTATCAGTTAAATCCAATGCCGCGCTCAGATTTGAGGAAATCGCATTATATCCAATGTAAAATCCAGTTCAAAATGTCACCGATTGAACAAAATGCATTAAATCCAACTTGAAATCTTTACTTTATCAAAACGTAGTAAATCCACAACACCATTATAGATAACTAGCTTAGGATAGTATTTTCAGTCAAGAAAATACTTTACGAATTTTGGGGCATACTGTCAACTTGCTAAAATGAAGCGAACACCCCATTAACAATGCTCCTCTGCCCCAGACGCTGCTCACTAGGGGTTTTTGGCGATTTTCTCCAAAACAGTTTATCAGGATTTAATACGTTTTGAACGCTTGCTCCTCATATACCCTATTCTTCTTCTATTTCTTTATTTACTAGGAAAATATTTTCCTATTCTTTCTTGTCTTATAGTCACAATTCGTATTAAATTTTGTCATATAAACAACATTTACTGTTACTAACTTATGATTTATAATTGGGCACACTATACACTATTGCGAGTTCAATGAGTTCAATGAGAACAAATAAGTCAGACTTTAAGTACTTAAATATTATTCGGTTTTTTGATATTCAAATTGAGTGAACCATGAAAGGTTTAATTCCACTCTAATAATCCTAGTGACCCTAGAAAAATTAGTCGATAGTTGAAAACAACGAATTACGTTGACTAAAGTAGGTCAAAGTACACAAAAGTACTTTCGACCAAAAACTTATTATTTTTAAGTAACACCAGATTGGTACCGTAGAACTATTGGAAAGTACCATTACTATGAAAGCTATCAGTACCATCACTTTTTACGTAGCACTAATTGAATCCCATTTATAGAAGAAATAAAGTCTAAGTTACATTGCCTCTAGATTAATATTTTATTGACGGCTTTTATTAACCAGATATTATCAAACCAGAGAGCAATAAAGTCACTCATCTGTTATTAGCGATTACTATTTGTAGAGATTGTAAGGAAAAGTTGTGTGATTCACATTTAACTCTTCCCCGATCAATCTTGTCGTCAACCGATGATCTGAAGACGATCCCGTATTCTATCGACATTTTCATCGGTTCTTGAAGAGCCCACCAAAAACCTAGGCTTTTGAAAAAACACTGCCTCCGTAGGCGTGTTGAAGTTTTGGAAAATTATCCACTGCGCTGTGTCCAAGTCTGAAGCAAAACCACCTGATATCACACCGTTGCTCAAAATTAATGTCACTCATTTAAAAAACGCACTAGAAAAACGTTGCGTTGCCAGTCTCATTACTTAATTTACACACCTCGTATGAGTTAGTAGTGATGAGTTTTCCACACATTATTGTTACAAATGGTTTATATGATTTATTGACCAGTTTCCATCTGGAATCCTCCTCACGCATTTAAATTTAGTCAAATACGTTTTGATCTGTTACGCAACCTATTACCAATTTCTCACCTCACCTGCTATCAAGAATTCCTTTGTAGGCAACACTTAAGTCCGTCCGTCATTATATGGAAACTGTCGTTAAACAAATCCACATTTTTCGGATTGATTCAACAACTTTATCTCACCTTTCGGGACATCGTCACCCTACCTTAATTTTCGATCGAATCGTTTTGGGCATAAATTAACATTTAAGTGTTAATAAACCTTCTACGCCAAAAGTGCATTAAAGCACAATAAAAGATCTTCACACCGTCATAAAACAATCAAAATAATAAAATCAATAAAACACGAATATTACATTCCACCGGCGCGCTGTACGGGAACCAATAAAACTTTGTTTTATCTTATCTCTAATCTTTCACGCGTCCCGTACATTTGAGGAAAATTTAGGGCCGAGTACCAACCTGTTCAGGTTGGTACGGAAATAACCATAGCTAATTGTATAGGTAACGGATTTATAATGTTTTAATCAAAATTCAATGACAGAATCGGAAAAAAATAAGACTAAGAGTGTGCGTGTACCTAATAGGCCTTTCTCATGGATAGAAATGTAATAAACAGTTCTTCACTATGGACTACAAACTGTGTTTTGATACATTCCTGAATTCCATACGCCTTTACTTTACGCGATTACCTTTGGGTTAATAGAAAGCAGTAAAAGTTTTAATGTAAAAATGCTGGTGTTGCAAATAGTTTTTTTATATATAGTTATATAAAAATAAATGCTTGTAGTTAATTTCTTTCTACATTTTTATAAAAAATGTGCAGTCGTAGAAAAAGTATAGTGTGCAACACGTGCAAAAATTAAATTAGCCATTTTCTGCACTTGTGCAATTTGCACTTTGCAAATATTTAAATAAATATAGAAACATTTAAGTTTATATTTTGCTTAAAGTAAAAAAATGTGATAATACAGTGACATGCTGATGGTACAACCTAGAACCCACAAAACATAGCTGCAAAAAAACTTGCGTACTATCTCATTTGAGATGCGTTGAAGCAATAAGAAGCTACATAGAGAAGAGCGAATTATAGAACAGAAACAGTACTCGATTCAAATTCAAAATGTTAATCGAGCATCGGAAAATAATAATACACTATTTTTTTTTAACTAAAATCTTCACTAAGTGTTTAGCTGCACTCATTTAATTGCTTGTGGGTACAGCAAAGATGACAAACATTTCAGAAAGAAGGAAAAATGCATTATCTGCAAGTGCAAAAAGTGGGTACTAAAATAAGCCAAGTCAACAATAGGCACTTCTACGGTCAGATGAGTAATGTGATCTTCCACCTTACAGACAGCTGAGCCGTGGTCTACAGTGACACAGCAAATTAATTGAATTCTATAACTGATATAACTGAACAAAAATTGTTTGCAAGCATTTTTTATCACAATCATTTATAGTTACAAGTCTTACAGATATGTACTTAGATGATGTATTTATTTCCATTGGAAATGCATTTAACATCGCAATTTGTTATGCAAAAAGCATGATCGAATTACTACTTATTATGGCTTACCAATCTTATACTATAATTTTCATTGTTGGTCTGGAAATGTGTCCGGCAACGCAGGGTTCGGCACTATAAAACTCTATGATAATGAAAGTATAAACCGTATTTTTTTAAGGACCTTGTACATTATATACGTATATTTTTCGTTCCCGTGTTACATACGGTATCGACCCCCTTCCCTAACACTCTCCAGAGCCCGCGTATGCACAGTAGTACGCTATCCCTATTCCCGTCGTCGTGGGAACGCGGGAGACTTACGGAGTTATCATCTTATAGCAGAACTCAAAATATACACAATTATGAGATACGTACCACGAACTACTTTTAATTCGAACAAAATTCTATCGAAATCTTATTTGTGTCGTGTATGAACAAAAAAAGCAATCTGAACTTTAGAACCAGTTGTGCTACTATAGGATTTTTGGCAAAACTTTTAGCATACTTTTTATAGAACCCCCAATACATAAAAAATAGGTACTGGATACTATGAATTCTCAGCAGTTGCACTTAAAATTGATTCCAACAGCAGCGAGAAACAACAGTCACAAAAATATTTCACTATTTTATAGGAATTATATTATCTAAATAATTACCTATGGTTAAGGCTACATTACAAAGTTTATGTCTCTGTAAAATAGTCAAGACGTAATTATAAGATTTTTAAAAGCAAAAATTACACTTAATGTCTAATTAGCGAGCTCCAGCAAATAAAAACTCTCGCGTAACTGCTATAATAAAAGATCGCACTACATATTAAAAGCAGAATCGAAACTACGTTGATTGCCAACAGAAATTCATAATTATATATTGGAGTTTCAAAAGCCAGATTCATACTGCAGTGGAAATTGTCTTTCGTAATAATCTAATATTAACATAAATGTATATAACATGACTCAGGTGGCATCAGAACTGGATGTCTACGCGAACAGGTATTCTAATTAATCAGTGTTCTAAGCAATTTAAGGAGAGCAATTCTATCATTCCAGAAGAGAGAATATAAATGTAGGTAACAAACTTATGGTGATCACTCCAGAGGGTTAAATAATCAGTATACATTCAAAGTCATTTCACTGTTCACAACTTAAATAAACTTATTGATCCAGGGTTCTGAAAAATTTTAATTTTCTCCCGAACTAAGAGTGTTAATAACGTAAGCAGCTGAAGTATTAGACTGCATACGAGTAAACCTGAGCTTCAAACTCAGAAACTCTGGCAGCTTCCATTCATCTTAGTAATAGATAGTTCCAAAAAGGGGAAGATATATCTTCAATGGAATCAGGATCTGTAGAAATCAAGGCTTTCACTGTCACAACTGTTACTACGATATAGGGGTACTGAACAATGGCAATGCCAATAAAATTGTACTAGTTAGTATAGTTCTCAGCTGATTCTGACTACAAGTGTGCTATATTTTAATGATACTCTTATTTATTGAAAGCTGAAAGTAAGCTGTATTATAAGCGCCAAATATAACAAAATGGAGCATACTTTAGCCCTCTCCGTTAAAACACTCGACTGTTTTAGACCTTTATTCCGTGTATTAATAAATAATATTGCCGACTCGGCGGTTGCGACAGCAAACATATTACGGAATCTTATAGAAAAAACCAGCAGTCACGAGAAGACAATACCTTTTTACATTAACAAATTCCTACTCTGCATACAAGAATGTTATAGATGCGCAGAGTTTTCGGTTTCGCAAACGGCGTTTTGCAGTCATTTTCATGCATTGTATTGTAATAAGGCGGCACTGCGCTTAGGGTTTTACACTCTCAATATATCGAAAGTTACGCCTGGTGTGGGTATATTTCAAGAAAAAATATTATTTTCTTATACCATAGGTTCAGAAATTGAAAGGTCCAGCAAATAATACAAAGACAGATGGTAAATCTACGTATTAATGTTACTATTATCTTTTTAATGCCCTTACAATAATTATTTATTGTCATACACAGTGATTTAGAATTAAACACACATCAGGGGTGTGTAGATCAACTCAAAATATGATTTAACGCAATTTACCTCTATGTCAAATTGCACTCCTTCTATTATCTTTAGGAATCCAAATTGCACCAAAAATTTAATTTTTAATAAACCTTAGGGTACTCAAGAAAATGCAATTATTCAAAGGATATGAATAGCTTTATTTGACAAGTAATAAACATTTCTAGAGTAGGCTGTGAATCTACTTTTGAAATATGGTTAAATGATTAATTTAATTTCAATTCTGATATTTTAAAAATTGTTGGTGAATTTTCCTTGAGCGAGCAACTTGATATGCTCCTGGTGTATTTACTAATATCTCACTGTAAATCGCTTGCATACTTTTGGCAAAAATGTATTTATCGTATCTATTTGGTATTTCTAAATTTTGTTATAAAACATAAACAGATTAGTTTCTTAGATGTTTTAAGTTCATCAAATACTTAAAACAATAAAAAACATCACCATATTTGGTTTCAACGACTAATTTAATGAGGTTTAGTCAGGTATTCATTGGTCAGGACTAACAACAATAGGAACAATAGGACAGCATAGGAAACCTATTAGGAAAAAAGAACATATTTTATTCGCTGAAGTTGCTCGCGAAAGTGCCAATGCTATGTCATGGTGAACTGTGACTCATAACGTGGGAAGTTACAGAACAATGTAAAAAAATGATACCATTATTGGAAATACGTTGTAATATATACATACATATGTATGTAGACATACTTGAATTTTCAAAGTTTTAGTACAAAATGTTTGTTATTAATTATTATACATTCTGCCATAATCCATAAATCTGATTACGTCACAGGAAGACCGCAACATAGTTCCTATACCAGGGGACCATCTTATGGGATTTACATATCTGGTGATGTAGTTACTCAAATTACAATTTGGTTAGAATCCCAGTGCCACACACCCCAATTTATTGATATAAAATGGAAAATACACAAACATAAAATATATTTTTTTGAATATATTTAAATAAGAGCGATACCTCATGTGAACGCAACATACTTTTCGTATTCGGGCAAGAGAACCAGAAAAACTTTCATATTCCTTTAATAAATTTTAAAAAATTAAACTTGGGTGTCACGCACCATTAAAATATAATGCTGTCCTCTCCAAAAGTAGCATTCATTTAAATTCTATAGGTAATTAATGACAAATTAACATATTAATACCTCTAATTATTAATTCAGGCGATATTTTAGACAAATTATTGGGCGATTTTCAAATAATAAAGAGACACGTTGTGTGGGTCCCACTTTTTCTTTCTTTTTTTATATGAGATAATAAGTTTTTCGATGACTTCTCGGTTAAGTGTTTAATTTGTAAGACCGGTTTTTGAACTGTATTTAAATACTAATGGGTGCCTAGATTTCAGTATTTCTGAACTTTTATAACGGATGAGAACAAAAAAACAAATATGTAAAGGAAATGTTTTTTTAACAATTTATATAAAAATAACAAAAGGTATATACGTGATTTAAGGGAGATATACTATTTATTATATATATATGTATAGAGTACCCATTTGAAAATAGTTTTCCTTTGAAATAACTACCGAGGTTTATTGAACTAGAAAATATTATCAAACTAATAAATAACTGAATGCATATCAGCAATTTCAGCAATATCAAAAATTTGGAAACATATTTTTTTCTAGCAAATGGAATTAAGGAATGAAATGTGTAACTCTGATTTAGACAAGTTTAATATGAGAGTTCCAAACTCAATTCCAAAACGTTGGTAAGCGGTGGCTGTATGTACCTAGTATGTAGTTATTTTTTCTAATGTAAGTTAAAATAACTGTTTGACTTATGACTGTTAACTCTGATAACATTCAACATTCAATGTTAACTTTGTCGAAATTCAACTAAGAGAAAATAATATTCCTATTAGATATCTAAGTGTCTGTGTATTGACCAAAAATATTGGCGCAATATTTTCATGCGAAAAAAAAAAACAAGCTCGCCTTTTTCTGAGAAGTAAACTTCATAGCACACTTAAATCTCGCAGCCACATAGTGCAATACTACTTATGCAACTCGGGACGTTTCTCTGTGTTTCACTATCTCCGGAGACAGTCAGTACATCGAAAGGCATGTTTACCGTTTCGAGTAAAAACCCCGCGAAGAATGTGCTCCTAATACTGCGTCCACGTTCGTGACTACTAAATATTTATATCCCGGAGCCCGGAGTCGAGTGAGGTACTATAAAAGCGCTTTATTTGTTTACTGCCGTTTGACGGTTCGTGTCGTTTTGTACTGTGCGGGTGAAATTCGCATTATACACGTGAGCATTGTAAGGTACACCAACATGTTTTGAAAATGTCGCTAAATAAAAAGATGTATCGAAAAATGTCTTTGAAAAGTACCTGTGAAAAGTGTAGCTGCCATGTCTCAGATACTTCTATCAAAAAATATAAAAAAATCTATGTCTAGGTACTTCTATGCTACACGTTTCAGTTGTATCAATTATTTATCTCTTATCCTCACCTAATGCATACGTCATTCTCAGCAGCTTCTATTCATCTTTAAGATTACAGCAGATTCCAAGGGTTTACTAAATACCAATTTGAATTCGCCATTTAAAAGTTTCTCATTTAATATCCATAACTTTGTTCTTTCAAGAATGTTACCAATTCCACAAGCCTACAAAAAAAAGTGGTCTGTACCGGGGGCTGAAACAGCAATACCCCTTTATATGCTGATTTCCTGAACGCGAATCTGAAGAAATAGGGGTCAGTGATCATATATCTGAGAAAAATTGGTCAAAACCACGTTTTTATACCTTTAACTGTTGTGAACTAATAGGTGTGCCAAGAAAGTTGTATAAAGAATAAATAAAGTCGGTAAAAGATCCATATTCTCTACTTTGGAATTACGGAAAACGGTTTGTTTGAAAGATAGGTTAAAAGTAAGAGTCCTTACAGTTATTTGTGTTTCAGAACAAGAAGAACCAGTTTAAACCACATATTTTCTGACGCAACTGGAACAGGTCTTCAGGAAAGGGATTATTATTTTATTGAGCAAGGTTTAGGTTGTATTACCCATGTAATGGATTTCTAACTCGTTTTCTTATTTTTGGATTAGTCTCTCTCTTCAACATCCAGTTTGATATTACATTAATTTCTATTTTCCATGATACAGACGTTCAAACTCTCTGGTAAAATTATTCTCCATGCTCTTCACTGAAATCACCAAAGTTATCTACAAATTTATCAAAATGAAAAGAGAAAGTGTAGCTTCAAATTCATTAAATCCCCTACCTGTTGACCTGTTACACTAGAAAATATGTGACCCGGACTTGTTGTCCTCATCTAGAAAAACAAAATATGAATATATGATTCTTAAAAAAAAATTTCTGCAACATCAGTATATATCATTTGACGGAACGTTATTGTTAAAAGTGAAAAACATGGATAAAATCCTATAATTTCGTGTTCAGGAGGTCAAAATACAAAGAAATTATGTGGTTGCAATCTTACCCAATATTAGTTTTTTATCTAGTCATAAAATATAGAATGATAAAAGCGGTAAAATTTGTACGTAGCACAACTTGAGATAAACGTTAATCAGTTGTTAATTATTTTTTCTTCATAGAAATTTTAATTCACTGAGATCAATCGCTTCATTTTGAAAATAATTTACATCCTAGAATACAGGAGGTTGATTAGTTAAAGTTAGTCAGTAGTCATCGCTACTAATTTACATATCTACGTGATGTCAGATCTCATAATAATGTGTTACTATTAATATTGATATTTCATTTGTTTTGTTATACATGGATGTTTGATATCATGAAGCATGATTTTTCAGTCGTTTCAAAATTTGCTTTATTTTTTGTATCAATCGAATAACATTTTCTATTTTCTAATATAAGTTTCTAAATTTGATTTAGCCATTTTTTTTTCACACGGTATATTTTTATTCACAGACGGTATATTTCTTCTTCGTGGCCCCGTCACACCCATCTAGTCAATCAGTGATTGTTGATGGTGTCAGCCATTGTTCCATTTTTACCATTGGCAAACATTCTTCAATTATTTGATTATATCTCAAACGCGTATTAAACCTTCCGATGGAATTTGAACGTTTTCATTTTGTACGGCCACAATTAGCCTTTTCATTACTATAAAATGTACATATATTATCCCATACGGTTTTTCCAGGCAATGAAATAATCTTTACGGTTTGGTATCTGCCGGAATGCCTTTATTACGCAGGAGTAATATATGTTGTTTTCGTTTGATTTACCTGCCTCGTCTGAATACTAATGCTTTTTTTGCATTGTAATAAGGAAGTTTGTATTCAGATGAGCTCGTAGCAGATGAAATTATGTTTTCTCATTTTTGTGTTGCGAAAATATACTCCCTAAAAAAGATGGTCAGCAATCCATATATAATTTTAGTTACCACGGAATGTATATTAAAGGTTAATAAGAAAAATAAAACTACTTCTTCATACAAGTTTTCCTGTAAGATGCCCTCCTGCCATATCAGCCCCCAACGATGTACCTTGAATTTTACTTTGCTGCCAAGGACTTTTATACTTCTTTGTAGATTTTAATAATTTATAATAGATCTAAAGTAGTTGGATAATTTTTTCAAGAACTATCGTGAGTTACATCATCATAACAAAGCTAGTTCTTTAAAATATGAACTTGAATCCATATAGAATGGAACCCGATATTATCTTGATCATTGTTTCTGTTTCGTTAACAATCTCTTCTACATTTCATAATAAAGAACATGAAGGTAATTAGCTGGATTTTTTAAAAATATTAACGGCTAAATATGATTTTCAGTTTGCAAGAAGAAGAGATTATTTACACATGGTTGGCTGACATGTTTTGAGAGAAATATCTGAAGAGATGTCTACAGAATACCACTTCTGTTCATGAGCAGTATTGAACTTCGAAACAATGTTCGAACGACACTATTAAGTACTTACGTAGCCCGTTTTAGTGCTAGTACTCGAGATTAATTTACTCACTGAACGCAATACTGGAACCTCATCCACTTCTGGAATTATTACCGATTCTCCGGACCGAGACAGACATTTATGTATCCTTACAGTTCCAAACGCTTCGCTGAAATCAATAAAGCCTAGACTTTATTAAACAAATGACTGAGACGCCGCGCGAATACAATGGTCCATCAACACTTCCCCCATTAAAATTCAGAATCCGTCTTCGGTTGGTGCGTAGTAACGCTTTGGTTAGAGGAGGCAATTATTTTTCCGACGAAATGAGAGTAATTTTTACAACACTGAAAGCAAGGATTGGCGCAGATTGACTAAGGGTACACGTTTACAGAGTAATATCAATAAAAACTTTTATTACTGATCACTATAGATGTGCAATTTGTCCACTTCGCGAAACGTGGGACTAGGTGGACGACGAGCACCGATGTACAGTTAAGGCAAAAGCGGCGAGCCTGCTGTAATCATGCGCGCGCTAATTTGTTTGTGCTTGGTTGAAATTGACGTGCATATGTTGAAATTGAAGTGCAACCCTTTTATTGTAAATAAATACGCATGACAAGTCGAAATTCAGTGCGACTGGTACACCGCGTACAGAATATATCATAGAAACAATAAAATGTGTGTGTCGTACAGATCCATAGATACTGTAAACAGTATAGATCACGGTTTAAACAATGTGTGAAAGTTGACGACTTGTTTCCTCATTTAAAACGATATTTTTACTGGTATATGCCATCAGATTCAAAGTACAAGAAGGGGTGGGTAACAGTCGATTAGACAATGAAGAGAAAACGGGTACAATAAAATGGAAAACGATTTCATGCGCATTTTGTCTCAGCAAGAGATATGTACTCTCAATTTTTAATTCTTTCTTCGTATATATAATCGTATAGGTGTTCTAACCCCATTACCAAGCCCGTTCCCTATAATAATAAGCTTTGCTGGAACGTCCGACGACCTTGCTATGATGTAGATACTGGAATATGTCTGCTTATTATCGATCGAACAGTGAACCTCAACAGACCAGATATTGTGCTGATAAATAAGGAATAGCAAACAGCCACCAAAAAATAAAGCTGAAACGCTTTTGGAAATTGAGGTAGAAACTTAGGTAGACGCCATGCTCTCGTGAAATCGAAGAGAATGATGAACACCAGACATTGGGACTGCATCATAGCATCATAAGAAGTGGCCAAAATGCAATCTTATTACAAACTTGCCATGCTGCGTATTGTAAGACATTTTGAAAGATAGCTGTTTGTAGCAGGGAATAGGTAAACGTTTTTCAACGTTTTAATTTGAGAAGTTATCCTATAAAGTCAACTAAACCACACGATACAGCATACCCAACCATTACACTCTTTAATCGTTTCGTGGGAATAACTCTGAAAGAATTTCCAGTGATTTCACTATATTTTTACTAGTGGTGCCATTTCAGTTGCAGACGGTGTAATAAAGGGAAAACTGATTTTCCAACATCTGATGGACACAGTTTTTTATATAACATTCTTTGAAATACTACAGTATGGATCACACAAGTTTTATAATTAACAACTTGTGAAACTAGATTTGTTTCCTCATCTAAAACGACATTTTTACTAGGATGTGCCATCAGACTCAAAGTACAAGAAGGTGTGGGTACCACGAAGTGAAAACGTATGTAATAAAATGAAAAATGTTTTTTTGGAAGACATTGTGCTCAATAGTTTCGCATTGGCAATCGTTGCCCAAGAATAGTGAAGTGCTATAGGTCGACAAACATGCGACTAACAACCCCCTCTACCCCTCCTTAATCATGTTTATATCGTCTTATATGTCCAGCATTCTTCTTCTCGGGGGTACTTGTTCGAGCCGCCCCAGAAAGTAATCTGTGAACCCCAGGTCACACGGTACAGCGTACCCAACCTTATTATACTGTCTTCCTGGAAATAACTGTGAAATGATTTCTAGTGATTTTCCCATATTTTGATTAATGGCCCGATATCAGTTGCAGAGAGTGTAACAAAAGGAACATCGATGTTCCTTTTGTTACGTCTTCTGATGGGTACAGTTTTTTATATAACGTTTTAGCAAGTTTCATTAGATTTTGGGCAATTATATGCATCTACTAAACATTCTTTGAAATACCAAAACATGAAGTGGGTCCATTCCATTCCAAGTCCATTCTTCATTACGATGACATAATATTCCAGCAGACGCCACTGCTAATTATCATATTTTGGTAATGTTTTTCTTTTATATGTCAATTCTTGTTCTTTTGTTTATCGTTCTATTCAGTATTTTTCGTAGCATCGCTATATTTCAGCTCCGTATCATCAAATATCGCATTACGTCTCGTCTCTCTTGCGGAACGAGAACAATTTTCGTTACATAAACGGTGCCCAGGAAGACATGATTTAATTTTTGGAGGTCTAATCCGAGGCGTCGGGCGACCGGTCGAGGAAGCCGCGCGATTGGCCCGTGTGGATGAGCGCGGGCCACGCTACTGGTCGGCTACCTTGCCGCTTCAGTCACATAATAATGATAATAATAACAGTTGCGGTAATGATGAGCTGCGACTATCACCGGTAATTGCCAAGACAGCATGGCCTCTTCTCATCTTTTCGTCCGCGTCCCGGCCAGCGCCTGCCCATCAACGTTGCGGCGTTAACATGCGGCGCAGAGCGATATTTACGGGTTACCCTCTGTTATTCTGTGTCAAATCTTTCAATTAAATCAAATAATACTATGCAACTAGAACAATTCCGTACGATAACAGTTTAACGGCATTTCCGTTAGACGATCCTCAGGAAAGACATCTGGCGGTTGAAGAATCTAATTTTGTAGGTTGGATGATCTATTCGAATAGATACGTCGAAACAAGTCCAGAAAAATTAGAGATAAAAATATCCAAACTTCAGAAAAACTCCCGGAAAGCTGGATGAACCTTGATATTGTGGTTCTAAACATCTCGTCTCATCCATCCGAGTACCGGCCTCTTTAATCCTCTAATTTTCTACAAAAAAAGACATATTTAAGGAACTTTTATTCATAAGAGTAACTTTCGAAGTAGTTTCGAAGATAATTCGACTTACACAATTGTAGCAATTATGTTTCTCATGAAACGTGCACTCCTTTCCACGCTATCTTTGAGGTAGAGTGAAAGGTGCATTTTTTATGTGCTATCTCCAGTTTCGTTGAAGGCAATTCACGGGCCAAGCTATTCTCGGTGCACTGTACTAGTTTATATTATGTGATGCCATTAAATACTAAGTTATTGGTTGTATTTGATGGTATAAGGTGTTATTTACCTAACTTGAAAACCAATATTTTAGAAATTTGCAGAAAGTGGTTAACTCCTGATACTTTGTTGCAGGAATTATGTATACACTGAACTGTCTTAGTCCGTGTTAACTGAATTTATTCCTTTATTATTTGTTCTCACCTGGAACAGCGGAAGCAATCTCATTCGATGTTGAACAATATCTGACTACCAAAATATGAATAAATTCCAAAAATATTTAGAAAAATACTTCAAAGAATATTTCAAAAAAATCCGCCACCATTTTAAGATGTTTGTCTTGTCGATTAGGTGATTTTAAATCTAGAATATACGAGTAAACAACATACAAAAATAAAAAAAAGTGCCTCCTAAAACAAGGGATCTCAAAACAAAAATTCTGAAAATAAAAAATATGATCCTCCTAGTGGTAATAAATTACTGTAACATGTGATGTATTTGAATTTTAATCGTTAGATAAAATGTATCGTAAAGTTCAAGGAATCAATGTTAAAATTAGATTTTGCAGGTAATAGGCCTATAGATGGGAAGTTATAAATCACATTACTAGTTGCCACAAATGTATTTAAAAATTTTCGAGACATTTTTGGACACTACCCAAATTTTTATTTCAACAGATGAATAGTTATCAATATATCATAGTGTAGTAACAAAAATAAGCTATTAAGGCCTTTAATCAATTATAGATCAATTAATTTCAAGATTTAATCAATTATATCGTACTCTTGACAGAATTTAAAATTTTAACTAAAAACGATTTAAACCGCGGTCTCCTATTTCCGTTGATCTAAAGTATAAGTAAATCTAAAGAAAATCTTTAAAAAAACCTCTCAAAAGACAATATATCAAACTGCGCAATGTCTACGGAGCAAAAAATACTTTCTATTATTTGAATGTTCGGTTTCGGAAACTAAACATCCAACAGAAGTTTTTTGAACTGTAAATTCAGTATATTTTCTACAAAAATAAACAAAAACATAATATAAGTCTGGGGCCATGAAATTTTCCCTTACTGTTTAACGTACACATTGACATTAGTTCTGAAAAAGCCACTTATTTAATGAAAAAAAAAACATTACTTTAAATATTTCACCATTTACTGCTCCCCGACGCATGTGTTCACACTAACAAAAACGATAAATCACTAAAATCAGTTCTATTATTGGTACTTCGGCCGGCCGGGTGATTTATCAACAAAAAAATTTACTTACGCGTTTTAAGGTTTATTGTTCTCCTGGCAAAAGCAGGCCTCTCGTCACGTACCTGCAAAATAAAAATAATTGTCAACAATCGGTCTATTGTCGAGAATTTATAGACGTAAACATATCAGAGCCCCCTCCTCCGCGCGCTATTGCGCTATTGTAGGAAATGCCGTTGATAAATATTAATGGAGACATAAACGTTATTAAAAATGTGGAAGTCGTTTGAATTGTTTAACTAGACGCGATAGCGGCGATGGAAGTGTTGCGTCTTTATTTCTCCGGCGATAATGTCACGGTGTAAAACATTAGCCGATAAGGACTACACTTTTCGGTTTTTAATGTTCTTAAGTGTATTGTGTCCTCTTCAGATAATTCTTTCAGCAGCCTATGACAACCACTTCAATAACTATTTATTTTTGAAGTCTACATTAACTATTGTGTATGGCAAACACTATTTAAATTCTTCCTTCCTTCCCGATTTTGAAAGCTACTAAACACCACCAAGCGGGATACAAAAAATATTTACATATACATATATTTCTGCAAAATACACACAATTCGGTTTCGGATCAATTCGGATTTTTACAATGACATAATTTCATACTGCATCAACGGCAGCTCATTCTGCCACACCCTACATAAAATTTGATATACATAATATTTTAAGGTTCTGTTAGGGTATTAAAACGTCGGTGATTGTCCGCTACTGTTATTTTCAGTATTTCTAGGCGAATAATGTCGACTGAAAAATTGCAACAGTATACGCACGTAAATTATATTATGACATTTGTGAAATGTCATTAGTGACAGCTGACAGTTATTAAGTTTTATAGTTTACATATTGAGTCTATTTATTCTTTGTAGTATGGCAAAATGTGAGTTCATTTTTTCAATTTGGAAATAAATGACAAGAGGGGCCTTTTAGGATTTGTGAGAAAAAGGCCCCTCTTGTCATTTATTTCCAAATTGAAAAAATGAACTCACATTTTGCCATACTACAAAGAATAAATACAGCTAGGCCGGCTATTTTGAAGAAGATGTATCGAAAGTTTGCAATTTCACGGATGACGCTACAATGCAGTAATTATTATAACAGGATTTGTGAGAAAAAAGGCCCCTCTTGTCATTTATTTCCAAATTCAGTCTATTTAGTTTATAAACTACCTGTTAGTAAATCATTGTATGGAATGACATATTCTAGATATCAAATTAATTTTCTGGAACATGTAAAAACTATAAATAGTGGTGTTATTGCTAAGATGGCGTTAGTTATGATTTGAATGTTACATAGTTAAGATCGACGAGTTATAGAGTGTTAATAAAAGTGTTTTGAAGTGAAGAAGCGAATCATTTAAAAAGAAATACGTAACAATATAATATTTAAAAACCTTAGAAAAACAATTGATTGACATGTTAATATAAATTACATTTTTATAACTGGGTACTGTAGACTCAAACATACTGACTACATAATCATAATATGTTTGGGTATAAAGTTGTCATAATGTTGTAGACGATTTTCGTTTCCATTTCCTCATATTGGTAAGATTGGCTTCTTCTACTCCGTGTTCGCATATATTTTTGTAATACATATGTTTGTTTTAATTACACATAATGAAAAAACTATGCGATGGAATACTATAACAAACTCAGTCTAAGTCACGTGTTCCTTCATTACTGGTACTGATGGATCAGACATCCCAAACCCTCCAACCACTTTTCCTAATTTACTGACTTAATTCGAATCAAAAATATGCATACAAATATCATTAACACATCCAACCTATGTACAAATTTAATGTTTCACTGTTTACATTCAGAGCTAGTTTTCAGCAGTTCCATGAGATACAATTAGTGTAAATGAAAATTAGTAAGATGCTTAAAGAAATTAAAGAGTGTAATTTGTTCTTAACACATTTTCTCAACATCCATACATTTTTTGTAGAATTATCTTTACTGACTTTTTAAAAGCAATACTCACTGTTAAATGTTTTGTTTGTGTTTCTCTTAGTGTGCTTCTGTTATATTCATACCAGTGTAGTTGTTACTAACTTTATTTTGTATAAATTGTTTTTAGATATTTACTTATTTATAAAAAAAAAAAATAAATACTAAAAATTTCTGAAAAGGTAATCATTTTATTTGTAACTTATAAAATACACAAATTGCATAAATTACTTATTCGATATTTAATAATATATCGAAACAAAATTCACATATGAAATATCCCCAGGTATATGCCCTAGTTCTCTTCGTTTACTATATTTCTTTTTCTTCTTCGAGTTTTTTTAATTCTACTTCTGCTTTTTTTCTACTACCTCTTCTTTATATTCCCCCAGCAATTGAGGCATAAGCTTTTCCTATACTCTTATCAAAACTTTAGCTGCAGTTATTCCCCTTATAATTTTCATTCATTTTCTTCTTCTTCTTCTTCTTCTTCTTCTTCTTCTTCCTCTTGCAGTTCTTCTTCCAGTTCTTCTTCTTTTTAACATCATTTTCTTCTTCTTTGCGCGCACAATTGAGCGTGAGAGTTTTCGGCTTCTCCGCAAGTAGCGGGGAGTAGTCGCGTCGCAGAAGTCGCGCATCGTCGCCGTCCAGTCATAATCCGATGCCCTAGAACAATGTGGGACATAATAGACTTATTATGCGGCCGTGGTCCATTAGAGTGGTCTCCGGGTGATGTACACCGAAGGAGGCAATAATGAAATTCATGCATATAAAGCTAAGGCCTTTATCGAAGTCTGGTATCGGGAAGGCGTGCCTCGCGCTCATTGTCACCGGGCATACCTGAATAATACGACAGTATCTGCACCGCAATGCGCTAAAAATCCCCAGCAGAACCCACCGGTATCCGCTCCGATCTTGTGCTCATACGCTGAGCGCGAACAGAGGCGCGCTGCGCTCGGCCACACTCTTTTTTCTACTCTCGTTTGCTCGCACAAGGCTCAGTCTAGTGAAAAATACGGAGAAAGTAGTAACAAAGGCGGTCAGTTGTCTTTTTTTAACATCATGTTGTGAAGTATTCACAAACGATGTAACACCGTGTTAATATACTTGGTGTTTGAAAATTAATGTGCCGTATTGTAGTGGTAGTCTCTTTGAGTCTGAATAAGTCTATAAAATATAACAAAAAGATAATAAAAAATAAAAATATTAAAAAGACTAAAAAAAGGATAAAGTATATTATAAGGTTGCATGTATATTTCATTAAGACAATATGAAAACAGACATAATTCGCATAAGCTTAATATTTACAAACAACATAAGTTTGCTTTACTGGCTATGCATATCTTTTAGTTAATGAGGTATTAAATAAAACTCATACTGACATCTTCGTTAATATGAAAAATGGAATAAAAATAAGGAGTCATCCAAAAAAAAAATTAAAAAATTTTTGCTCGGCCAACTTTGATGACTTTTTTTTTGGATGGCTCGTAATTTTGGCTTGTGATAATAATTGCATAATAAATATTTTAACAATGCTGTAAAATAACTTTGGTCTTTGCATTATAATTAGTAAAATTTAAATAGTGGCATGCAAGGAAACACTATTTGCGGTAAAGGTGGGGAGGTGTAAATAAGTGCGCTGTTGCCACATCGCTCCGCAACGTTCGAGTATTACTGCAAGTACTCAGATTCAAATTAGCAGTGCATCTGTAACTACCTTGAAGACGTTGAGCACGTACAATATGTAGGTTTGAACATATACTAAAAAAAAATAAGTAGGAAACTACAAAATATTAAATAAAATGACTTGTTTATTAGATCTAGCTTTGGCAACTTCGCATTCAAAGCGCATAGTACGCTTTTCAAAAATACGAAGAAAATTTCAAAAAGTTGGGAAAATATACAATATTATTATATAGTCATATATTTTTTAACTTATCCTGGGACGTACTGTATACACTAATAACAACATTTTACTATGAATACACTTTATTTAATTTGTTATGTGTTACCTAGGGCTACATAATGGCTGGGACCGGTCCTGTCCACACGGATGCGCATCGGGCATGCAAATGCATACCGGCGGTTAATTACGATCCGTCATAACAACTGTTCGAAATAGGCGACGTGCAAGAGATAACCCCTGGCAGCTATTTGTTCTGATGTGACATAATCTCACCCTTTCTAAAGGCCGATTACGTTGTGTTTGCGATTGGTTTTCTTTTAATGGAAGCTCCGGAAGCACTGGCAATTACATCGAAAATATGTAGTAATTCCAAAAAATGTTTTAAAAAATCCATTAAATTCGCCATAACGTGCATACAACGTTATTTAAAAACATTTTTATTTTTAAATTTCAATCGTACGAACTCTTTTCTAAGTTACTAGAAAGTAGTTCGTTTGTGACAACATACCTACATATTTGTCTCTACCCGTCAATTACTTGTACATACATCGTAACTAACAACACCACTGACTATATTAGTCCATCCTCTTAGGAATCAACAGATATTACATTATTCCATCGAAGGTTTACACATTGGAAAACGAATTACGTTTTACACATGCAAGTCTGCGCATTAGCAAATGATTTCCTTGCGTAATACCTCGCTAACAATATCCACCTAACTGCTCACTAGCAAGAATCTTCGCTAATCTAAGATCTGCGCTGCTCTTACTGTTTAAAAACACGCATATATTCAACCAGTTCTCGTTCCGCCCCGGTGTAGAGAGTCTTGCTTGTGAGTGTGTCCGTAATCGTACCTAAATAAAAATACATTCAGTGCAAAATTAGATGCAACAAAATAATAGCATAGCCATTCTGTAGCCGATCTTTGTCAGTTGAAATATTTCTTATAGGTATTTATTTGCAACCTCCACATTCTTTTAGCACGAGCCGCCGCTGCATGTTATTAAAGATTTATAGTTAATTGATCTGTTCGAAACATTGGTCTTAACGAAAACCTTACCTACCCGACCTTTTACCTGTCCTTGTTATTAATTGTTACTAAATTGGTGGTAGTACCAGTAATGTTGTTTACTACCCCAGTAATGTTGTTTACGTTACTGGGGTAGTACATATGGACGACCTGTGGACAACCAAAAACGGACTGTGTAGATATGGACTTCTATTTACACCTTAGCGAAAAACATGTATAGAAATGTTCCAAAATGAAAATCAAAAATCAAATTGGAAAATCAGAACCAAATTCAACGTTGTTAAATTATTTCAGAAAAGAGCGTTTCCAAATTCTGCTAGATTTGAATATTTAGTTAATCAATCAAAATTTCTTAATTTCTTGTATACCAACGTATTCGACATACACCCTAGGAAATTGCATCTTTACATATTGGCGATACATGTGTAGAAGAGAATAAGTTAAAAGACACCAGCAAGGACAGACAAAGACAGTTAGTGCCACATTGTTTCACGTTTGTGCACGTATTAGAAATGTATGAGACATGCGCGTAATATAAATTTGGAGTGGGATATTACCTACACGCCTATCGCCGAATTTGAATGCAACTGAGTACTTTTTCGCATCTATGGATGTGTACATCGACTTAGCTGTATGAAACGAAATTCTTACGTAATTCTGACTTTTACAATTATCCCATACACTTAAAAGAAGTGTACGAACATAATTGTATTTATTTGTGTTATAGTGTGTTTATTTTGTATTTATAGTGTTGTATTCCTTAACTAACCGGTCTGCAAGAAAATAAAATTTAAGTTCTATAAAAAATAAAAAAATTAAAATATAAATCAACCCGGTTATAAGACGAAAGAAAGAAAAAATGCCCATTGAATAAGTGGTTCAAAAATGTCGCCCCTTTGTGCTTCGCAAAAACCTAGTCTATCGTAAAACTCAGTTCTTACGCGTTCTAACTTCTAACACTTCAGGGGAAATATTATTAAGGACTTGTACAATTCTGGCCCGTAAATCATTTAAATTTAGTGGTCTTTCATGTTCATGTCCGTAAACGGTTTGTTTTATTTGTTAAATATTTGTTGGCATTTAAGGAACCGTTTATAAAAAATGGTCCAACGATGGAATCGCCTAAAATACCAACCCAAACATTTAACTTCTCAGGATACTGCGTCCGCACAGGAATACTTAAGAGTTTATTTTCCGTAGACCAATAACGATATAATAATTCAATTCACACGTGCGCATTATAATTTATGGGCGGGGCGTCCCGCCTACATATTTTATTGCTACCCTATCACGAAAGATAGAGAATAACGCTCATAAAAGTTTTAAAACGACATATCAGTCTGGCAACTATGGATATAATATTTCTCTGTCAGTTCCCTTTACTCGATGAGTTTATTCTTTTCTACCTTATAATGCTCGGGTTTGAAATCTTGGACGTTCCAACCCTGTATTTTAAGAGAAAAACACCTAAGACAGAGATACTTCTGTTTTGTGGAGAAGTAGGACAAAGAACTGAGTTTGGACTAAATTACACGTAGGTATACCAACTAAATTTGAAATAACTTCATGGTTAGGATGTAGATACCTACCTTTAATGTGAGTAGGTACTACTATAACAGATAGGCTGTCAATAAAAACAAAAATAAGATCCATTTGCTTTTCATGCCTAAATACAGGAATATTGTATGTTTTCGTAGATATTGCTTCTCAAGGAAAGTATAGATATAAAGAAAGCCGTAAAAAATATACAGCTTTCAGCATTAAGCCCGAAAGAATGCGGTGGTATCTAATTGAAAATGTGTCCACGAATAGTCGAGCAACCATTTGAATTTTAATAATTTCATTAAACGACATTGGTACCTTTCATGGAATTAAAATATAAAGGAACAAAAACGACGAGTCAGTATTAAAGACCACCCATACATTATAATTTGTAAGAAATTAGGAAAACATGAGACAAATGGTTTTTAGTAAAGCCTCAATGTTACCTGCACGTGTTTCGATAGCACTTCTAGGGTGAAGTATTTGTAATACCTTACACCTTAGTCGGTTTCTTCTAATGACGAACTATTTATCTGATAAAGTAACTTGTATAAACCTTATTACTAATTGTTTTTAAAACATAATACAAAAACATCTCCATACAAAACAAAAAAAGAAGTATAATTATGTTTCTAGAACGCAGTTGTGCACGCTTTTATTGAATCTCAGCAAGCAAGGTAGCTAAAAAAAGACTCGATCATTCTACAAATGTATTTTTTCTCATCCTTCTATTAACGAACAAAAAAAACGGTTTGCGAAATAGAGGTGCGGAAATCGTATTTGTTTTGACTTAAACGTCTTGTTTTTCATGGGTTCACGTTTATTCCCCATCTTGTAATCAATCAATCATGGCTGACAGGGTTATTCCAGACACAAAAGTTAAGTGTGTTTTACATAAACCGATCATCAAATAATAACGCTCTGCCTTAAAGTAGGAGAAAATTAAATGACAAGAATCTATTAGGCGATCCCGAAGAATGAAGTGTAAGTTATCTCTGGCGTAATATTCGCGTTTTTTTTTTCGCGGTAAATGGGTATTAGGCTTAAAAGAGCTGATAAACTGCACTATTAACTTTTATAAAAAAAGTGTTAAGTGCTTCTGTGCCGTGATGGAAATAAGAAATTGTCTTGCGGCTTTTTGTAAAACAAAAAATCGCCGACCATTAAAGTAATAAATTATAACAATTCCTTAATATGACAGCAATACTAGAAGTGTCAGACTCGTACAAGGTGTGTTGCAAGGATTACGACTTGTGTTTTTGTCCTTGTTATTGGTAATGACCTCAAATTTGCTTAGGATTTAAAATGCTTTAGCGATATTTTTGAAATACAAATCGAATACTTGGAAATAAATCCACAGATAAACAAATATAAGAACGTAACAAAAGACAATTGATCCTCTGTAACCTTAAATACATACATTAATGACACCTCGAAATTTCTCGCTTAATATTTGTTTTCCATTCAATCCCACTTTCCAATGTTCTAATTCTATTTTTTGTTACCAAAACCAATTACCAATATCATCAAAGGTATTGAAGAATTAGGTTACATCATAAAAGCTGGCGGATTTAGGTAAAGTAGAATTATTTACAACAAAGCCTAACAACATCATCGAAGTTTGTAGATTTGTATATGATCTAGTTTCATTGTGTATAAATTGACTACTCATATTATTATTTTGTTTTTCTCGCATGTAAAGACAAAACCGTTGTTATTGTACTATCTACAACACTCATAACAATACAGAGTAAAGGGGGAGTGATAAGTGAACTTCTCTCTCAAATAAACACGAACTAAATATGAAAAGAGAGGTGAAGCAATCGCAAAATTGAGGGATGTTGTGGAAACGCGTTCATAGCGCCCTCTAGTGCTCATCTGGACTACAAAAGAACAATTAAAGAAAGTCTACAAGGGAAAGAAAGTTTGTTCATTCAGTTTTCCTGAGACCTTTATAAGAGTTAGTTCCTGATACCTTTTTAGAGAAATCACAGTTTGAATTCTTATCATCGTCTCTTTTATAGTTTTAGAGAGATAATATGAAATTAATGAGTTCGTCCACTCCTTTGCTGTTTAACAGTGCTTGTTACACTAACTTAAGAAATAAAAGAGCTTTTCACATCATCTGAAGTTAAAGGTGCAAATTTAAAATGGTTGGAATGGGCAGAGCACGACACACCATGTACATTATTTTCACGAATTTCGCACAGTTGTTTTTGTCACTAACAGTTGTTTGTTGTCACTAACTTCAGTACATTATTTTTTACATTTACTTTCGCCGTTGTTTGCAATATGTATATGCATATATATCGGGGCGAAATATCTGAAACGCCCAAAATTCGTATCAGAACATTAACGAAATTATTACCACGAATATATGTTTAGTCCACTGTCAGCCACAGAAAATTGCTTTTTATTATTCTTTGATATTTCACATAAGAGTTGACATGTCTTCTGTAAATATATTTTACGTTACTAGGCAATGAAAAATAACATTGTCGACCACGTTCCACGAAAGGCTACTTGCGCAAAACATTCTGCACAAATCAAACAAAAATCCCTCTTTAGTAACAGTGACAGGTATATTTTGTTGATGAATATTCGAATCTAAATGTCTTCACAGTCTCGGCGACTACGAAATATATACGACAATTGCAAGGAATACATAAAATATGTGATCCGTCTATTTTAGAATCGTCGTAATTTTTAATCAACTTTTCCAGTCTATTCACAACTAGTAATGACTGTGAGATTATTGCAAAAGCCCACACAAAATCAGATAATATATAAATACACTACACGAACTCACGAGTTAGTCACTCACGACACATAAAATTATTTTGAACTCGGTCCGCGCGCGATTCTAGCGTCGATCCACACACATCGACGTCATGTAGAATACTAAATGTCGGCACTGGTCGACACCGGAATATTCGGCCTGATGTATTGCTGAACTGCATTGTGTATCCTGTCTACCCGCATGGGACTGGGTCACTGAGGTCCAGCGTGCGGTAGCAAGATCGGTCAGTGACGTAGGTATACACACGCTTAAAAAATACAGTTTATACTTTATGTATAAAATACAGACTCTGCATTATGGCACACTTTCCGGGTCCTATATACAATAAATGGTACATGCGACCGTCGCTATAATAATTATCTCTTGGCGAGAGAACGAGGAGCGAATAGATCGTAGGATCGGCACGGCCGGGCCTCGTTATCTGGCAAATTAAAAAACCGAATATCCAATTATAATGTAACTGTTCGGCAAAGTGAAATGTACACCGGTCCCATGACGCCTACTTGATGTTTGCCTTAGATAAAGCGAGCGGGCCCTCGCTCTGATTAACGGAAATTATAATAACAGCCTAAAGTTGATGCGCGGCGTGGCTTATGAATCCGCTCCGGCAGGGGCTGTCCAATAATTACCTACACGTAGAAATCTTCATTAACATCTCCCCCCTTGACGACGCTGGCCCGGACCTTAATTAAAAGCCTCATTGCGATGCGCTCCGCGGAGAAGGGAGGGTTTTAATGGAAAAAAAGCGAAAAGGCATCGAAAAAATTAAAATTCCCGAAAGCGCAACCTGCAGATTAACACCCGACGTTAATTTGTTTTAATAAAAAAGGGCGTAGTTTTTATAATGCTTCGGTTAAAAAAGTCTGATTATGCTCCGCCGATTTTTTTCCCTCGAATGCGTTAATGCAGCCAGAGTTAATTACAAATTGCTTGGCAGTATCTCTTAGCTTGATTGCTATCAAAATAAAGGGATTGTTTTAGTATTTAATGAAGGTACAGGTAATGAAATATGGGAGGCACCCTCAAACATACAGATATATATATTTATTTATACATATTTATTTTTACAAGAAACTAAGGAAAATGCATATTATAATTTCAAGAAATCTGAAGAATCTTCCGAAATGTAGAGTTCTTTATAAAGTGCACAGCATACAGGAAACGTGTTTAATTAACGACATTTTTTGAAATTTTGCCTTAAGAATAATGACAAATGACTTGGGGTCATGTGATTTTCTATAATTATAAAATTTGAAAAAAGCCTTTGTTACGATTTCAAATTATATTAATAAGACGTTGTTTCTTTCCAAATTTTACATTAGTAGGTATGCCAAATCTGAACGCTCTATTAGAACAATTATTCGTTCTCAGAAATGATAGTCTTCTCTACTCTATAGCAAATCCAATTGCTATGGAGTAAAAATTTGTGAAACGTGTCACGGATTTTTCAACTATTTAGAAATTTGGAATGAGTTGGCGCATTTCAAAGTACCTGCTGGTACTAAACTCTGCCTAAAATTTTTTTGGAAAAAAAAAACAATTATTATATAACTTATGAACAAATGAAATTTTATGCGGCGATTAAAAAGAAAATTTTTATCTCGAAATGGGAGGCTCTAATCGAAAAATTTTATAGGACAACTTTTTTTCGAAAGGCATTAAACTTTTTGGAAAAAAATTGTTAGAACTTTAAAAACGGTTAAACAAATAAAAAAATATTGTTTATAATAAAAAATGATGAGAATTCAATGTTCTCCATCACTTATTTAAATTTTATTTTTTTCTAAATACTCGTTATACATTTCCACATATTTAGAAAAAACAATTTTTGGGATCGCTGTTTGCAAATAAACTGCACGCTGTTTTGTTAGACGTTACGCCCGCGCGCGGTGCCAGTGCTCGCGCAGTATACGCGTCTAAACTTGAAAAAAAACATGTGATTTGTCGCTTCTCAACTGCTTTATTGAATGAGTTAGCTGTTCTAAGCTTATTGCTACCATGCCTCGAGGTAATCGTTGTTACAATCCTTTAAATAAATCGAAACATAAATGTGGGTATAAAAAAGTGGTGCGAGTGACGAATAATTGGAATGCAAAGTTTGCTCATTTGATTGGAAACTATGTGTGTGATTCTTGTAAACGTTCAATTAACAACAATAAACTGGATTCGACTACGTAAGTTTTTTTGTAAATCAGGTTTAATCAAATTTTAACGATGATTATTATTTAACATTAAATAATAATCTTATTTATTATTATTTAACTTTAAATAATATTTAACATTATATCATATTTTGTTTTTTTTTTCGAAAAAATTTTTGGCAGAGTTTAGTACCATCAGGTACTTTGAAATGCGCCAACTCATTCCAAATCTCTAAATAGCTGGAAAATCTGTGACACGTTTCACAAATTTTTACTCTATGGCATACATTTTATCACAAATTGGCTTAAATATACCTACTCATTTATATTTGCTAATGAAGATGTAATATACAAAGGTATGCTTGTCAAATGTCAAATGTTTTATCCATAAATAGCAATATTTTGGAAACAATGACGAGCAGACAAAAATAGGAGCGGTTAATTATACAATTTCACGCAAGCTTGAAGCCATTAAGCCCAATATAATCTATACACTCCGCAAATGTGTGAGCCACCCAAAAAATACCATTAATCAGAAAATCATCCATTGTCTATTCCGTTGCTGGGAACCGTCCCTCTACTTGCTCGATTGCCTATGCAAATGAATACAAAATATTTCTGTAAATGAGCCTCGAACAATTGTTGGCTCTTAAATATTCTTGCGCTTATTAGGTGCTACTGTTTTTTTTTTCCTCCGCAATGATGTGGCGATAGCAACCGTGAGTAGACGTTGTGTGAAAGAGGAATTGTCAGAAGCGTAGGGGCAAAGGTATTTAAGGCGTTATACAAATGAAATGAAAAAAATCTACCATTCATATGCAACGCATTATTTGTTTTATTTCTAATATTGATAATTAACTTTGACTATTACTGTAATTACTTTTTGTTTATGTATTATTTATTGAGCTAGCTGTTGGAAATCTATATCCCACATGTTTTCTTCGCCTCATAACATGATAATTTACTACTTATTCACACGAATCCAAAGATTACTCATCCCAATGTAACTCACGCAGCAGGTCAGTTATAAGTTTTTCTCTTTCCCCTATTTATTCAAGAGGCAAGGGTTATTGAGGAGCTTGCTGCAAGAACGATGCAGCTCCATTTTCAACGCGTGACGAGGTTAGCTGCTTATAATTTCGATAAAAATATTAGACGTTATTTAACGCAAATCCGACGCAGCTCAGCATATGTCAGTATGTATACTCCATGCACTGAGATGTGTGGAATTTGCGTGAAATAACGCCTAATATATTTATCGAAATTATAAGCAGCTAACCTCGTCACGCGTTGAAAATGGAGCTGCATCGTTCTTGCAGCAGGGTCCTCAATTTTTCTCTCCTAGAATAGAACTGAGGTTGTTCTAGGTTAAAGGCCACATTCTTTCTCTCTCTTAGTTTGCTCAAGGAAGTAGGGATACGTATCCCTCTCTAACTTGAATTCTTGTGGGTGTCCTCGATTTTTGCAACTACGCTACCTAGGTCCCCATTCCATGCCGGACTAACACAATGCTTTTATATCTCCACAGCGTGTCTAGTTCAGCGTCGTAATAATAATTTATGACGGTGAACTTGGTAATTGTTGTATTTTTAAATTTTTATGGATAGTATCTTAACACGTTGAGTGCGGATGTTAGCCGGGGCTAACAAACGTAACGCTCTCTGTGGTACGTGTGTTAGTCCAAGCTAACACAGTCCTTGGCAACCCTAGCATCACAATTTCTACCTGCTAGAGACTGGTGGGGGACAGACTCGGGGTACGATTGTTAGCACGGGCTACAACCCTAATAAAACCCAAATAATACATAACATATAATTTTTTTACATTTATCCTCCATTATTGAGGTCATCAAAACAATTTTAGAAGAGAGGAAAAAAATATCCGTACCCCGCGGTTTAAATGAAGGTTGTGCTCCGCACTCAACGTGTTAATAGATAATTCGTAGTTTAGAAATTCGTCGCAATAAAATGGGTATTTCAATAAATCATCATAATTATCTTTGCTATGAAAAAAAAAAAAGGAATTTTGAATGCTTTACACACCCGACAAGCAAAATAATATGTAAACCTTTTTTTCTTAATGTAATTTGTCTCAGAAAGTTACCCTGAAACGTGAGGAAATTTTGTAAGTTGTAAACGAATGAAGTGCAAGAATTGTTTTATTACTTGTAACTGAATATTACACTAAGGAATGGAAAATAACAGTAATTATAATAAAGCAAGAAGTCACAAATATAATTAAAGGCTGAAGAAATTAGCAACCGGTAACTCGCTTCTTAACACTAGTTCGTAGGGAAAGAGATACACTTTTTACCAATTTTGAACTCTATTGATCGGTGTCTTCCCAAATACGCTTCAAGGTTGTAATAAAGGTTGGCTTAGATTTTTTTTAAGAATCGGGAATGTATCGGTCTAAATGGTCCCGGAAGTGTTGGATGTGGTATAGATCTGGATTCTGGCGAGGTCAAGGCAGCAATTCAATGGACCCGTCGATAAGATACTGTTTAGCGACCATCAAACTGTGTTTAAAGTTATTATCTTATTGAAAGACAAATGACTCTAAATTACGTTTCTGGACGGATTGTTACGGGTTATCAATATTGACATAACATTGTCCTATCGACATAGGACCAACATACGGTTTCTCACCCGTTTAAGCTTACGGCGAAAATTATTACTTGAACTTTGGAAGTTGTCACTGTTGATCTCTAATTATTGAGTTTTGGATTGTGTTTTTCTGGAAACCATAAATTAAAAAAAAACGTATTTTCTGAATAAATCGGGCAATTTTGAGTTCGAAAGTAAATTTGGAGATTCAGGCGACCCCTTCTCATTTTGTTTTGGATGCTCTGCAAAACGAGATGCAGAATGTCCCAGGGATTGCAGGGCTCCTGACCCTCCTCTTGAATCTTCATTTCTCCTGAAAAATTGAGATATTTTTCCACTTTCCTCTACAACCCCCCCCATTCGGCAACCCCGAGAAGACGATTTTTTCCGAACTCTAGGTGACTCTCTAAGCCGCCGTAAAACTTAACAGATCTTGCAATTTCCTCCTGAGATTTTCCTTGTTCGTGAAAAAAACCATCCGTAAATGCTGTTGGTCCCAAGTTTCTTTTTTAGGCGTTCTTTGCAGCAATTGAGGTAATTAAAAAAGTTGAGATTAACTTCAACTTTTTTTAATTACCTCAATTGCTGCAAAGAACTCCTAAAAAAAGAAACTTGGGACCAACAGCATTTACGGATGGTTTTTTCACGAACAAGGAAAAATCTCAGGAGGAAATTGCAAGATCTGTTAAGTTTTACGGCGGCTTAGAGAGTCACCTAGAGTTCGGGAAAAATCGTCTTCTTGGGGTTGCCGAATGGGGGGGGTGTAGAGGAAAGTGGAAAAATATCTCAATTTTTCAGAAGAAATGAAGATTCAAGAGGAGGGTCAGGAGCCCTGCAATCCCATAGATCCTAATCTATGCAGGGAAGGGATGTATATTATTATTATTTGTCGTGACACCGTGGGAGCGATTTATGATTATTTGTCTTTACAATCCTGAGGAAATGCTAAGATATATTTTTAGCTCTCTAGACCAAAACTTTGCACGGAATTTGGCACGGAGTTCTCGGTGCTTCACGAGCCGTTAGCTATGGCAGCCGGCTCGCGCGCGGCGATAATTTAGCGGTTGGCAAAATAATATAGTCGTATAATTTCTAAGAACCCGACACGCGGAGACCGGCCAGCAAAAGTGTAACCTCTAGTCCGTTGTAGATTTCAAGCTGGAACGCCGCGCCGGCCGCCGCCGCCTCCGCTCTCATGAATAGTGAGCGAGCTCATTAGCGGGACGCAGACAGTAATGACCGAGCCCAGCACCGACTGCTGTACTGGTGACAGTGTCCCACAGCGCCCAGGGGCGTAACTCGTCAGGGGACGATGTTGCGCTGCGAAGAACTATGCTGATGAAACGCAATGATACAGCCTTGGCCAAAAGTATTAGGCAAGTGCGTATTTTTACTCGAAGTATCCCTTAAATAATTTTGTACGTTATTGTTCTATTGCTGGCGTGTTTAAAGGATTGTGTAAATAAAGGATGGGCCATCAGATGGTTTCTTTTTAAAATTTCTATTAAAACTACATCGTTGATTTTTTTAAATGATTGTTGCTTAATTCAAGAAAGTATGCCTTCCCATTATTTATGAAAAACAATTTCAGGTAAATGGTCGCCGCGGCTGGCTTGGCAGTAGTTCATTCTTTTCAGTACATCTTCAGCACAGTTCAATTTTGCAGTACATTTTCGATTATTTGTGTCTCTATTGCACGAATAACTCAATTGATGTTTTCTTTCAGTGCGTCAATTGTTTGTGGATCGGTGTCACGACAAATAATAATAATATACATCCCCTTCCCTGCATAGATCCTAGAGAGGACGTCTGGGGTGACACTCTTCTGCTTAACCCTTTCACGCCCAAATGCACTGTCAAGAGACATGAACTTAGAGGATCACATTATTGATAGAAAAAATAACTAAAACCATGTATTCCTATGTTTTCGAGGTCGCTCTTTCGAATGGTATCGTTAAAATTTGCAAAAAAAATGATGTTGCCTTCAATTTTTAAGAAAAACTATTAAAAAAATGCGATTTTTTCAAGATCCTTTTTTTTTTTAAATCGCAATTTCAGCTATGTTATCGTCCTTTATACCACTCAAAAATAAATAGAAACGTGCACTCGAGACGTGTACTTGAAGGAAACGCAACGAGAACAATTTAATTTTCTCATTTCTGAGGTTAGAATAACTAGATATGGCAAAATCAAAGGGTGATATTTCTCGTTTTTTACCAGTTGCGGAAGCATTGACGCAAAAGAAGAATTTTGAAACCGAAAAACGGAATCCCAGGGCCGAGTTATGTAGCATTTAACATATGCCTACGCATTGTAACTCAGCTGGATATATATGTATATATATATATATATTTGTTTGTAAATATAACTAGTTTAAGTGTTCTTAATTGTGCCCATTAATACTATTTTTAGGATTAAATGAATTAAATATACTTGTTCTAGATTTGGGATATCACTGGTATATAACAGATAGAGTACTGGACCTAATACACTACCTTGTGGAACCCCTGATCTGATTTCTTTTAATTCATAATAAGCATCATCCTGTTTTATTGTAAAATATCTTCCTGATAAATCAAATTGTAAAATTAGTGCATATTGTCGTGGCAGAAGTAAGTTTAATTTATGAAACAAGCCTTCATGCCAAATTTTGTCAAATTCCTGCGTCAAGGAAGACTGTGGAACAGACTTTTTTCAGTGACATTAGCGATTCTATGAACTTGGTCGATAGTTGAATGCTTTTCTCTGAAGCCGAACTGATGGCCCGGGATCAAATTCTTTTCTTCTATTATAGGTTTTAATCTCTTGAGGAGCAGTTTTTCATATAGTTTTGAAATAACTGACAACAACGACATTGGTCTATACTATGCTACATCATGCGGAGGTTTCCCTTACTTAGGGATCATGATGACGTCTGCGACTTTCCACATCTTAGGAACATACTTAAGTCTGAAGGATGCATTAATAAGATTGGTAAGTTTTACTATGGCTTTTCTAGGAAGTTCTAGTTCTAGGAAGGAAGTACCTGTAATTAGGTCAAAGGCAGGGTCTTTCTTTGGGTTGATGTTTATTTTAATTTCATCTGATACTTCCTTTGGCGAAGTAGGTTAATATCTTCTTGTTCCGATTCAGTCCAGTTTTGTGGGTCTTCTTCATCGTTTGGCTGGAAAATACTTTGTAGATGTTCTGCAAACATATATGCTTCTTGGGCATTATTTCGTAGCCAAATTATTTATTGCTCGAATATAATTGGCAGTACCAAAAGACAAATGCTTATAGAACAAATCAATACTAACGTATGTCCTAAAAGTTCTGACACAAAATATTTATAGCAGTTTTTTTTAATGAACAGATTTATTGAAACATCAATTATTTATCATAAACTACATCTTAATGCTTAACTAAACTATACTATCAAATTATGTGAAGCGGCCCATACTCCTCTACCAGACGCAACTTTCTTCGAATGTCTCTAATGAGGCCCTGGACGGAATTCAAGTCAATTTCTCTCAATTTTTCAAAAATTCGACGTCTTAGTTGCTGTTCGTTTTGGGCTTCCCAGCTTCTGTCATAAACTTTCCGCGACAATAAAGCCCAAAAATCCTCTATTGGGCGAGCCTGAGGCAAGTTAGGAGGATTAGCGTTTTTAGGGAACAAAAAGGTTTGCGGTGTTGACGAAGTCAGTTTTGGGTATCTCTAGAGTAATGACACGATGCTAACTCAGGCCAAAACATGATATCATCCTCAGCATGATGTTCTTGGACAAACTGGAGCAATTTGGAAAGACAGTTCTCAATATACCCCTGACTGTTCAAAGTTTCGCCTCGCACTCTTCCCACAAAAGGTCGGGATATGCCCCTGTTAGAATTTTTATCGGCAAATTTTGCTTTAGTCTTAAACTTTACATTGTCAGGGCATTCCTCTAGGTTATTTGTATAAAACCCATCATTTCCTTTCATTTCGGAGTTAGCCAAAGTGAAATACTTTTCGTCGTCTAAAATAATGCTCTTGCCATCGGCAAAGTAGACCCGTCTCAGTTGACGGCAGCATCTTGGTATACGTAGAAGCTGCCCTTGAGTGTATTTGGGGCACTTACGTCTTTTTCGATATTTCAGACCATTTCTCTTCAATGTCAACGATACCGTACTCTTAGAAGTGTCATATTGACGAGCCAGCCTCCTTGGTGACATCCCAACTTGGTTTCTTACTCTTCTTACCAACCGCTCTTCCCTCTGTGCAGTAAATACTCGTGGTCTTCCACTTTTTGGAAAGTTCAAACAAGGTATTCCCTGCTCGCACTCCGCTATTGTTCGATAAATGGTTCTGCGAGAACTATTTTCATTCTCGAATATTCGAAATATTTCAGCTTTGGGTACCCGCCCAACTAAGTTATAGATACTTTTTCTTATTTCTAATTTATACGACATTTGAAAGCATAAACTTCAAACTAAATAACCCTCGACTGATAGTCAACAAAGTAAACAATCTTTCGTTACCAAAGGCGACTTGCTGTTATTTCATTATTGTTAAGATTTAAGTTCATGAATTTTGTGCCAAAACTTTTAGGACATACGTTACTTTGGTGTTCAGTTGAACACTACCCATAGAAAATCATGTCCAATGCACGTCTGTTGCATCCGAGTGTGAACGCTGTCGAAAATCCGGGCTGATGCCCGTATGGCTTGAGTTGAGAAGCTGCCTTTACGCGAATCCCGTACAATCCAATCGCGATCCATCGTAACGATTTACTGCGCTCCGGCAAATGAAACGGAGAAGAGCCGAGGGCTATAAATCCCCAAAACCAATATTAAAAATCGCGCCGGTGCGCGCGGTCCGGCCGGCAATTAGGGCCATTAAGGAGCGTTATACCGTTTGCGTCCCGATTGAATCATTTATGGTGATCCGGATAATTTGCTGGGATGCGCGGCGCGGATTCGGATAAGGCAGATAAATCAGGCGCGCGACGTAATTATAGGTTCGGGTTGTGTATTTATTGTGAAACAAATAATTTACGCCGGTGGAGCGTACGTTACGGTCGCCCCCCGAGACGTTGCGTACGCCGCGAACGGCGCCCCCACCACTCCGGGGCCTTTTGGAGATCGGTGCCCCGCGAGCGGCCGTTATTTATAGGATCGTGTTAACGTCCCGGCCCATATGAAAAACAATAATTCTCTGCTTTCGGGCCGTGCCATTCGCATTTCTCATTTTTTCCATCATCGTTTTTTATAGTTACACACAGAGAAGGGATCGCTAATGATATAAAATACATCGTTCGCTGCATTGCAGTTACATTGCAATAGGCGATATTTCATATTGAGTACTAGATCACTATGTATACTTAATACGATTGATTTTAGGGTCATTCTAAAAATGTTGAGTTTTTGTAATAGAACACAGAACACATTTTTCCTCTTTTACCACATGTAATCGACCATGTGGTGGCTGAAACTGAATCCAATGTCCAAATAACCACATTACGTCAATTTTTTTAACCTCAAAAATTACACTAAAGATGATAAAACTAAACAACATCAAAACAAAAATCCATAATCCTCTAACCCCCAAACTCAAAACCTACACCCAATAACCCTATAACTCTATAACCCCATAACTTAATGAGAAAGTGACTTGTTGTTGTTCCGAGAACGATTTTTTTGGTGTGTTTGCGTCCAAGGAACCTCCTCGTGGTTGACGGTGGACAATTTATTTATTTATTTATTCAAACTTTGTTACTCATGAGAGGCGAAGGAACCTCAAGTGAATAAAGCACCCCACAGGAAACATAAGCCTGCTATGTCCATGTCGTTGTTCCTGAGTTCAGCAAAATGTAGGTTTTGTAGCGAGAAATAGCCTGATCGCAGAGGATCACAGGGTTATTCGATCATTTGGTTATGAGGTTTGAAGTCTTAAGATTTATAGGCTTAAAAATCATAACCGTTTCTAACATTCTAATTTTCGCGGTTTGAACGCTCATAAGCCACTTTCTCACTGGGTTATGGGGTTACGAGGTTTGGGATTATGGGGCTGTGGTGTTATGGAGTTTGTTTGGGTTTTTTGTTTTTGATGTTGCGTTTTATCATGTTTAACCTTATAACTACTAACTTCTCCTTTTTTAACTTCTTGAAGTTAGAAAAAAACCTGACGTGATGGGGTTATTTGGACATTGCATTCGGTTTCATCATGGCCGATTAGATATAGTAAGGTAGGGCAGGTCCCAGGAAAAACATTTTCGATTGTTTTTTTTTTGTGGAGCTGTGGAATATATCATGCGTTCAAAAAAGTCAAGGCATGTGGTTTATTGAAGGCATGAAGTAGTGAATGCCATGTTTGAAGATATGCCTTTATTGTTGCGGATTGCTTATTTCACAAATTATGTCATTAATGTCACATAAAATTGAGCCGATACCATAACTTTATCCAGTGGAAACTAAAAATCTTTGTATAATAAATCGAATAATTTCCATTTTCAACTGATAATCAAAGGGGAGATGTTGAGATGCGTAATGGACACTAGCAGAATCGTAGCCAAAGAACGATAAAAACGAACTTTGCTCTGAGTGTAGTACAAAATGGAATCATGGACCGATTTTTGGTTTATACGATTTTCCATTAAACGTATACGGGCACAATTTAATACGGTGTAATAATAAAGAAATTTCTCTTAATTGAAGTTTTATTGCACCGTAGCCAAAATAACTACGACATGTTCGCGAGTCAGAGTTCCCGACTCGAACTATAAACGTCAAGAGGAATAATGGTGTATGATCCAATTTTGACTATGTCAAAATCTACTCCACTATCAACCACAAAATGTCAAATCAAATTATGTACATTTCTCAGCAGCATTCCCAAACAACTGTTAATTTACTTTTCGGATATTTTCCCAAATTTCTTATTTGATCTTTTCGCCTCAAATAACATATGCATATAAAATTTTATTTTGATTTAATTTGGAAAAACAATAAGGACACAAGATTTTCGATTTTTCAATGGCATACAGGAAGTTTAATTTAAAAAAAGTTAAGATTAAAATTGTAATTCATCCGATTTGAAGATCATGCATTTTTTATCATAATGTAAAAAATCTTGCTAGAAAATAATTACCACTCCACTTGGTTATTACTCCAGGAATAACCAAGTTACGGAGGGGTTAGTGGGTCCATTTATAGCGAATCACCCTGTACCTATTTTCAGTATTAAAGATGGAAGTTAATTACTGATAACTGATGGCCGTACATATAAGATGGTAACTTATTTTTTTTGCTGACAATTTTAGGTAAAATAACAAGCATTCCTCCTTCTTCGATTTGGAATTATTCAATTACACTCTTCAGTTCTCATCTGTTACTAGAGTACAGTTTGTCGTAAAGTTGCAGTTGAGCACTGCAACTACGGATCTCATAACTGTATTGCAACTTCTATAGTCCCACAGGGGTTCAATCTGGGACCTCTACTATTTATAATATTAATTAACGACATTACATCAATCATAAATTGTCACCCCCTACTCGTTGCCGGCGACTTAAAAAAAATGACGACAATTCGAACTGTTGGAGATTGTTATTATTTACAAGACTAGGTTAACAACATTATTATGTGGTATAATAGTAACTACATAAAACTTATGTGTCAGATGCACTAGTGAGTCATTACTTTATAAAGACGTTCACCCTTAGGTATAACTTTATTTAGTTCTAGTATAGCATAAATAACGTGTTCGGAAGTCAAAGATCTTGGAGACATGTTGTAGGTACAACTTTATTTAGTTCTAATATAGCACAAATAACTTGTTCAGAAGTCAGAGATCTTGGAGTCATGTTGGATTGTAAACTGATTTTCCCATGTCATAATGAGCTTATAATCTATTTTTTTTTTCATGGGGGGTTGCTTCTTTTTTTTTAGACGTTCATAGCAAATGTTATACTTCCCATAAGAGGTGTGTAAATTAAGTAATGAGAGAAAAAAATGTTTATTTTTTTTTTTTTTGTATTCGAATAGAATTACAATATTCAGCATTATTTCCTTCAAAATAACTTCCTTTGGAAGCCATACAGCGCTGGAGACGTTTCTTCCATTCCTCATAGCAGTGCTGGAACTCATATACCGGAATAGCCCTCAGCTGGTCGGTTACAGCCGTTTGAATGATTTTTATGACCCCAAAATGACGTCCCTTGAGAAGACTTTTCAATCTCGGGAAGAGAAAAAAGTCACACAGGGCAGGAAGTCTAAAAACGTTCGAAATGGCTGTGTAAGGCGCATTGTCGTGATGCAACATCCAGTTGTTCTTGATGTTTGGTCTCACACGCATGACCCTTTTTCGAAAATGTTCAAGAACCTCTCTGTAAAAGTGTTGATTTACTGTTTGGCCTGGAGGCACAAACTCTTCGTGGACAATTCCCTGACTTTCAAAAAAGCAAATCAGCATGCATTTGATCTTCGACTTGCTCATACTTGCGTTTTTGGGTCTTGGAGAGCTTGAAGTGTGCCATTCCATGCTTTGGCGCTTGATTTCCAGGTCGTACTCAAACGCCCAAGTCTTATCTGTAATGACACGTTCCATAAAATGGGGATCATTTTCAATCGATTCCAAAAAAGCCAAGACTCTCCTGATCTCCTTTTTTTCCTGCATCAAAATCTAATGAACAGTAGTGTGATTCAAATTTAACTCTTCCCCGATCATTCTTGTCGTCAACCGACGATCTGAACGCACAAGATCCCCTATTCTATCGACATTTTCATAGGTTCTTGAAGGCCTTCCGCTGCGTAGTTCATCTTCAATCGCCTTTCTTCCTTCTGAGAATACTTTAAACCACCGAAAAACCTGGGCTCTTAAAAAAACACTGTCTCCGTAAGCGTGTCGAAGTTTTGCAAAATTATCCGTTGTTCCGTGTCCAAGTTTGAAGCAACGTTACCGGGGCGCTACGTTGCCAGTCTCATTACTTAATTTATACACCTCGTAAATTAGGTGTGAAGTGGAATCCGTTCGACGAACTGTCAATCACGTGACAACCTAATTCTAAGCCCAGCGCGCTGTGACATCGTACGGCTGAAACTTAAAACCAGTGGGTAGCCTCGTAAACCGGCCATCGCCGGCGTGTACCGCGGCTCCGCGACGAGATAAGCGCAGCGTGCGTTAATTGCCCCTACGGTTCGCCCTCTGCGTCCGCCGAACGAGGCTCGAGTTCGCCGGGATGCAAATTTAAATTCCCAGTTCCTAATCTGCGGCGGGAGCGCGGCCGGCCGAGGCCTAGCGTTCACGGAATTGAGGTAACGATATCATTTGATGTTCGCACAAAGACCTTGTTAATTTACCGGTGCGTTTTTGGTTTTGTTTTCCAGGCTATCCCACGACTCGTGCGATACCATCTGCTGGCTAAATTTATTTCAAAACAATGCGCTGAAATTATACGCTGCCCCTTTTTCTTTGTTGCATCGAGTCGTTGCGGTCTGCACTTGTCAATTCCCCCAGTCTTCGAGGTACAGATGTCTCTTTTGCATCGTGGAAAATGATATATAATTATATCGTATTTAACTATAGCATGAGGCAAGCGATAAGATACTTGTTGTTTTGGCAGGATATGGACTTATTACATGCAGGAGCATGTACTGCATTGTGCATGTGCACACCGTGGCCTTTCCAAACATGGGAGGAGTTTACACGCAATAATATAAGAGGTGCCCATTTGTAGCATTATTCCAGCGACATAGTGACGTATAGGCGGTAGGATTTAAGGGAGGAGTGAAGAAGCACGTGTGGGTCGTCTTATTTGTATTTTAATTTTGTCTATTTTTATTTGAAAATCAATCCTACCATTTCACAACATACTTTTTGATAACCCTGTTATAATTATATTTTCAAGTTTTATCGCGTTTTTTATGCTGATTGTACCTGATAATGGACATGGAAGAAAAAACACCATGTGTTAACAATAGGAGAGGAATTAATTTCTGAATATTCTGAAGCGTGTACTCGATTTGTCACGCAATGTTATTATTACAGTAACACAGTGATTGCTTACTCATTTAAATAGTTATGTGTTGAACTGTACTTAAGTGTGCGTAGGAATAAAAATGTTCTGTCAGCAGCTTTCAAAGCTATTATACCTGCCGTTTTCAGTTCAGTCAAAAACAGTTCGAAAAGCTCCAATCCAAGTGAGTAGAAACAATAAACTGGCATTAGTTTGGATACCCGGTCACATTGCATAGAGTACAAGGAAACTGCTGACTCCTTGCCAAGAGAAATCTCTAAAAAATGTAGAGGACCAGAACCTGTACTTAGCTTATCAACCAGTTTCGCCAACAAAAACAATTCATGAGTGAACAGAGTACCAACATTTCATAACGGATCGGGTGCATTTCAAAAATTAGTTTTGTCGCTGAACCATTATAGTTTGTTAATTTGTATAATATTATGACAATTATTAACAGCTGACCTAAATATTTAAGACTTTTTTTGTTATTCTATGTCTTTATTATGGGATTGCCCCTGGAAAATATTGCGATTTGTGTCATGGTTTTGCGTCACGTCACGCTTGGTAAACATGGTTTGCCTAACCTGAAGGGGCAAAATTTGGGGTAGGGAAAAACTCTATCGAACATCATGTATGTGACGCATAACGTCATGGGTCTTGATGGTCCCTCATTCAGTTCTCCTCATTTTGACATTCTATGTCTTTATTATGGGATTGCCCCTAGAAAATATTACGATCTGCGTCATGGTTTTGCGTCACGTCACGCTTGGTAAAGATGGTTTGCCTAACCTGAAGGGGCAAAATCTGGGGTAGGGAAAAACTCTATCGAGCATCACGTATGTGACGCATGACGTCATGGGTCCAAAGACATAGAATGTTCCATGGCCTCACGTGCGTAGCTTCGTGAGTTTCAATCTTTTTTTGGCGTGTATTGTGTCTATTACATTTAAACATATGCCTTCGAGATTTTGACAACAGAGCGCTCATTAATCAATCAGTGTGATGAACGGCAACCATTTGTTCAATTCAAATTGAGGATACTTAAACATAATATTTTTTCAGCTAAAGCTTGCATACGCGAACTCTCATAACCTCTAGCGCGCACTTTTAAATATTTAGAAGACCGAAATTGGCAATTTAGAGGTACGTGGAACAATAGGGTAATACATTCGTACGACAGCTTTACGTTTACGGTGGGTATTGGCGGCGTTTTTGTCGTTGGTGTTGACATAAAATAAATAGCTAATCAAGGAAAGTCGTAAACAGAACATTCAATCAGCTACTTGGAGCGCCTCCATTTTTCAAAATTTGATGAAGAGTGAACAATGGCACATTACGCAACACGCATTGTCGGTGTGTAATGCGAAATGGCCAAGGGTGAATGTTTTCTCTTATAGACGGACAATTTATAGAAACTATAAAAAAAATTGAAACCGTATTGTGACATATGCATTTCAAAACACAACTTAAATATAATGAATAAAGTTTGCTTACGGCCATGCGACACATAGGCAACTCGTGTAACATGTGTGTTGCATGTAGGGTTGCTTCAGTTGGATTTGATTGCAGTAGTCCCGTGTCAGTTGACGCTGTTGTATAACCTCTCAAAAGGCTACTAGTTAATTTCATATATTGCATTTAGGATGTATACGCCTCTGTGGCACGTTTCTAGCAACTTTAATAATAAGTGTAATTTTTCTTAGAGTCTCTTGAAATATCATGAGCTAGACAAACATATTAACGGGATAAAACCACTAAAAAATCTATATACAGCTGTACGATATTTACTACATAAAACATGTAAATTCTAAAACAATTCGTATAATATGTAAATTCCGTATATGTTAGTCAAGAACATCAATAAAGTATATCAGTGAAGTCAGAACAACAGCAAAAAAGAGTGGTGACATATTTTTGTACACCTAGTAAGCCCTTCATGTATTGTTATTGGGTTATTCATATTTAGTTTAAATAAAATAATTGGGATGAACAAATAAAATCAGATTATTTTCATGGGATTTTAATTTAGTTTTTATTCAGTGCTAATGTATTTCTCATAAACTTTCTGTGGATTTCTACTAATAGGACGGACATTGTTGACTACAACAGAGATATGGGTATAATCGATCTGACAACTGAATAAAAGTCTCTAAAACAAATATGAGTCCTACAAAAAATCTCTAGGAGGTCGCACTGGTGATTAGAACTGTTTGGATAATGGTTAGGTATACTTAATTTTAAATATCTCGAAAAAAAAGCTTATTAGTATTTGTATGAATCAAAATTGTTTTTAGTATACTGATGAATTAGTTTAGATAATAATTTAGATAATTTTGTTACTAAATTAAATAACCGTTTTCCTACCATAAAATTTACATATGAAATGGAACACTATGAACAGCTACCATTTTTAGATGTATTAGTTATTAAAATAGAAATAGTGAAAATAAGTTAGAATTTGATATATATGTATATAGGAAAGAACCCGCGACTCTTAGATATATCCCCAATGATTCACACCACCCTTTTCAACATAAAATGGCAAGTTTTAATTTTCTAATTCACCGTTTGTTAAGTTTCCCTCTCAGTAAAGAGATGTTTGAACATGAGAAAAATTTAATCAAGGATATAGCAAGGAGTAACGGTTACTCAGTCCATTTAACAGAAACGTTAATAAGGAAGCGTACATTTAGGAGAGCCCTGTACAATTCCACGACATTTCGTAGAGATACTGACAATTCGAAATTGGTTTCGTTACCATATGAATAAAGATGACTAGATAAAGTTTTTAAAAATATCAATATCAATTTAGTTTATAATTCTAAAAATAAACTACATACCCTTTTGGGCAACTCCAAAAGATAAAATCGACAATAACGAAAAGCCAGGAATATACAAAATAAGTTGTAAAGATTATGATCAAAAGTATATTGGGCAAATAAAAAGATCTATTTTGACTAGATTTGAAGAACACATGGCTTATAAGAACATAAGAACTCCTTCCATTTGTGTATTCTTTTCTTTGTACATAATAAATTTATTATTTATTTATTTATTTTATTTATTTATTTAAAATATGGCAGAATGGAAAAATCTTGTGTAGCCCAACTTGCTTTTAACAACAACCATAGGATATACATAAATAATTTAAAATTAATTAGAAATGTAACAAACAGTAGACAGTTGGATGCATTTGAAAGTTTAGAAATCATAAAGTGTAACACTAGTTTGAATAAGGACAATTGTCAAATACCCGACAGTCCACTCTTTGTCCTGATAAAGACAGACAGATGTTACGGTTCAGTGAACCGTCACGGCAAATTATGTATAAATAGAACAAGCGTGTAGGTTAGAATTTAATTTTAATTTTCTCCTGAAGATGCCAACTTAGTTGGCGAAACCGCTTGGAGAAATGTATAGTAGTTCGCTGTTAAGTGGAAGACTTCCAGTTTTTCGTTTCTACGCCGAAGGTTTCAGTACCCACTGCAGGATTAAATATCTCGGAACGGATTTTGTAATGAGGAATTGAAAAGACATAATTTCAAATACAAAACGATTTTTTAAAAGATTCGGTAAAACGAAATACGGTCACTGCACATTTTATGAAAATATGCGGTAATAAATGTATTAACAACTAGTACCATCTTCTCTCGGTGTACGTTGGCCTCCTATAAATACAGTTCAAAGCATGCGCCGGGCTTTTAAGCCGCCGAAAAATAAAAATATTATTTTTAGTCTCCTCCATTATTGCAGGATGTTAGAACAGATCTCGTTATCAGCACAAACCCGTTTTTAGATACCGTTTATTGTGGTGTGCGCGCAATAAAAACAAAATAGACGGTAGCTTCGTCCGATTAACTTCACCGTCGGCGCTTTGGAGTCGACGTGGAGCGGCGAGAACTCAAACGGTATTTAAATAAATTATCGCTTCTTGCGCTATAACATAAAAAAAATTAAAATCTCAATATTGGTATTCCGGGCCGCGATCGGACCGCGTGTTTACCGTCTTTGGCGACACAAAGCGCCTACTCGGCAGGCGCGTTCGCTCGCTGGTCTTTGATTAAAGCCCGAAGTAATAGTTTTATAACGCAACGTTAATAACCAAAACCGAAACCGAGCCGTAAAATGGTAATATAAGTTTACTGCTTCTGTTTTACGTTGAATGCATTGAACTTTGCGTAGTTTGCCGAGCGCATATCTTCCGCGTTTGCGAGGGCAACGTCACTTGCAATCTCGCGGAAGACTGCGGCCGAGATGGACGAGGAATCAGACAATGGAAAAACAGCCCGTTCGAATATTTTACTGCATGGCAAAGGTGTACTAATTAGTTCCACAAAATATTATAAGATAATTAAATAGAATACACGTACAAGGTTAACACAAAGCCCAGAAACGTATTAGACCTCAGTTTTCCTCGTTTACAGCTAGTTTTTTTTTCTGACCCCAAAAAATATATTGTACACAGTAACTTGATTACACAGGCACAGAAGCCAGCCATCTTTTTCAACGCGCTGAATCAAATTCTGAGATCAGGAAGCATTTACGACTATCAGTTTTTCGCCTAGGCAAATTCCTATGAAAAACACTAAATCAGACGACAGACATACTCAAAACCCCATAACCTCAAAAACCTTAACCTCAAAAAACCCTGTACCTGTGTTCTGCAACTGCTAGAGCGCAGCAGATGATGCATAAGTATGAATATGATTCAATCATGACATTCCAGAAATCTTGAAATGAGGTTATGAAATTTCACAGCTATGGAATTTCGAAGCTATCGAGCTTAGAGGCTATAGGGTTGAGAGATATGACTGCATCATATTCATGCATTAATGGGTTTGAGATTGAGGTTATGGAATTTTAGAGCGATGGGATTTCGGATCTATGGGTTTGAGAGTCATAAGATCACATTCATGCCTTTTCATCACGTTGTTGTGTTCCAAATTTCGCAGGACCTACTTATGAGTTTTTGAGGTTAAGAGTTTAAGGTTATGAGGTTATGGAATTACGAAGCTTTTAAATTTCACGACTATGAAGTTGAGAAGCGAGATGCGTCTTGTAGATGAGTGGATATGGTGCCAGTCAACTGTCCTTTGAATAAGTTCAAACAAATAACTCAAACCTTTCAAAATGCATATTCGTCATGAGTTGCATGAAGATGATCATAGACGCAGAGTACATTTTTGCGAATTTTTAACAGAATTCATCAGAGAATAGCATAATTTTGTGAATCAAGTATTTTTTTCTGATGACTAATGACAGAATTGCCGTTACTGGTCAACTGAAAACCCTCATTGGAAGGAAGTCCATATATAGCATTCTCGTGTGAGCTAGTGTGGTTGGAAACAGATGTTTCCAAGAACCATTTTTCATAAGAGGACCATGTTTCATAAGAACAAATTTAAATGGTGATGGCTATTTAAATTTATCGAGGAATGATATTGTACCAGCACTTGTAGCTTCCTTTCCGCATCCAAATAGACCTAATCATCCAAACCAAAATATTTGATAGGCTGGATTGGACCCAGAGGAGCAATTGATTGGCCAGCCCGTTCATCGGACCTATCGTCACTGGATTTTCTCTTATGGAGTCACTTGAAATGTCAAGTGTATAAATAATCGTAAGTAATCGTTCAAATAATCTACTGCAGTTAATGGAAGACGAATAACTGAAGAAATCATCCGTACTATTCCACAAGTGATACATAATTCGCAGAGACATTATGTTGATAAATTACATGACTGTCAAGTTAAAAACGGAGCACATTTTTAACAGTTATTGTAGTCTCGATCAAATGTAAAGTTGTTTTCAAAGATTCTTTGAATTTACGTCATTAGTAGTTTTAAAGTTTTTTTTTGTGTTGCAATAGATCACAAACTGAAAAATATACTTGAAATTGAAAAGAAAGGATTTGAAAAAAACAAGAAGAAACATTGAAAAGAATGGAATTAAAACGTTTTATCGAACTACTACCAAAAAAAATTGTCTGCCTTAGCTAACTAACAGCTATGGTATTACAATTTATTATGAACCTGAAATTTACTATGAAATGAATTTAGTGTTCACTAAATATAAAAAGTGAATTTACAACGTAATTCGATCTACAGAAATTCACGACGTAAGTCTATCAAAATACACTTCAGAGGCAAGCTTCCTGTAAAACCTATCACTAGCTCTTACTTAAAGGAATAAAGGCATTCTTCGGAATTCGGAAACAGGAGGAGATTGGAACCTTCGGCGTAAAAACTTGAACACATAACAGCGGAACAATTATCTGTACTCGACGCGCATTTCGCCAATCATGTTGGCATCATCTCATAATGTGTTTCAGTGTTAAGTGGTGAAAGGTGTTGAAATGGTCACATTCTTGAAAGCTGAAAATTTCGATCATAGAATATATCCCGAACCAGTATCATTTAGACAGTGCATTAAATATTTATTAAGGGTTAATATCTGTTCCTACAGACGACAGTTTGAATTCCATTATTCTGTTGATTTTAAGTCAGTAGCTGATTTCTTTTAAAATATATATCAAGTGTTATCATTAGTAGTACATTTTTACAGCGGGGCTGATACAACAGATACGTAAGCACGACGAATCCGACAAAAGAAATCCAATGTTAATACGGCCAAACAGTGTGTAAAATTTTATAGCAGAATGCCAGACGCATATTGTTTAGATAGCAGAACGATTCGCATATACAGCCGCGAGTTACGACTTATTCGTACGACTTTATGTATTTTTTATGGAGTACGCCGCATTCTGGAATGTTAATGAAAAAATGCCTCTAAAACGGCCCTCGTTATAGTTAATCTTAATTTGTTTTAAATGTTAAAATATCTCGATGCCCAATATCGGTGCCTCAACGCCTACCAATCACCGGGTACCGTTCTCATTTTACGACGTCGGTACGTGTCGACGTTTTACTTCATTTATTATCTGTTCTAAGTGGCATTGTATCAAAAATGTATAATTAGCCAAAGGAGAGATAAATGATTTATTCGTGTCTTATGCTCTTCCTCTCCGCAAGATGCTAAATGAAAACATGTTGAAAGAGATAACTGTTAACGAAAATACGTGTGGTATTTAATGTGTATTTAATGACATCATTAATATGGAGGATTCCGGTGAGATACTTTTTTTTTCCCTTTTCGGCTGGCCAAATATAAGGTATCCGTGCGATGGGAATAAAAGTGAGATATATGTAGTTATTTAATGAAACAGGTTTAATGCAAAATGGCCAACAGTGGCTAGATTCTATATAAAACACTGTTTCAAAAGAGAAGAAACTATAAAGTTTAGTTTTATTTTCATGTCTACATCTTCAATAATAGAAGAAATACAGTTTAACAAGGAATAATATAACTTTTGAAGATATTTTAATGAATACCGCAACCAAGTTTCCGTTGTTTTTCCAATTCCTTATTCCAACACACATGTTTGAGACATTCGGGACCATAATAATTACGTAATTGTTTCTTCTATGTTATTATCTTTAGCAATATTCAACAGAGCTAATATTTTTTTCATAGAAAATTTGGTCTTAACGAGTTTACAACCCATTAAACATCTGGGATGTTTATAACCAGATGGACAATATGGATACATATGAATAATAATAGATGATCATCAGTCACTCCCGAGACATTGCCAAATAGTAATTCGATGTTGAATGTTAGACATTTAGTTTTACTCACAGAATTATAAGGTAGACCGTAAAAAAAGTTATTCCTCGATCTCAGGAAGAAATCTCTTAATTAGAACCATGAATCGGATGTCTTCAATGCATCTACGTTCAACATTTAACTCAAATGTGAACAGGACAATAGACAGACTAGGGGCAAAACTGCACTTTGTCACAAATGTTTACTCACTGTAAACTGTTCCATTTTAATACTAATCACACTCCCTAATTACGATTTCAGACAATATTCATATCTGACTATCACAATTTCATACTTGACTCAGACAGAAAAGTTCAACTGAAGTTCAGTCAAGAGACATCTCCTTCCCTTCACGTCATTTTCATGTCAAAGATTTTGACAAAAGGGGGCAGTATCACCTTTGAGCTCCTCAGTTAATTCAATTAACTTCGCTAAAGAAACTGGTCATCATGTTATGCAAATTTTAAATTACTATCCAAAATTATACCAACAATTATATTTTCTTAACAAATTAATAGGTAATTGAATTATTGAAAAACCAAAGTTATGTTTTAATGTAATATGAGTGAAGGTTAAGGTTAAGGTTATGCCGAGTCTTTCCATTTTTCAATATGTTTAATAACTAAAATAGTGGCCTTTTGCTCTAATACTGGTGGTATTAATTTAGCTTAGCTCTAATCTTCTTAACGGTGATTCTTGTCACAATTTATACAAATATTTGGAAACATGATCTAGATTTATATTTTGTCTACATATTTCTAAAGATTTTCTATTGGGTTTAGGTGAAGTGATCAGTACATAAACAAATTCGTATATCCCTCAATTATTTGAAGCTGACCAATTCTATATACCGAAATACATCCTCCACATAAAAACTGTTTTCCCACCATGTTGCAACTGTTGGAGTAACGTCTTTGGGGTCGAAACTTATGTCATGTCTTGGGGGCATATGGAACATAAGCAATTATCACTTTTAAACCCATTGAATTCACCACTGGAAATAACCAACAACACTGACCGGCAATCCATTCTAATACTTCACAGAAATTTGTGGGATAGCCTTTACGTTTCCTTCCGACAAGCGGTTTCTTAATGGATTGGCGACTGAGTAAATTTTCTACAAATTGACTAAAAGACTGTTCTAATAAGAATATTTTTTAAGCATAGTTTTGTGTTGTTTAGCACGTGTAGAATCGTGCAGTGGCATATCCAAAAATAAAGAGCAAATGTAAATGTTATCGAATTATAGTATTTATGAACCGACTTTGTTGCTATAATTATAGCCATTGCTATACCTCAGGCGACGTTCAGGGAGACGCTGCCACCCGAAGAACGTATTGGTACCCTAGAAGCATGTAATCGTCGACGCAACACACACACGCAGATATTTAAGACGCTGAAAGACATATACCCTTACAAATCTGTTCTCGTCGGCTACAAGCATCGGTATCCCGGCCAATAAGTCGTTTTGACTTAGCAGTCGAAGTACGGGTAAGACACGACGGCGACGGCCGTAATGAACGCAACAATTTATTCCCCCTGCCGGCCACTAACTTACGCTATTAACCGCGAAATCGGACGCGTGTCGGGGCAATGCGGCTCCCTCGACCTCCACCCGACAGCAACATGCGCAAACAAGCTGCCTCATTAGCTATGCGAGTATGCAAAAAACTCAACTACGCTAGAACGGCGGACGCACTGTCGCACAGTGGGACAAAATCTACGAGTAGGAGTGCAAAAGTCGAAAAATTAATTATAGATAAATGTTTTTAATGTCAATATAAATGTTCAAAGGAATACTGAAACCTACGTTTTTACTTTTGAAATTGACTATTTTAAAGCAAGGCAAGCGAAGGAAAGTGTTAGGTTGAGCATAACGTCAAAATATGGCATGATTTTTTCGCTTCCTATCTAACGTTTAGAAGCTTAATATGAGATTCCATTTGTGATAATTGTATCAATATAACATATAAAAATATAATATTCAAAAGATATATTTTTCTGAAATTTTAAAATATTTATTTCATGTGGGTTTGTGTAAATAAATTTTCTGTTTTTTTTTTTAATGAAATTTTAATTTTTACATGAATATTAAGAATGAGGTGTACAGTTTTTGTTTTTAACAAATATGAGTGCAGCCAAATGCAGCTGAAAAAGTTCTTTATTTTTTTCTGGAACAGTTCGCTACAGAGAATAATTGCGATAAACTAAGAATAGCGACGAAAATTTGTTCCCCAATTTACTATCCATTAATTTTCACAATAATGTGCACTAAAAAATGTTTCGGAAACAGAACAATATCGATTTTAGAAGATGATCACGTTGAAGAAGAAATGAAAACATTAATTTCAGAACAGTCTACGTTCTAAATTAAAGTTGAAAATCGGCGACTTCAAATTGACGATTTTTTGGAAGCAAATCGCGTTTTTTCATACCTTTACATATTTGTATATCTTGTAATTTAATTCCGTTTCTTTTGAACAGAATTAAATACAAAAATAATGTAAATTAATGTAAATATAAAAAAAATCCAAAGGAAATGCAAATTTTGTCTAAATTATATGCACTCCCTTTTTTCCTAACTGAATCTCAGTAATTTTAAACAACTTTAATACTCTTCTTTATACTTATTTAAATACATACATATTATGAACGGATATAATCTTGCCCTCCTAAACAGCCACTTTGCCCCACTGTGCGTCGGAGGGAGACCATCGTCGTGGTACTCCCATAGTACAGACAGACTCTATGTTCCGATATGAAATGTATTTATTGTAATTACATATTGGACATTCTGGCATCTGGAGCTACTGGAGTGTGATTCAAAGAGAGACTTTGAGCACCGTGGAGAGCACTTTGGGCTCCATTGAGTACCTTGTGCATCCTTCCTGAGGTAGCTGTCGGAACTATGACTCCAATCACTCAAAAGTTATATAAGAGGTGTGTAAATTAAGTAATGAGACTGGCAATGTAGTGCCCGATCTAGCAACACTGCGAAGACGGGACTTGCAAGGCAGGTAGGTTAACATGTAATGCACCTTCGGTACAAGTTTAAACTTGGTAGAGTCATTCGTTTATTCTTTGTGACTGTTTTCGTAAACCGGTTTTTTCTAGAGCGTTTTAAAAATGAGTGACATTAATTTTGAGCAACGGTGTGCTATCAGTTTTTGCTTCAGATTTGGACATAGCACAACTGATACTTTTACAAAACTTACTTCTTGCTTACGGAGACAGTATTTTTTTCAACAGCCCTGTTTTTTCGGTGGTTTAAGGCATTGTCAGAAGGAAGAGAGTGTCGACTGAAGATGAACCACGCAGCGGAAGGCCTTCATATTCAAGAACCGATGAAAATGTCGACATAATGGGGATCTTGTGCGTTAAAATCGTTGGTTAATGACAAGAATGATCAGGGAAACGTTAAATTTGAATCATCAGATTATGACTAACTAATTGGGGATGAGAAAAATCTGCGCAAAAATGGTTCCAAAAAACATTTCGCAAGAACAAAAAGACATCAGGAGAGTAAGGTGTCTTGACTTTTTGGAATCGAATGAAAATGATTCCCATTTTATGGAACGTATCATTACTGGTGATGAGACTTCGGTGTTTGAGTATGATCCAGAAAGCAAGCGCCAAAGCATGGAATGGCACACTTCAAGCTCCCCAAAACCCAACAGAGCAAGAATGAGCAAGTCGAATATCAAATGCAAGCTAATTTGCTTTTTTAACAGCCAGGGGAATTGTCCACAAAGAGTTTGTGCCTCTAGGCCAAACAGTAAATCTTCTTGAAGAAGTTCTTGAAAAACTTTGAAAAAGGGACATGCATGTGAGACCAAACCATTACAGTAAACGAGTTTTTAGCCAGTAAAAACATTCCTGTGGGTCCTCAGCCTCGTATACACCCATAAGATACATATACAAACTATCCTAGCTATAATCTCAACCTTTTTTTACTAATTCTTTGGAAAAAGTTAACTTTAGTTTAAAAGTTAACGTTAACAAAGGCTAACGTTCTTCTAATATGTATTATCTCATTGCAGCTGAACGATCACAAAGTGGATGCTCGATCGTATTCTCTTCCTCTTTACATCCTTTACAATGGAGTGCTTCACTTCGCCTCACATTGTATAAGTGCTTCCGTAGTGACAGTGACAGTGTCCTATCAGGATTCTTTTCACAAGGCATACATTTTTCATTGTAGTACCTAAATAATGAACATTCTATTGTGAACATGTTACTACTCGAATATTCCTGACAGGCTTTTCGTTGCCGTCCGAGGCTCTCCTTCCTACTCAAGTTCTTTGTGATATTATTAACAACGGTTTTTTTTATGGAGAGGTTTTCGTTTTTGTTCTCCCTTTTGGTCTAAACTAGTAGATTTGACTGGTTTTCTCATCTAGAGTTGTTTTTTATCTTCACTTTTTTGTTGAGATATTTCGCTGATAACCTCTTGACTACTTTTAAGCACGTTGCTTATCTGAAGGAGGCTCAAAACAGTGGTTGTGCATTGCTGGAATTTCGTCATTTCTCTGCATAATAGTATAGTGCTATTATGCTATTATGCTACTATATGCTATTATGCTACTATGTGTTATTTATAAAAATGAATCACAAATAATGTATGTAATAGCTGTTAATAAATAATGGATAATAAATTAAATAACTCAAATTTCATTAGACCCTCCTTACCAACTTTTACCCATTTAACATTAGTGTAATATGTATGTTAGCTTTAAATATCGAATAGCATCGGAATTTTTACTAAACTTGGAGTGGGTACTGGGACCTTTGGCGTAGAAACAAAAAACTGGACGTTTTCCACGAAACACCGAACTACATACTTTTCTCGACGCGCGTTTCGCCAACCAAGTTGGCATCTTCAGGAAAATATTAAAATTAAGACTTAAATTAAAATGAAGAATTAAAAATTGGTTTTAATCTTCTCCTGAAGATGCCAACTTAGTTGGCGAAACGCGTGTCGAGAAAAGTATAGTAGTTCCGTGTTTCGTGGAAAACGTCCAGAATAAATCTGAAAAAAAAGCTTGTATTTTTAGTGCAAGGTAATCCTAAAAAAAATATCTTCGAAAAAATGTTCGGTAATAATTCAGGCACTTGGGAGATTACTAGTGAAAACTTCCTTTTCACATTGCGAATGCCATCCTTGTAATGACCCAGCATTAACAGTTAATTTTCAAATTGCAGATATATTTAACGAGGTTTTTATAGTACTGAAAACTTTATTAAATCAAATAATAATCGACATTTTCGAAAGAACACTCATTTAATTAATACAGCCATTAAATAAATTAATTCAAATAAATTCTCAAAGAATTAGTTTAAGCATTTTCACCACACCAGTTTTCATTTTTGGCTTAGAGGTCATTGAATGAAAATAATTCCATTCGTCGTCATTCACCATCAGAAAACGAGCGTATCGGCTTAGTGCTTTGCCAGAACAATATATGCGGCTGGTGATATGTAAGTATCATACCCTAATGTACATAAATGGGACTGATATGATGCGGATGTCTCATTTCATTATTTGTTTGTTGGACTTAATAGTGCAACGAATAACAGAATAAAATGTTGCAGAGTCGACCGGAAACACTGTCGGTTGGGCAGCGAACGCCCTGTGTTGAGCGAGCGTTCGTTTCATGCACTGCGGGTGCGAACGACTGAGCTAAACGGGCCGCCTCGTACTCCACAATATTTTCATGTCAGTTTATAGTCCCTTTAATTTGATACGAGCCGCGCCGTCTTCATTAGCGCTGCTTAGCCGAGGAAATTGGAAAATTTTTCAGCGGCCTCCGCGGCGGACGCTTTGCGGCGAAGTTATTACGGCGTACGCACACGGGGAGAAATCGTTCCACGTAATTTACACTGATAAAAGTAATACTTGCGCGTGAAGCGAATTTATTCGAGGATCGCGTAATATTTCGTTTACTGATGCAATTTCGGCAGGTCAAACAAACGCTAAAGATCATTTGGGCATTATCTACACTACAAAAATAATATATGGAGTCTTTATTCACGTTAGGCATTTTAATTGCCCACGTCCAGTTTGGTAAACCCTTTCACGTTAGAATGTGCTGTATGTTATATTTAATGTTAGTGCTTTAGGCAAAGACATTGAATAAAACCCTTATTAACGTTTTACAACTATAATTGTGTTAAAAATTGTGTAACTGTAGTCTCAACAGTAGGTACCTATTAGGGACAGAACCAGTTGTTAAAATACAGAGCCGTAGTAAGCACAACGCCGTAAACTCTAATTTAAAGTTCACTGTAATAACTAACGAATTAAACACTTTGTGCGACAATGCCAAGTGAGCTACACTCCTACCTGTATGCCCATGATCCTGTTCCCAGCCGACTATCCCGGCGGCTCCGTTTTATGATATATTAGCTAAAATGATTCTTACTTTCTAACTTAAGGGGGGAAATACAATTAGAGGGTCCAAAAGCTTCAGCAAAGTACAAATGAGTTTTATGAAGATTCTGAAAGCCTACTGTATGCCCATCGCCAGTGGCGGGTTTACAAATTTGCCGCCAGTAGGCTATTCAATTTTTCCGACCCTACTGACCTCTGAAATTCGATACCCGCAATCAATCAAAAAATTAGTAAATATAATTAAATTTAAATTATAATGTTGAAACGCTATTGGAATATTTTAAAAATTCATAATCACAAAAGTATATTTCACAGAGCGTTTAGTAATTTTTCATATACAGACGTTAGGGTGTTCAGTATACTGTACAGTACTAAAATATTGAAATATTTGTTAAATTTTGGAGACTCGTTTCCTTTATGTATATAATAATGTTTTTTTATTTCCGTAAGACAAAAAATTTTGGGCCAAATTTGCCGGCCCCTAAAATCTAGCCTAGGCTCCAGCCTACTCAGCCTGCTGGTAAATCCGCCACTGCCCATCGCTGATTAAGGCGTAAATAGTATCACATTCAGGTAGATAAAATTTTAAACGCGTTTTTCTCGAAACATTTTATGAAAAATCGACCGATTGGGCTGAAATTTTGAATATTTCTTGTTTATTATATTAGTTTCTAGTTAAACTAAAAAAAAAATCAACTTTTTTTTTAACAAAATCATATTTTTATTGCAAAATTAGTTTTAAAAAAAGGGTGAAATTTCGATTTTTTTGCTTTAAAGCTCTGCCAATCGTCGGTTTTTCTTTTTTCTTCACTTTTTCTTTGTTTAACTACAAACTATAACTGTTATTAACAAATGTTTTTTTCCTGGTTTGTTTCAGATGAAAATTACGATCGCTAGAATTTATGCCGTCAAAAATTAGCATTTTCTTTGAGCGAACGTACAGCCGCCATTTTGTTAATAAATAAACAAAAAAAAATTTTTTGTACTCTAAGATTATATTTCTAATTCTTCAAACTTTGATTATACTACAATAACAAATTCTATGCAAAAAAAATGTTGAAAAGTGCTTTTTTTTCATCGCTTTAATTGTATTTCCCCTCTTAAACGTCCATTATGGTGAGACGTTCAATATGCTCTAAGTCTGATACACTCTACGGTTTGCGAAAATATTTAAGTGAGTAGCGTATAGCTCAGTGTGTAAGGCAATTAAAAAGCACTGTACATTGCAACAATAAACAACGAGGTATTCGTCAGTGGCAGTTCCACATTGATTTGTGTTTAATACTTTGCGCTTGCCAGTTATCATTTCAGTTAGTGGATAAAGTACATTTTCGATAGATGTAGAAAGGTCATTTTGGTATGAATTTAATTGAAAAATCTATTAAACGGATATTAGTCGTCCTGTAATTCTTTGACGCAACTCTTTACTGCACCAAGAAGGCAATAATTATTTTGTTAGGGTAAGCTCTGTTTTTGAGTTTTATTATTTTTGCTTATGCTGACTTCACGGAATCTAAGTGCGGCACTGGCATGACACAAAAGGTTCTGTCCCTAGTACCTACTATGTCATTTTCAAAAATGATTACCATAAGAATGAATTACAAGGAAACATTGCGTCACATTTATAGGGACCATGAAAGGGTGGTTTATAACCTGGGATTTCCAATATGCTGTACTCATATAGTGGCGGTGCGTGATATTTCAGTTAGCCATATCTTGAAAACGACGCATGGGACCCACTTCACTTTTTAGGTGATGACTATACACCTCTTACAGAAAGGATTTATAGTGAAAAAACCGTCAGCAAAGTTTGCGAAAAAAATTTTCAAAAACACTGGAGCACTCCCTGGGTTCTCAGTAACGCTCTGTGGAATATTTGCAGTATATTTTTTTCATAATCTAGAAACAAATATAAGGAGACGTTTTTCGATTTGTTACAAAATATTTTTGTTTCAAAAAGTTATGGCCATTTTAATTTTGGAAAAAAAAATGTTCCTATAAAATTAAAATTAAAATGGCCATAACTTTTTGAAAAAAAAAATATTTTGCAACAAATCGAAAAACGTCTCCTTATATTTGTTTCTAGATTGTGAAAAAAAATATACTGCAAATATCCCACAGAGCGTTACTGAGAACCCAGGGAGTGCTCCAGTGTTTTTGAAAATTTTTCGCAAACTTTGCTGACGATTTTTTCACTATAAATCCGTTCTGTAAGAGGTATATAGTCATCACCTAAAAAGTGAAGTGGGTCTCATGCATCGTTTTCAAGATATGGCTAACTGAAATATCACGCACCGCCACTGCTCATATGTACTCAATGACATTTAACATGCAATAAACAGCGACTACCAAAACGTTTTTTCATTGGCGTGCGCTCATTTAACATTTAGTTCTGTTAAATAAACTTTGGCCAAATTAAAAAAAAAATATTGCGTCTACCAAACCCATACTTAATCCAAATAAATTAATGCGAAAGGTAATATCCCATTCAGGCTGCTTATAATACGACGCCATACCCTCAAAAAAGCCAAATTGACTTCGGTTTACTCGCGATGCGTTCTTTTACCGGATCTCCATAAAATTAAACGGCCGAATTTAGTTTAAACTCTTCCACTACGAGGCCGGCGCTGTCGTGGTGCTTCTGCAACATTATTAAAATACTTATAAGGGCCCAATAATCTCCGGAGCGTATAATAATAATAGCATCTTTACCTGATGAGAAGGAATGTTTGACAAAACAACTCCACCTCTCGACCGCGTTGCAAATTGCACGAGACCGAGACGCCTATTACTCCAGTACGTGTATGCAGCGCTCCCCTTTTCCACCTTCCCCTCCCGCGGACCGCGCCCTCCGTCCCCGCGACCGTCTACATCTGATACTGAGCGACCGCTGCGGATGTTAATTAAACAAAAGTGACAGTTTAATGATTTACTGGTACTAATTATTAGGTTAGGGCAGTAGTATCATGGCCGGGCATTACGGAAAAGGCTTAATTTCGACGAGGACTGAGATTGTTTGTGACTTATTCGCAAATTTTCAAATGTTGCAATTCAGAAAATTTCAGAAAAAATCTAACATAATGTTGTCCCTTTTTAGAACACCTTGCCAGATCACATTTGGATTATCACGCCATTAGGATTAATGAATTAAGAGCGGAATTTTTGGCGGATTAAGTTTTTTTTAACAGAAAATTTCACTTTAGTGGGTTATTCTTTTAATAATGCTGTAACGATACAACTTTAGAATTTGGTATAAATTTAGAATTGTTTGGTTAATGAATTTTTTGTACATTATCAAAATTAATTTGACTGTATATTCAAGAATGAGATTTTGGTTCTGTTGGTGTTATTTTTTTTAATTATTTAAGAGATACACTTAAATTTGTTTTTATTTTATTTATTTTTCAGGTCAATAATGTTTATTAAATTTAAGCGTTTTTTTCAGAGGTTCATAATATTCAATATTCGGAAAACAAAATTCAATATACAAACACTAATTGGGTTTCGAGAGTGGAGTCCTTTCTTGACAGTGTTCGGATTACTGAAGTAGTGTCATCATGAAGGGGTTCAGGTTTACTCAGGAACTCTTTCTAAGTCGAAGTGACTTAGAAAGAGTTCCTGCTTACATCTCCTCAGCGTAGAAAATTTGAAAGGGGTAGCTTGGGAGTGGAATTTCACTTTTGGTGCTCAATCGACGGTCCGCAGGGGGTCCAGTCAACTTCGAGATACTTCATGTCATACTAGGACATGAATTAGAGATCAAACAACTGCCCACGTAGTATACAACAGTGGCGGAACCAACCAACCGGGGGTGGGTGGAGCGATGGTCTGGAGGGATGCTTGAATGGCCAACGGGTGAAAACTAATTTGGCAGCATTTTGTGACACCAGTTGATTTGGCAGCATTTGGATTAATGAAACCACCAACCAGTGGTCAGAGCATGTTAAACCCATCGTAACTGCAGAGGGGCAGATCACGGGGGCTGGAAATGGGTTAAAAGGGTGGGGCAGCGACCAAATGCTCAGGATTTGTTGATAAGATCGTAATGTGTGTCAGAATAGGGTTTTTAACGATAGCATCCTTCTTAGTCCATTTTGTAGGTCTCTGAAGTTGTCGTCAAAATTTTGCGAATTCAAATTTCGACATGGGGCTGGTTTTTGGGGTGTGGACGGCGAACCATTTAAGTCACAGGGGAGCGACTTCGGAGCATTAAAAACAGTCCTATAGACTACCAGTATTTTCAAACCGGAAGTCTCTAGCTCAAACAGAACGAAAATCGCGCTCATCTAAAAAGTGTTACGCTAATTTTGACGAGCAGTTTATATGTAACATCATGATTTTACCGTTCGAACTACCGTGTGTTCGTATTAGAGAGGTTGTACTGTACTTTGTAATTGCCATTACCAACGTTTCGGTGATACGTTTCACTATCCTTAGGGTCGAATTCTTTGGTTGTTACGTGATTTTTTTATATCATATGAAAGACTGATTTAGATGTGTAAATAAATATTAGGTAAGCGTTTTTTTTTCTTCCAGTCAAAATATAAACAGTTGAACCACCGCTGAGACACCACATTTATTATAACAGTGACATTAATTAATACGATTTTTTTTCCCTTCCGATGTGTCTGGTTTGGGGTTTGTTTTGCCTCCAACACTGCAGCCTTCAGGCTTATTGTATTTCCAGTTTACATCGTTATTTCATGTGAATAGGTTTGTTACCTTTATGAGGTTTAGTAGCCCTTTCACAAGATTTTTCTTTGGAAAGGCCTCCTGGGGATTTTCTATTCCCAGAAGACCGTATCTCCAGTGTGTTAGTGCTGGGCACTCTAGTATAATGTGTCGGGATGTTTCCTCCTCCTCATTCCTCATTACACAGTCTACAAATAGGTTCATCTGAATATATGCCCATTCTGTGTAGATGTTTCCTAAGGTGACAATGCCCGGTTATGAGTCCCGTGACAAGCCTTATCTGATTTCTACTCAATCGCAGAATCTCGTCTGTCAGTACTTTTTATGGTGTCTTTACCATCCATTTACTGTTTGTTTGTCCTGGTATGTGGTTCCAGTAAGACTGGTGTTTTTTATTTTTCCACCGAGTCAGCCAGAGCCTCACTGAGGACTTTGGTATACCACACATTGGTTCAGGTCCAATGAGTGTCGTTGCAGAGCCCTTTCTCGCTAGGGTATCTGCTTCTTCGTTGCCTTCAACCCCTTTATGTCCTGGTACCCATTTAAGTGTTACCTTGTTATGGTTTGCCAGAGCTTGGAGGGTTTCTAGGCAATCCCAGACCAGTTTTGATTTTATTTTTTTACATGCTAAAGCTTATACGGCTGCCTGACTGTCAGAGTAAATGAGGATTGTTTTCCCTCTATATCCTCTTTCAATATTTTCCATATGATGTATTAATATATACATAATATTAAACAAGGCTTTTTTCGTTTCAAAGTACAGACAAAAACCACATTCGACAATACATGTGAACGAGGACTATATCGTGGGGTTACTGCAAAAATTCGTTCCCGAAAAATAATTGTCGAGATATCGAATACATATTAACATTTTCTGTCAAAGAGAAAATCTGTTTTTTTCATCAAATAGTATTTGTTTAACATATAACCGTTAAACGTTTGCTGTATACATTTCAGTTCTTTTTTAAATAAATTTAATCTGCTATTATTATTATTATTATTGTGATACATTTTTAACATAATATATCTTTATTCTGATATATTTGCATTGTTTCCCATTTTTTAAAGAGTAATGGTCACCGTACCATATCCAAATTGCCAATGTACCATCACAGTACAGTGGCCAGTTTGTTAAAATTTTTGCAACTCCCAAATTTTAGTTAAAATATTATTTTTTTAGTCTTAGAATGAAAATATGTAGAGAAGCGTGTAAAATTTGTCACCTAGTGCTAAGAGGGTCAAGAAAAAAATTAATTATGGCTTTTATTACAATTTTTATAAAAAACGTGGCCGCTGTCCCAGACTTTCCCCTAAAGCATTCAAAAATGATGCGTACCAGTAAACATAAATGCATTAAATTGTTTGATATTTAATATGCAAACGTTCCCATGTTCCTTTAAGTATATACCCGCGCTCTACCGCTTTGAATTAGAGACAGGCGTTTTTGCCATCTGTACCATACGTGCATATGTAAAGTTATGCGACAAGATCCTTTTCCCCCGCATAAATCAATGTAACTATTAATACCCATTTTCTGGGACGCTAACTGCCGCTTAAATTAGTTACATTTAATTTTATTAGCCTGGGCATAGAAACCACCATACTTATGTAATGGACTGGAGAGCATGTTGATGTTGACATTTGGCCTTACGCAGGTTTTAATCTATCTCTTAGGTTATTTTATTAACAGTTTTTAGCGGGACAGCGATGTAATCTCCACCTAGCGTGGTTTCTTCGTTGCGCCGTATGTTCTTAAAGGAAAATTTACTTACGTAGAGTAATGCGGGGTATAAGTGCGTTCTGTAAAAGTGCGCAAATATTAAATTCTGAATAATTAGTTGACAGGACAGCAGATAGTGTACAGAATTCAATAAAAATAGCATTAACCCATTAACGCCCAAACGGACACTATTTTTCGTCCTTTTTGGAGCGTCAATCTCGAAGGGAAATTAATGAATTCACTCAATAAAAACCACTTATCCTAATATTTTCGGATGTGATCTTTCGATTTCCGGGGATTACTCCAGATTGTGGAGGAGGTGGAGGCAATGATTGGAGTTGATGATAGGATTTTTTTTGCCGACCTCATCTGACTCTAATCTTTTCAAAATGGCGGACATTGCATAAAATCTCATGAAATATGAATTTTTCTCTAGTATTAACTAGAAAATAATGTTATTGTGAGTTTTCTTGATCCACAGTCATTTTCCTCAATCAAAACAATACTACAGAATATATTTGACTAAATTTTCAATTTTCAATGATGGCGTACTCAAAATGGCGGCCGGATTTCTCAAGAAATGGCGCGTTTTTCATTATAAAAAGTAAATAAGAGTTTGTAATTATACTTTTCATACGTCATTTCATGTTTTAGTAACATTTTTGAGTTATTCCTGGTGATAAAAGCCTGAAATCCAAGATGGCTGATTCAATATGGCGGACATCATTCTTGAATTTGGATTTCAGACTTTTTTCACCAGGAATAACTCAAAATGTTACTAAAACATGAAATGACATAGGAAAAGTATAATTACAAACTCCTATTTACTTTTTATAATGAAAAGCGCGTCATTTCTTGAGAAATCCGACCGCCATTTTGAATCCGCCATCATTAAAAATTGAAAATTTAGTCAAATATATTCTGTAGTATTGTTTTGATTGAGGAAAATGACTGGATCAAGAAAAACTCACAATAACATTATTTTCTCGTTAATACTAGAGAAAAATTCATGTTTAATGAGATTTTATGCAATGTCCGCCATTTTGAAAAGATTAGAGTCAGTTGAAGTCGGCAAAAAAAATCCTATCATCAACTCCAACTATTGTCTCCACCTCCTCCACAATCCGAAGTAGGTTAGAGTACTTTTTGGACTAAAAAAAAAAAAAAACAAATTTTCAGTCAAAAAACAAAGTCAGCCATATTTTCTTCTAGAGCATTTAATCACAATTCTGACCCCGGAAATCGAAAGATCACATCCGAAAACATTAGGATAAGTGGTTTTTATTGAGTGAATTCATTAATTTCTCTTCGAGATAGACGCTCCAAAACGGACGAAAAATTGTGTCCGTTTGGGCGTTAATGGGTTAATGTCGAGTAGACTGTCCTCCGTTTGAGTGAATAAATAATCATCCAAACAAAATTAGGGAGAATATAAAAAAATCAAATTTGGGGCAAAAGTACGCAACGTTGTACGGGTAAAAGCACACATTGTATATTTCCACTCTGCATAAAAATCAGGAAAACTCGTTGAAGAAATCATTAGAAAAATCATTAAGAAAACGTTTGAAGCGGGATTGTGGCACAAAAAATAAGTAGTATGTTTCTCATCTCTTCCATAAAGAACAAGCAAATAAGTTTGCCGTATATATTTAACAAATCGAAACAATATTTTACAGGTTGATACTACGTTTACTTTTAAATATGCAGAGGCATATTTATCATCGAATACTTTTTGTAGTGTATATTATAAAACTAAAACGTGAGACTTAAATACTAATGAAAATTACAGTGACGGTTGGTGCTAAGAGTGTCAGGTGCGCAACATCAAAAACATCGAAATAACATTCTGTAGCTCATTTTTGTCCGAAAGCTGAAAGAAAAGGCTTCGGAGCCCGAAATATTAAGCAGAAAGTGTTTTCCATCGAGAGATTTATGAAAAAATGGATGGATTTGCAGTTGTAATATAAAACCTGCGCTTTTTTGTTTCCCCGGATTATTATTAGGTGACAAACAATTATGGATAAATGGGATTGGCTGGTTTAAATCATTTAGGCGACCGGATTAAAAAAGTAAGACATACTCACTACATTTTACATAGTATAAATTAACCGTGAGTGCATTTTTGTAGAGCGTTTGCATTGAAATGACATGACATGCGCACTGCATTGAAATGACATGACATGAAAAGTCCACGTATTCTTCTATTTTCGGAGCATTGAACTTTAGTGGAGAGTTGCGCGTTACTCTAAAAGAAAAAATGAAATTTTACAAACAATGCTTAGTTAATATAAGATATTTTAAATATTTTGTCTAAAAAAATTCTTTATAAACATTCATTGGATATTATCATGGAGTTCTCGTAACAAAAATGGTGATTTACAAAACAAACAAAATATTGCAAAGCATGTACTTGAAATTAATAAGAAAAACTGAACATACTGCATATAAAAAGTAGTAATAAAATACTAAATTTGCGTACCATAGTAGAATCTAAAAAACAGACGACCTATTTTGCAATGGGGGATTTCTTTGCATACTTTTACCCTGCTCGAGGGGTAAAAGTGTGATTTTGCATTACTTATATAATAATATATTTATAAATATACTTATTGATACAAAATACATAGTGTCTGTTTAACAAAGTATCAAATCCAAAACAAAAAATGTTTCATAAGGAAAACCCCGTAATTTCATATTTCTATTCCACTTACTCTAACTATGCAGTGAAAGATTTAATACCATTTTTTTCGGTAATTTACGACAGAACGATGCTCAAACGAAAAAATATTGCATCTAATACCGAGACCAAATAAGGAAACAACTAATTACTTGCGAATGCAAATTGTAAGGTAAATTGAGCTACTTCAGAATAAGGTGTACAAAACCAGCGAGGCTCTCATACCTTGACGGCTCTGCCCTCTAAGCGCAAATATTAGACATCAACCCGGAGACTTTTAATTAGAGCTCCCTTTTTTTACATAAAATCATCTTATTACAAGCAATTACAGATAATTGTGAAGGTCCAGTCCCAGCCCCGCTATCTGAAAGCTTTCTCGCAGCTGTGTGTTTACATCGACATTGATATGAGACAGGCACATATACAGTAGGTGCTCTCATTTACTTATTCGCATGCAACTCAGCTAGTTTGTTCTATGAGGAAACATTCATTATTTTATATGCCAAGTGTTCTCGAGCAATTATGTACCTATTTGAAAAAATTATATGGACACCATATTAAGTCTTTTAATTTGGTGTCCATAGAATTTTTAGTTGCATCCAGTATCTTTACTGGATTCAACAATCTTATAAACTCTTATAGGGAAAGCGCGAAAACTGATATCCCAAAAAAAATAGAATTCAACAAGATTCGTCGAATTAAGACTACTTTAAAGAAGTGAGTTTAAAAACACAATATAAATGATTCAGCAACATGTATCTAGCGTATGAATCTTTGTATGGACCAAAATTTCTTTCAATACAATAATAGAGAATATTTTCAACAATATGAATACTCTTTTTATGGGCAAATTTGGGCAAACCAAAATCGAAAAACAAAACAAAGAATGAACAACTACCATGTCTAGATGTATTAGTTATTAGACAATGAAAATATGTTAGAATTTGATGTAGGTATACAGGAGATATACCGCTACTCTAGCATATATCATTGGTGATTCACATCATTCCTTAGAAAATACTCATAAAATATAAAGTTTTCTTTTTCTTAACACCCCTAATATTGTAGGTTTGGTTACATACAAGGTGTGTAAATTAAGTTTTTGGGACTTGGAGACCTTTAAGGATGCCACTCCATGCTTTGGCGCTTGGTTTCCCGGTCGTACCCAAACACCCAAGTCATCACCAATAATGAAACGTTCCATAAAATGCAGATCATTTTCAATCGATTCTAAAAAGTCAAGACACCTTTCTCCCCTGATGTCCTTTGTTTCTGTGAAATGTTTTTTGAAACCATTTTGGGCACATTTTTCTCATCCCCAATTCGTTAGTCAAAATCTGATGAACAATGGTGAGATTCAAATTTAACTCTTCCCCGATCATTTTTGTAGTCAACCGACGATCTGAACGTAGAAGATATCGTATTCTATAAACATTTTCATCGGTTCTTGATGACGAGGGCCTTCCGCTGCGAGGTTCATCTACAATCGACTCTCTTCCTTCTGCGAATGCTTTGAACCACCGAAAAACCTAGGCTCTTGAATAAACACTGACTCCATAGGCGTGTTGAAGTTTTGTAAAAGTATCCGTTGCGCTGTGTCCAAGTCTGAAGCAAAACCTGATCTTTGAGAACACCGTTGCTCAAAATTAATTTTTAAAACGCACTAGAAAAAAACGGTTTACGAAAACAGTCACAAAGAACAAACACATGACTCTAAGGAGTTCAAACTTGCCCTGAAGGTGCATTGCATGTTAACCTTCCGCCTCCCGTCCCGTCTCCGCAGTGTTGCTAAATAGGGCGCGACGTTGCCAGTGTCATTGCTTAATTTACATACCTCGTGTGATTGTAATAATTAAGCTCATTTGGGTGTTATTCTGTTAAATATCTAACACTGAGACAGTAGTCGCGTAGTCGTTTGGAATTTATAGAAAAGTGTCACCAGTAGTCTAATGCTAATGTCTAAAGAAATGATTTTAAATTTATTGAACAGAACTGGACGTTTATTTCAATATTTTCAACTGAACACAAACACGTTTTTGAAGAAGCCTCAGTCAATGTTTTGTGGTTCTTTAAAATTGAAATACTGGGAATAAAGACACTTATCTCTAGCAATGTTTCTCAGTGTAATATGTTTAGTAATCATTTTTCTCGACGTAGTATGGTCGAAGCAGATAAACGACTTCTCTAGCTCATATTTTGTAATAATTATACCCACGCTGGGATGTAGACCACTATACAAACTACAGATCACTATGTGACTGAGTAATTGAATTATAGATAATAATCACCCTCGCGCAGCGTACCGTTGCAGTTATCCTCGCTTTTATCCCGACAGGAGTATGACAAAAGGAAGCGCTCGGGTAGCAATCACGAGTAATAAGATATCATTTAATTAAAGACGCTGGACTACGGCATGTAGTAATGGCGCATGAGGCCTGCATACCAACTTACACGTTGTAGCCTTTAGTACCTACAATTGGTGGTTTTAGATCCCGCGTGGTCACTGATTGGACATCTCGGTAATGAGTTTTAACGAATAATAAGGCCAGAGATAACGAACAATTGCAACAGATATTTTGGCGCGAGTTTTTGTTTTTAATAAAAATCACAGCACAGAACATCTATTGATGTACTGCGCTGGATGTGCAGTGATGGATATTGGCGAACATCTATTGATGTTCTCCACGTACCTAAATTCTGTCTAACAATGGATGTATTTAGATACATTATTTTCGAATTGTTGGATAAGCAGAAGAGGAACTGTGGAATGGCCTTCAGTATCGCCTGATCTCACACCTTGTGAATTGTGATATTTTTTATAGGGTCGTCTAAAAACTAGACTTTACAGGAACATACCTGATATCTTTAAATAGTTGTAACTGAAAAGTATCGGCAATATCTTCAAATACCCCAAGCAATATAATTCATGCTTTTTGAAACAGATTAGACAATAGCGATACTGTTATATAGTATAAATGGTGCATACTTCGGTCAATTCTTACATAAAAAATGTCGGCAGTTGACACAGTATTCTCTTTTATTGTTATTGTATTCTCTGAGATTAGAAAAAAAACATATGGTAAAATAAAAAAATATATACCTATTTCCATTTGAAAAAAATGTGACATTGCTGCATTAGCAACATACTTAATTTTTGCAAGTCAAATAATCTTTGACATAATGACAGAAAACTTTTACTTTACTTAACTCTGATTTAGGTTAACTCTGATGAGGTAGTATTCCATACATGGAACAACCTATAGAAACTTAAAAGAGTGTCAAATTAATTGAAAAAGTAGGAAATTGTAGGTGTAGTAGATCTCAAAGTTAGTAGAAAAGTAGTAGACAAAAAACATCAAACCAATTGTTTGCCACAGCTTTTCTAAGTGAGGGGCAAGTGAAGTAACATGTATAATTCGAACTTCCTAATGACAACTGAATTACAAAGAAAAAACACTAAACTATTATAAGCGCAAAACATTAAATAACCAGAATATATTATGCACAGTTGCTTCCACATCTCTTTCTATTTGGACAATGCGCTACTTTACCCTACGTGTCCACCGTTAGGGAAAAACGAGCAAAAAAAGCGAACAGCCCGAATTACACCGCTCATCATAACGTCCGTCGTTGTGCCTTAGATTGGCATATCATTATTATAAAATTTGCGCTGTGTAATTCGGACTTATACTATACTAAATGGGTATCGGGTTTCTTTTTGATGGGGCACTTTGTGATGTTGAGGGATTTTTTATATATACTATAACTTTGAGGTCTACAGTACGTTTACACTATTGTTGTTGGTTCAGGGTTGCTTCGAGCAAAACGCGAACACATCTTTTTAAAAAACAACGTTTGTCAAAATTGACATTTTAAAAATGAAATAAAAGTTTTTTTAAATTATTGTTTTCAGCAGGGAAGTTGAAATTGAGCAATAATTTTCAATTAGTGCAAATTCAGAATTCCTTTCAAATATATGAAAACATTTTTAGCCGATTATACGTCCACTAAAACTAACTACTATGTCTGACACTGTCATTATGACATTTATAATTTAAAATACAATTTCGGCACTGAAAAATATAGCTAATTTTCGCTAATCGTATTGAATTGGTTACTATAATAAAAATATTTTTTGCGCATGTCCCACTGATTTCCTAGAAATACGTGAATTTTACGGTCCAATTTGCGGGGTCATAACAATATCCTGGGCGGCGAAAGGTTACACAGGAACGGATCTTAAAAACCAAATCTTATGATAGTGTTTAAAATACAGGACCAGCATGTTATTATCTTGTAATTTTGTGCTGGCCGAACTTACCTACGTTATATTACGAAAATTCTCCGAAAGGCCCAAGCGCGCTATGCATTATATTTTTAATTTAGTAATAAAATAACAGCGACTGTGCGCAAGCAATTAATTTTAAAAGGTTTTCGCGATATTATTAAAGATAAGTGGCGAACTCATGAGGTGGTTTCTGGAATGCGTTACATAATCATACATTCTGCGCATATAAATCAATGAGTTTTTAATAAAGTAACAAATATTTACACATGCCTACAGCAAAGTAAAATAAATAACTTTTAACAATTTTTTTCATTACATAGAATTCCGGGAGACTTTAATGGGAGGTTAGAACACGAACTGTAACACTGTTTGTTACAAACCAAAATTTGTTGCAAATATTAAAGGCTTGTAGATTAATACGTAACAGTTGAGTATATCCGGAGGAGATGGTCGTTGACTTGCACGCAAAAAAGACTTGCACGCAAAAATATTTGCGAATGAAATACCAAAAGTAAGTCAAATCCACCTTAAGGTCCACCTTTTGCCTAGTATGAAAATTAATTAAGGAGTTCATGTTACAAGTTGTGATTGTCAAGTTTTTGAAAAATGATGTGTTTTTAAGTAATTTCGAATTGGCTTATGAGTCGTACTTGAAGTAACCTCAAAATAACCACAAGGGCTCATAAATTTTATCACGTGCATGGTGTGGCTATCTCTCCCGGAAATTAGGAGATATGGAAACATGCGGTCCAGGTGTGATGGTCATACTATTACTAGGTACTACTAGCAAAGTTTTCATATTTTTTTGACTACGACATACATCTTTGTGTTTCCATACCAAATAAATACCAAAGAAAAGGTCATTAAAGGCCGCAATAAACGCTTTGGAAATGGTGAAATGTCAGTTTATGCAGCTATCTAAAAGCCTATCAAATTCCAAGGAAAACTTTAGAAAGGCATTTCAATAACAATAATGAAAAAAAAAAGGATCTATGGGACCAACTTTTGGCGAAGAAAATGAAAATACTCCCGGATTTGATTCCAACGCGTATTCCATCTCCTATTCCGCAAAAAGTTATCAAAGTACGCAAACGAGCACACTCGTGACAAACAAGTCGGCACACTCCTAACATCAAAAAACACATTCAAATGAGGAAATGTAAAGAAGATATGAAAAATGCAAAAGTGCTAAACGGTATCGCTAAGAACTTGGAATGGAAATAAAGAAAACAAGACTGAGAAAGACAAAAAAAAACAGCAGTGACAAGTGCCCGATGAAATGATTTTCTAATCCTTAAGAAGGATATCTGTAAAACCATCTCTCCCGGACGCTCTCGGAGAGATGGCCAGTAGTGATTTTTAAATTTTATTATTTTGAAGTTGGTCCTATTAGTGATTACATATTTATTACTTAACCTGTAATATAGCTTACAAAAGTTTAATTAAAAATTATAATTAGAATCTGCATATACTATGTAGTTTTATTTTAACTGGAACTTGAAAAAACTATGGCCAACTACCCCGAATTTACCCTAACTGGCATTTGGTACCACTGAAAATGTACAATGCCAAAATATATTGCTTACCCGATAGACATAGGTAGTGAATGGAACTTGCCGATTTGAGTTGTACTCTAATTGCCGTTAATATACTTTGAATGCCACAATTTGTAGACTATATATCGATATATTTGAAAAATACTATTTTTCTTTATTTTTGTTTGCCGTTTATTGTCTTGATAACTATAGTTTGAGTGTGTTTTTAAGTTTAAAGTGAGGTTTTAATAGCACAAAATATAAGTACGATTGATAAACTCATGTATTTTTTTATTAGTTTTTAATAACAAAATATTTTTAATAACAAAACATATTCTACAACAAACTTGGATTCATACTACATTTCACAGATATATGTTACTTCAATTTTATACAATGTTTCTTTAACCTCATTCTTTGAAGCCATTTGGAACATTTTTTCAGTCCCTAAGATTGAGTTGCCACACATTTTAATACCCAATTAACTACCACGTTCTGTAGGATGATGAATTTCAGCGTGATAATTTAGGACGTACATATTTAATTTTAAGACAGAGTGATACTTATTCTGTCTCGGAAGTGTAACCTTACACTTGGGACCCACATATTTTATTCAACACAACGGAATAATTAATTAAAATACGCATTAAATCAGATACATAAATAAGGCAATAAAACGTTTAATGAACTACGGAAAGCATTAAATTTACGTTTATGGAGGTTACAGAATATTATTTACCGGGTATAGTTATGAATGGAAGTTAAACTCAGGAGATATCAAAAAAGGATTAAGGCACGAACCCGAAAGAAGAAATTTCCTAGTATATTCTCCATCTGCCTTGCAGTTTAAATTATGACATTGATCACTAACGGTCAGTAATCTTGTGAAAGAAAATTGTTTTGCTCTTTAGGCTCTGTTGTATGGATACGCTGATTAGGTATCGAAAATTAATAACTTTGTTTGAATTTAAAAATATGAATTTCACCTACATCAAGAACGAGTGGAATCTGCTAGACAGGAAATTCATGTAAACTTTTACAAAATAATAGGTAAGGCAGATACCTAATTAACTAGTAAAGGTTGAAATTGCTAAAAGATAATTTAAATGAAACTGGACTTTTCTTGTTAGCTTAAATTAATCGAATAAACCACATTTCAGCAGATACACAATTTTATCAATATATTCAGTAGGATTGACTTAAACACAATTCCGTGAGTATTTAATTTTAAAGTTGTTTAATTAGTGTTGGCTTTTTCTCGCTTCGAAATATGTAGCCTTCTTACTTCAGTTGCACATTTTACACCAAGGAATGATTAATTGAAAAAGCGTAAAACAAGATACTACATAAATCAAGCACCAAACCAAATGGTTTGCTGCTTGATTAAATATTAACACAGTTAATTAAATATTAACTGATTATCACAATAAAAATGAAAATTATCACAATAAATATACGTTTTGCGGAGGCCACAAAAAATACTGAATATATGAATAGAAGTTAAGTCCAGGAGATATCAATAAGAGATTAAGACACTAACCTGACAAATATTTTTTTGATAAAATGTTCTCTTTCGTGGACCAATTGTTACTAATTTGAATTGTAATTAACTGTCACGTCAGTCAACGAAATATTTGACTAACTAGGAAACGAATCAAGTTTACACTCACCAATTGTAGGAATTTTCGAACTGGGGAGACCAAAAGGAAGTTAATGGAAGTTAAGACACGAACCTGAAATTAAAAAAAAATGTTACCAATTAGAACTATAATCTAATATAATACTAAATAAATAAGTCATACAGTAATTCTAATGTTGTCTGAAGGTTTAATGATTTTAATGATGAGATAGAAATGATTTAAATGATTAGATTTTAATGATGAGATTTAAACTGTAGATAAGGACACGAACCCGAAACAAAATTGTTCATCCGTTTTTACAAATGTATCTCTTATTTAATGCGTTAGGTATCACAATTTTTTTAAGTTTATCAAATTAAAAGATATTTGGAAATAAATGGGTTGCAATAATTTGCCAGTCGACAACAGTTGTTAAATATTTGAAACAAATCGGTGCTATTTTTATCTTAAGGAATATAACCTACTTATATACGTTATCTGCAAATAATTCGCAAAAAAATTGTGTCAAATTTCTTCTACACTAGAATTTCCCCCTTGAAAGAGTGAAGCAAACACATTTTAATATATAGGGGAAATTGGCTTAAAATGGCATATACTAGGATAAAACGATATTTTGTGAGATTTTTAATTTGGCGCCATTATGGCCACTCACAATAAGTTCTCCAGTTGTTAAATGCATCGCGATTATGAACAGAGTCAATGAAGATTTCTTATCTTGTTTACGGGTAATATAAATATAATATATAGGATGTGCAGCATATGAAAAAAAAATTGTTTTTGCACACATTCCAGAAGTTTTGGACACATCCAGAATAGATTTTGTAGGTTATATAATGAAAATTATATAACCTACAAATTTGTATGTTTCCATTTTTTGGGTAACTCATGTCTGTTAGGGTAAAATGACATAGGTATTAATAGTAAGCCTAAACCGACATAGTGTGTAATTTTAAGGAAACTGGAATTTCTCCACTTAACACCCAGATATTTCCTGAGTGGATGTTTGCTGCTGTAAGCGTTAAGATATTGACCTTGATGAAAACATCCGAGGACATTCAACATCCGCTTCCACAGCTTCAACACAAAATGTCAGAGTGGATGATGGAACTTAATCTCTGAGAGTGTCAATAGAATCTATAATCCAATTACTGAAAGCATCAGTGGCTTCTAAGAAAAAAACGGAGGAAGCAGGGAACGATAATACTAACCTTGACTCTTAAACTCTAAACATAGAGGACTTAAAGTGAAAGAAGCCGAGAAATGTACGCCAATTTGAAAAACACAGTTTCGAGAAAAACCCGTTTAAAGTTTGAAAACGTGTTTGATCATTATAAATAATACAGCTATTGTAGCATCCTATTAGTTTCCGTAAGATTGAATAACGCCATCTAGGTATAATATATTTCGAGAAAGTGTGACTCATTTGTTTCGACGAAAACTACCAATAGAACTGTGATAATACAGCAGAACGGCTTTTTCGAAGGTTCTGGACTTCTCAGACATGTTCGGAAAATAAGCTGTAATTTTTTTTTTAAAAGTTACCCCCCTCCCCCTAAAATTATTTTTAAAAATCATTCTTAGATAGTTTATTCATAAAAAAAGATAAAAAAAATGGGGTAACATTTTCTGGGTACTATAACCTCTTAAGTGAATAAAACAAGATATGATATGTATTATTATTGTATAATTAGGTACTTATACATATTACGGCAAAATAAAAATATTTATGGTACACATAATTCACATATAAATTGCTTTGTTTTGGGTGACTTATCTGCCCATTCTGCATGACACCACGAATGACAAATTGGACAACGCAACCGTACTGTTTTTGCTTTTGACCAGGAAAACAGTTCATTGCAGTAAACACATGCAACGTTTTCGTCATCAGTAACCTATCAGTAAATCCTGCATCTTTCACCATCTCTTTTTCAGAAAATAAATTCTATAAATAAAATAGATAAATAAAATACAAAATAAAATAAATCTCTTCAGAAAATAAATGGTATTTCACTTTCTGGCTCTCTTCGCCTTTCTTTCCAACATTAAACAACGTAGTTAGCTCAGTTTTCGTATGACTGATAGATTAAAATTTTAATTGTAGCTTCTTATATAGATTATCTTTAGAAACACACACGATTTTTTGCGATTGATAAATAATTGTATTTACAATAAACAATTTAAGGGCAATTTTTTAAGAAAAAATGAAAAAACAAATTCAAATCTTGGGTACTCCAAGAAAAACTAATATATACTGTTTACGATATTCCTAATCAGCAGCAATTGTCGAATATAATAAACAAGGGACTAAGAGCCATTTTAGAACAAGTATGTCATTTTAGGCCAGCTTCCCCTAATTAAAATGTTATTACAGTGAGGTTGGTTTGGACGCGATAATTTGCGACATATTTAATTTTGGGGTTGTTTAATTACCCTCGATTATTTTTTCATTCGGCAAAGTGTTGCGCTCGGTGTGCATTTTATTAAACGCCGCGGAATGATTAATTAAAAAACGCATTAAATCAGATACATAAATCAGGCAATAAAACGTTTAATTAACTACGAAACGCATTAAGTTTACGTTCGCGGAGGCCACGGCGAATATTACCGAATGTCTGAATAGAAGTTAAACTCGAGAGATTTCAATAGAGGATTACGGCACGAACCTGGCGTTTATTAGGTGCAATCCTGTTAATGTTATTAATTACAGCGGTCATAGAATATACACTAGTAATTGCTGGCCCGAACGTTTAGTACCTCTACGGTAAGGTAAATTTTCTAAGCGGTAACGATGAATAGCTTCAGATTAGTCGTAAGAGTATCTTCGGCAGTTGACGCCCACACTCCAAATTCATTATTCGTACCACGCTGTCTTCGAAGGATGCCCATTATCTCGGCACCTTATCGCGCGATAATCGATTTTTTAATATCGACTTTGCGTTCACTATTTGCTGCTGTCCGTGTTACTAATAACAATATGAATAGAATGATGTAATATTTCACTTACAACGGAGGGTCTAATAAATGTGATATTTAATCGAATAGTTTCGTGTAGGTATATTGCTTTTGGAGATTAGGCTGTGAGCCACTGAATTATTTATAATGATTTTAATTGGTGTTATTGTTGTATTGTTGTGGTTAGACACGGAGGAGTCGCAAAAAAAAGGAGTAGTTGAGACTTAAGTGTATGTATTGTGACGAGTAAATAGTAAATTCTATCTCATTTCTTTTATACTTACACAGTCGAGTATTTTCAATAAGCAGATAAAAGCTCTTTTCAACTCTCAGTTCCATATGACCCTTAATTATACAGGGTACTTCGAAGTTAAGACATATTTTTTATCAGCGTGTCCAATAAAAGACCATTTCAAACAGACTTTTTTTCAAATACCATCATTTTTTAAAAAACTTAAAATAAAAAATGTTACCCTATTATTAATTTTGAAAATAGCATATAAGGTAACTTTTTATTTTAAAGGATATTATAAAACTATTTCTTTTGATAACTATATATACTGTTAAAAATACTACTCCACTTAATAATTACCCTGTATAGTGTTTTGTAATGTAATATAAAGTATACATTAATACTTAGATATGTTTGTTAATAGCTAATAGTATATCTGCGAGTATATAGCAATCAGCATGATCTTTGATAATAAATGATTAAGTAGAGATAGTTCGGTTGAAAATGTAGATCCAATTGGCTCCAGCGTTGTAACTTGCAGTATATTTAAAAGTTGTTTAATTAAACCACATTCTTATATGCAATAGCATTAATCGATATTATTAATACGGGATCAATGTTCTTATATGCAACAGCGCTGAAACATTTTATAGTGCTACACATAGAGTAAAAATAGTTTGTTAATGAAACGTAGGCTACGCAAGGTTTGTGAAGTTGTCGCAAAACGAAAAATTGTTATACCAAAACTATCTGGTTGATTCTTTAGTACTGAGCCGTTCAATTGAAGTGCCTGGAATTTGCTAGACAAGTCTGGAGAGTTATTATTAAATCTCAAAGCGGACCTGTATTATATGAATTTGGTTTAGGGCATAATATAACCGAAGTACACTTAAATCGAGTATGATTAAGTAATCGTTCGATTAACCTTTTCTTACGGGAGCGGTCGATATATCGACCACCAAAAAAAATTAAATTTGTTATATTTTAGGGGGAAATTATGAACTGAATACAGGAAAAATGAAAAAAAATCTGGATGACATCTTTGATCGTGAAAATGAACATTTCAAGGTCAAATAAGCTTTTTATTAGTTTTACGGTAAAATTGGTGTATTATTTTGATGTTTTGAAAACAGATAAAATATAATAATACTGCGTGAAATTAGGGTAGACGGAAGTGCGGACCTAAAAAAGCTAAAAATTCAAGAAAAAAATTTCGGAAAAAAGAAGTTTTGTAAATAATTTTGATTTTTTGTTGCAGATTTGGATTCTAGGAGTAAAAATAAGAAATATTTCATCTTGTCCTAGATGGCGCTCCAATTGCGGAAAATCAAATTTTCTCAAATCTCTTTCTCGCGTTAGCACACGTGTCCAGGATGTTCAAGAATATTTCTGACCTACTTTTCCTGTGAAATAAACCCTGTTCTAAAATAAGTAGGCACAAACCTTTTCGAGCATCTTGGACACGTGTACTGCCCTGAGGAAAGGGGTTGTTTTGATTTTTTGCGATTGAAGCGTCATCTAGGCCGAGTGGAAAAAAATTTTGGGACAAAAGGTTCTTATTTTCATCCCTAGAATCGGAATCTGCAAAAAAATTTAAGGGTGTCCATTTGAAATTCTAGATTTACCCCCACCCCCTATTTGGGGGTTGATTTCTGGGGGTTGATTTTTTTTTTCATTCGATAGTTTTTCAAAATCATGAAACCCGTTTTTTTTGCAGTTTTTTGCAGTTTTTTTGCAGTTTAGGACTTTTGTTGCCCTCTGTGTGCGATTATACATATATGCGGTAATGTTGAGCGTTTTCAGCGATGTAACCCTTTATTATGCAATTTATTATTTACAATTCGTTGTTTATGCACCGAATTATGTTGTTTGGGCCTCTTAAAAGATAAAGCCATCAATCTAGCTTAGTTTTGTAAAAATTTGATTTTTCTGGGATTACTTTCCATTGCGTCCGGGAGTAGTCGATATATCGACCACCCCCGAAGTCGGTGGTACCAAACATCACATACATTGATTTTATATCTATATTTCATATTAATTGGAAGGTCGATTTGTACTGATTTTTCCTGTACGGAAAAAGTTAAGTAATCGAGCGTTTGCGTACGATTGTCGAAGCAAACCCTTACCTATAGAACCACACCAGATATGGCGCAAGAGGTCGGATGTAGCCAGGTCACGGTAGTAGGTGGACTTGAAATGCTAGGAAAATTTCAAAAGTTAGGGCAAGTTGATACCACTTTTATTAAGTGAAGCCGATCGCCAGCATCGGAGTAACATTTGAACTTTTCTACTGAATATCATTTGTCAGCTCAGCAAATATTTAATAAATAAATCGGATAAAGATCGTCACCATCTACAAATAGTCATAAACTTTTCGTTCACAACCGCGTGACTTATGGGAACATGGTATCCGTAATCTGCCTACTCATTCGATACAAGTTTTAGAGTCAGATGGCGCTTACATTCTAAATTAAAATCTCTTGTTTATAAAATAAATAATCATATTTGAACCTATCAGCCACGGCTCTTTTAATTTCATCAGCCACGGCTTTTAAACTGTAGAACAAAGTTATGAACAATACAAAAACGGCTTCTGAGCAATACAAAAATTTAGAAACGGCTTGCAAAATATTTGAGAATTATTATTTTTTTTTCATAATCACCGAGTAAATACAAATTTTTTAATACTTGTAATTTTCTTGACATTTTGAAATCTGTAAAAGTTACGGTAATTTGAATTTTTTATTTCATCCTAACATTTCGTCTGTCTTTAAGCAAAATCAGAATTCTGCAAAAATCACAACTAAGTATAAAAAATTGTATTTACTCGGTGATTATTAAAAAATATATATTTCGCAAGTATTTTGCAAACCGTTTCCAATATCTGCCCGGAGGTAGTCATTTTTGGAAAAAAAATTTCGCAAGTTTTCCCTGAAGATGTTTTTGCCCAATGGTAAACATACAAGAGAAATGGTAAACATACTAAATCTCAGGAATCAATTTTCGTATGAGATATTTTGGTTCGATTAACTTATTCTGAACTCAAGATTAACCAGCGTCATTTTCTCTACGGCATTTAACGACTCCCCGAGCAAAAAGATACTAAGTCTCGTCATTCCAGGTGTCCTATTTGTACAAGCGCTGCAATTACTCACAATGACTAACCGTTCCTATCGAACTACCGTTTTTCTCCTACAAAAACGAGCCACAATTTGCCTCCTATGCTTCCATCCCAGCGACCGATCCCGTACGTACCCGACTAAATAACAATTAATAATGGCGTTCGCGACCCGTAACGAGGAAATTTTCAGTGAGCTTATCTCGCAAAAATCTAAAAGCAATTAACCGGCTAATTGAAATCACCGGCAATAGACCAGCAACGGGAAACGACGACAAAAAAAAGATATTTAAACAAAATCGCACGCGAATTTAATAACGTATTTATATGATGCCGGACGACATACGACCGGTTCCGTCGTTTTCCCCCTGCGCTCTTAATTGGAACGATTTTATTTATAGATAATTTAAGTAATTTGAAGTAAATTGCAAAATGTGTAACAAAAATGACAAGCGCCCCGCCCACCGGTGCGCTAGTTATGGAGGCAGCGGTCACGTATTGTGTTATTACACTCCGCCAGGTAACTATAGCACCGGCGTAATTAACAACCTTTATTAAACTCGATGCGGCAGAGGCGCTTTTTGTTTCGCATCGAGCATCGTCTCGTTTTAGGTGCGTTTTTCTACAAAGCGAACCTCGTCTCGGCGGCTACACAGATAAAAAGGTTTATTTGTTATACTCAGCGAAGAAAGTTCTTCACATGAATTACGAACAGAGAACCACAAAAAAACGTTGATTGAGCAAGAGTTAAACACGAATCTGGCTTGGTGTAACCTTGTCACCTCTGGTTTTTCCGCTGGGTAAGACAAATTGCTAGAAAACTTCACAGTACGCAGGTAAGCATGTGCAGTGGACATAGTAAATTCACCATCACGCAACCTCAAATCCTATAACTCTTTAGGTGTACGAGGCGTGTAGATTAAGTAATGGGACTGATTTTTTGATTGTTTTTTATTCGAATGGAATTACAATTCAGTATTGTCTCCTTCAAAATAACTTCCTTGGGAAGCTACATAGCGCTGGAGACGGTTTTTCCATTCATAGCGTGCTAGAACTCATATACTGCTACTACTTGTTTAGTGAAATGGTTGTGTGACAAGGCGCATTGTCGTGGTGCAACATTCAGTTGTTCTTGATGTTTGGTCTCACACGCATGACCCTTCTTGGAGAGCTTGAAGTGTGCCATTCCATGCTTTAACGCTTGGTTTCCGGGTCGTACTCAAATACCGAAGTCTCATCACCAGTAATGACACGTTCCATAAAATGGGGATTATATTCAATCAATTCCAAAAAGTCAAGACACTTTTCTCTCCTAATGGCTTTTGTTCATGCGAAAGGGTTTTGGAACCATTTTTGCGCGGATTTTGATCTGATGAACAAACGAGAGGCGACAGGATTAAAATTGTTTAAATCTGGTTTTCCTTTTGAGCTTTAGCTCAGTTCGAGTTTAGCAGGTCCATTGGAGGAGAAAAATCAGACTCACACCTCTCAGAAATCCTCGAAAAGCTTCAGTCACGGAAATCCAAAAAAAAGACAACTTTGACACCCTTTGTCTTAGCAATGATTAGATTTTGGACTCAGGTAATGTCGATTAAATCGCAATATTTCTACCCAAAAAATTTGCGTACCATTAATTATGGAGCACCTTGTATATCTAAACCGAAAAAGGATTTTTATTTAATATAATATACCATGTAATGATATTAATTCCCATAGATATACAAGGTGTGTCAATTAAGTAATAAGACCGGCAATGTAGCGCCTAGCAACACTATGGAGATGGGACTTGGAAGGGCGGTAGGTTAACATGTAATGCACCTTCAGTAGAAGTTTGAACTTGTTAGTCACTTGTTTGTTCTTTGTGACTGTTTTCATAAACCGGTTCTTTCTATTGCGTTTTAAATATTAGTGACATTTGGGCAACGGTGTGCTATCAGGTTTTTCTTCAGACTTGGACACAGCGCAACGGATACTTTTGCAAAATTTCAACACGCATACGGAGACAGTGTTTTCTCAGAAGGAAGAGTGTCGATTGAAGATCCAGACCCACGCAGCAGAAGGCCTTCATCTTCAAGAACCGATGAAAATGTCATGTCCAGGTTCAGATCGTCGGTTGACGACAATAATGATCGGGGAAGGGTTAAATTTGAATCACACCACTGTTCATCAGATTTTTAACTAACGAATTGGGGATGAGAAAAAATCTGCGCAAAAATGGTTCCAAAAAACCTTCAGCAGGAAAAAAAGGACATCACGAGAGAACGGTGTCTTGACTTTTTGGAATCGATTGAAAATGATCCCAATTTTATAGAACGTGTCATTACTGATGATGAGACTTGGACGTTTGAGTATCATCCGGAAACCAAGCGCCAAATCATCGGATGACACACTGCAAGCTCTCCAAGACCCAAGAAGCAAGATTGAGCAAGTCGAAGATCAAATGCATGCTGATTTGCTTTTTTGATAGTCCGGGAATTGTTCACAAAGAATTTGTGCCTCCTGGAGAAACAGTAAATCAACACTTTTACAGCGAGGTTCTTTAAAAACTTCGACAAAGGGTCATGTCCCATCATGTGAGATGTCCCATCATCTCACCATGTTAGATCAAACATCAAGATCAACTGGATGTTGCATCACGACAATGCGCTTGTCACATAGCCATTTCAGTAAACGAGGGTTTTAGCCAGTAAAAACATTCCTGTGGCTCGATTGCGAGCGAGCTAGTAAAAACATTCCTGCGACCGAGATTGAAAAATCACCTCAAGGGACGTCATTTCGGGACCATAGAAAATATCAAACAGCTATAACCGACCAGCTGAAGGCTATTCCAGTATATGAGTTCCAGCACTACTATGAGGAATGGAAGGACCATCTTTAGCGCTGTGTGACTTCCCAAAGAAGTTATTTTGAAGGAGACAATACTGATTTGTAATTCTATTCGAATAAAAATGAAATAAAAAAACGGTATCATTACTTAATTTACACACCTCGTAAATCAATTGAAGAAACAATAAAATTGGTTGTTAATTTTACACTGTCAATTGATGACGGAGATCAATATCAGAAAAGTTGTTTTGACTATTTCCGACGAGCGAACCGATACCTATCGTTAAGGCCCATTCAGCTTCCACGTTTCACGCTTCACACGTCAACGAGCCATGCGTACGGACCCGCCGTCGAATTTCCATAATTCGTGCCAAAAATATTATGGCAGCGGCCGCGGGAGACGACGCGGCGAACCGAAAACTCGCGCGACTGCCATTTGGGGAGACGAGACGTCGAAGGCACTCCGCACCTCCGATCCGATAGGCGCAGCTTGGCAGGTGGACCGGGGAACGCCTCTCGCCTAATTATGAGTTCACGTTTCTATCATTCCTCTCCTTCGTTCGTCGCGTCAACGCGCTTCGATTTCCCAACCGAGACCAACTAAGAATCGATGTCACAGATATACAGACGTATTAATACCATGAGCATCTATTTTTTTAAGGCTAAATACACTCATCTACAAAATTAACTAGACGCTAAGTACCTACTTAAGGGGATTAGATAGGGTTGAAATTTCGAATCAATAGATTTTCGGTTTTGCATATTTCGATACTGTGATCCTTTGGGAATATCTTCCCGTTTGTTTTTTTGAAAAATTCCCAAAATTGAGGTTAAGAGAACGTAAAACGTAGTGTGCGCGCGCGGCCGGCCGAACGCAGATATTCGCGCGGTCGGTCCCGACCGAACGGTCTGAGCATTATTCTAATTTCTAGGGTTCTCTATGCAATATAGAGAGTAGAATTAAGTTAATTTGTAAGGACACTAATGACGACCTAATAATAAAGTCGAAACTTTTTTGTTCCCGTACGACTGTTCTAACGCAAATTTTGTACTCAATACTTTTCCAAAAGTAAGTTTTTTTGATAATATATTTTTAGCAACCTTGTATAATAATCACGAGGATTAAATTGTACATATGACGCTAATGCAGTCTACGAGCGTATAAAAAACATTTAAAATTTAGGACCTAATATAAAATATTTATGCATTTCAAGAAGTTGCCAGGTCTCTTGAAAACGTACCTACAAAAACAAACCGATTTCTACAATATCGCATAAAACGCCAAACACACCTTATCCGCTAAGTTAAGAGGACTTATCTCCATCAATAAGCCTATCCGTTTTTTTCAGACTCTAAGCTATCCGAATATTTTACTAAATACTCGTTTTTTTTCGGCTAAACCGAAATCATCAATTATCTCGCCAGGTACTCGTCCAATTTACATTCGACGTGTGACTAATAAATTAAATAATTCCCGAGAGAATTTCCGAATAATTCCGAATTAGCCGTCCATCGATTTAGTTAAGCAGCAATAAAATTTGAATTTGAAAAGAACATCGTCCCGGCATTCTCAGCGGTACGTCGAACTGCGTGACACTAAAATATTTCGCGATGATTTACGCGGATCACTCCCGTACAAGACAGCCAAATCGATAATCTATCGATAATGAGGTGCAAAGGAATACAAATTTTATGTAAAGACGACCCATGCGATGTTGTCAACTCTGGAAGTGGATAATAGTACGGCTGGCGGACGCTTAACGGTTAGGCTTCCGACGTCGGACTTTTAAGACGCAGGATTTTTACAATCTGCATCTGTTGGTGTTTTCGCTAACATATACACCCTTGTTTATATAAAAACTAGCGACCCGCCCCGGCTTCGCACGGAAATATAAAAATGGTTATTGTGGGTTATCCTAAGAGATAGACATATACCATCGCGGACTTTTTTGTAGACCTTTTTAAGGTGTACAATATTGTAGTACATTATTTTGATCTATCTCGTAGGGTTCAGCCAGCGTTTGCAATGTAAGCGCAAAAATATGTGTTTATTTACGACATCACATTAGAAACCTCTAAAATTATCAGTGTTTCTCTACTATATTATGCATGTATTAAGGTGCGTATGGATTTGCAACAGAATGCTCCGAACGAACCAAACGCGCCGCGCGCGCTGTAACAAACATTTGCGCGGACAATTCGGGCTGTTTGGAGTGTTTGCGGTGTTCGCTGCGTTCCCACCAGTAATCAGTGTTGTTTGTGTGTTCGTCGACATGGATGCTGATGATGTGATTGTAGCCGCTGGTGCTTTTTTAATTATAAATGCGTTAAAAAGAAGAGAAAAGAAAGAAAAATGTGGGCAATACGCCTTTTTTTGCGACGTAAAAATGTGGCCTTACTCAGTGACCTGGATTATATGCATTTGAAAAATTTTACGAGGATGGCTGCAGAAGACTTTGAGAATCTAATATGTCTAGTAGGTCCTAGAATAGCCAAGAATTTCCATTTTTTTTGACATCATTTGGGGCGCATCCCATATTTTTGGCAATTACCGCCCACGCATCATGCTTTATAATTTTATTAAAATACAAGCCGTTTGTAGGATCCCATAATACAGGTAGCCTTTCAAACTGATCAATCAGCTCAAGGCATTTTTTCCCTGTTCCAGTCCATTTTCTTCGATAAATTACTTGTCCGCCAAGAACGGAACGCGACAAACACAGCGAACACAGCAAACGCACCAAACGTCCGTATCCACTGAGCACCAGCGAACGAATAATTCCCTTTGCGCAAATCGCGTTTACCGACAAACCTCGGAAAATGTTCGGCGCATTCTGTTCTGTTTGGCGCAACGTACTGACTAGACAAATTTGTTACAGCGCGCGCGGCGCGTTTGGTTCGTTCGGGCATTCTGTTGCAAATGAATACGCACCTTTATACATATAAACCTTCCTCTTGAATCACTCTATCTATTAAAAAAAAAAAACGCATCAAAATCCGTTGCGTAGTTTTAAAGATCTAAGCATACATAGGTAGTAGATAGGGACAGACAGCGGGAAGCGACTTTGTTTTATACTATGTTATGATGATCAATTCCTATGGAACATTTTGCACCCCCAAAACCCATCTACCATCTTCAATTTTCTAGATGGAGAAAATTCAAAATAGTTGATAAAATACACTTGTTCAGCATTTGGGACATGGTATCTACATGTATACATATCTAGGGACAAGTCAGTTTTGTATGGTATCTACAAATGTATACAATTATGTATGATTTATGTATTTAGATTTGAAAATTATTGCAAAAATCAATTTTACAATACATGATGGACATAATGATCACCTTTTTTTAAACAATATTTTATTTTCTGACAAAGGGATGTTTTGTCTTGGGTGGATTTATATAAATAGGTAAAACTGCCGTTATTGGTCGACTCACAATCCATATTGGATACTGGAAAATTATACATAGCATCCCCAAAAACTGAAGGTCTGGGCTGGCATTGTTGGGCAATAAATCATATATTCCTATCTCTCAGAGAACACTCCAACAAGGGATGGTACCTTAAACTCATGGCGTAATCACGTTGCACCAAATCTTATGAATCTATTGCCTAATGGTAATTGACCAGGTCTGCTGAACTGTGACCTACGGTTTCAACAAGATGGAGCGTCACCGCTATTTTCATCTTTCTCGTTCATAGCCAGATTTGATTACCTGTTTTGGATGACTCTTTGTTTAAGAATATATTAGACTGATCCGTTACTTTTTTCAAACTCGATATCACCGAATACAAACAAGGATAAGAAGCGTCCTTAGTTTTGATACGGCGACCTTTTATCAGTGTCATACAGGTCGATTTACCCTAAAGGAATATAACGTGTGATTTGTGTGAAGCAGTGTTATACAGGGAGCTTAACAAACTCCCAAGTTAACAATCGTAATATATAAAACAAAGTCAGGTTGGTTACACCATTTATAACTCAAGAACGGCTAGACCGATTTTTATGATCATTGATCTGTTGGGTTCTTCTCCGCCCCGAATAGCAGAATAACTATTAAAATATAGGAAAAATTCACGGAAAAAAATTATAGAGAAAATTAATTTTTAAATAAATTAGGTTCGGAACTCCGCTATCTTCTGCAATCGACAGCTCACGTCACGCACGTTTATAGCTTACTTATAGCTTATTTGTAATAATTGATGTCCACTGCAAATCAGTGACATACGGCTGATCGGTGATCGTGTAACTTTTGAACGACTTGACCGATTGAGGTGGTATTTACTTTAACTCATGAGACAATGGTTCATAGCTATGCTAAGATTCGATAAGTAGCGTCATAGTCATGAAATTTATAAAATTTGATATTTAAAGGACAGGACAACGTCTGCCGGGACAACTAGTTAAAAAAAATGAATATTTCTTATCTAATAACTAGGATTCGAAATGTTTGTTATCACGCGTGTTAAACTGCGTTAGACTATCCTGCTTTCCCGCACCGGGATGGCGTACTACTGCGCATACGCGAGTCCTGGCGCGTATTTGGACAGGTCAATACCGTATAGCACGAGAAGACGCGTACCTATATAATTTACAAGGCGCTTAAAAAATACGTTTTACTTTCAATATCATAGAGTATTATATTGGCGACCAGACGTTATGGCCTCCATTTCCGGACTATAGACTCTACTAATAACTATGTTATTTAAAATAAATGGATTGAAATTTAAAAAAGAAACATGAAACATGATACGTAATAACTCAATTTATAATCCGGAATTTTGAAAAACTGATTTTAGAACAAATCCACTTAAAATCATAAATCGACCTTTCCAAGGATTTTGTCGAAATAGAGTTCATAAGACGTTCCTTCTAGACAATCATTCCAGTCTGTATACCTACTAATATATATAAATCAGAATGGTCTTATGTAACATAGTGCCAGTATTCTCATGCACACGGTCAACTCCTTTCCGAAACCCGATAATAAGCCGTTTGTCACGCTAGTCCCTTGCGGACTCCTCGCGGCTATCCTCGGAGAAAGTACGATAATAAACACATTGTTCTCCTAATAGCCGGGCTAGTATTTCATTAAAAGATAGCATTACGCCGGCGTTCAATTATAACACTTTAGGGTACCGTTAACTCTCGCATAATAACATGAATAACAGGGACAAAATTGCAACAGCACTAAACGCCTCGGCTCAGTCTAATACAGTTTAGGCCATGGCGTACGATCGGCGTGCGGACATAATACACGGCCGTCACGCGACCTTTGACCCGCAGCACTATGAATCACTGTCAGATGTTCAGGGGTTCGGATGTAATTTACTTTAAGAATGTGTTCAATGAGGTTTCTACTAATGTCTTCAACACGTCGGACCCCGGCTAGTAGGTAGAGTGGGATTGTGGGGGTGAGAGGGGTTATTGTTAAGGTTAACAACTTTTATTACGATACACTAAGAATAGCTTTGCCCCGTTGATTGTCATTTACCACCAAAACTAACTGATCTGGACTACTTCTTGTTAGACCTCATCAGTAGAGCTCGGAGGTTAACAATAGATCCGTGTTTTACCAGGGGCGGCTACAAGATACCACTATTAGTTCGTTCCGAAATGTTAAACAGGTCTTACCTTCTACATGTTATGGTAATTGTTGTAGCCCAAATAATCGGCAAAGGAACCATAATCACAAGACACAGAACTTGCATACACACGGTAAGCAATGTTATAACGTGTTCGTACTTCCAGTTGAGTTTCCATAATTTATCAATAACTATTCCATATGTTCAGGAGTTAAACTTTAGCGCCTGTCAGTTGAAATAGCTGCCTGTACCCATGTGCCCCAACAAGTATACTCAATAGATTACGCTGGTAGTGATGTCCTTGATAGAACATCCAAAAACGTTTTTCTTTTGGATGTTGCTTTTAAAAATACCTGTATCGTATTCACTTGTGCTACATTCAAGGCTGTCAACGACTAGAGTAACTGTTTCGGAAAACTTTGTCCCAAGTCTGTACTTCTAGTAAATTCTTGTTTTATTAACATCCTAAATCGCCATCTCCAAATGTTAAGGTTGAATTCGGTCCTCACAGGTTCTGCGCTCGGGGATTAATGGAGAAGAATATTCCGTCAGAATAAATACAGTTAAATTATCTTTGTATGTTTCGCGCATTCACACCATCACCTACATGAGCTTTATGTTTGGCTGCAGCAAGATGCTGAAAACGTAAAAACTTGTTTTTACGTGCCACGTCAGTACACTGTCACACATGGTACAACGCAGTTCACTGCCATTAAAGGCCAGTTCCGCAAAATTGTTTATCCAACGCCCCACCCTAACATGTGACGGACGCTGTCCCGACATTTTTACAAACTTATTCGACGTTTCATGTACACGAATGATGGATCTATCAGCGCACGTTAACTAATACTAAAAAAATACGTCATCACAGTTGGCCAAAAAAAGACGTATTTCTATTCTTGATCTTAAATTTATAATCTTATTGATTTTGTTTAACAGCCATTATTTATTTTACAATAAATATTTTTCAATTTTTAAAGTGTATTGTCCTGTTAATAGTGTTTTGTTTTTATCTTTATTCATTTACTATATATGTATATAGACAGTGCCGCCAATGTTTGTAACGTAACAACATTGATTGAGCCCTGATGAAGGAGAAATAAAGCTCCGAAACGTTGGCAAAAATCGAATAGTTGTTATTTATTCCTGGACCTAATCCAACCAAACAAAAAAAAAAACTAATAGAGAAGAAGGTCGCTAAATTCCCCACAGATATGGAAGATTTATTTTACAATTGTGACAGTCATTTGGCAAAAGTTTGACAACAACAATGTTTCATTTTGAGCTTCGACATAACCTTTGTATTTCTCTCCATCATAGCCGGATTTCATTGATGGCTCGTTATTACAATAGTCCAGTCGTGTTAAGGCCGATCCTGGAATATATTACTAACCTACGGGCTCTACTCATCAGTGTGATATACAGTCGCGGCTCGTGTTGTAAAAGTGGGGGGTTGCAAAAGGATACCTATATGACACATCTCAAAATGATTACTTTTCCAAAGTCGAATCTGAAAGCTAAATGTTTAAATGTTCTCTTTATTATGGCATTCTTGTTACTATGGCAACATTGTTAATATGTTGTACCAGAACTACCTACTTTTTATAATAAATGAATCCCATAAATGATTTAAATCTGGCAGTCCCATATTTATCCATAATTGTTCACTAAATTATAAGCAGAGGGACAAAAAAAAACATAGGCATTATTTTCAAAAATTTCTCGATTGAATTTTCTATTAAAATTTCGTTTTTTACAATCTCAGCACAATATTTAAATCCTCCAAGCCTAATATTTGGTCTCCCAAGCCTTTTCGTTTCAGTTTTGTCTGATACAAATCGGCTACACAATGGCTCTGTTATTAAACTTCACCGCTGCCGAATTCGCCTGCACTGAATTCATTTTTTTTACGATGAAAATACACAATCAGTACTCTCCTACGCCGCGGCTGAACGACAACTAGCTGAAATAATAAATAATTTCAACAAATTTAAACATTCCTGACTATCTCATAAAACACGCAAGTCTTTTAGATAAAAAAAATGTGTTTAAGAGGGATTTAAAATAGGAAAATTACTACTTCAACAATACTGCTTCAATGCTGCTATAATACTGTTTCATCTATGAAACGGTTTGTCAGAACAATGTTTTTTGGTGGAAAATTCAAAATTATAATGTTTTGTCGCTATACAAAATCTTATTTCTAATTAATATGTAAAATTTAAATAAAATTCACTACATCTACTTCATACTGATGGTGTAGCTCCCTTAGAAGCATTTTATATAAAAAAAAACGTGTACTAACACTTTAGCGATCGTTTCACTTGCTCAATATGTTTACTAACTTTGGCTACTTATTTTGGAAATACCTTATATATTATATGTTCTTAAATACCCATTTACACACTCTTAACGTTAAGAATTGTGAATGAAGCAAATAAATAGTCTGTTCTGGTCCAATACACCTCAAATATTTCCAATGTGGATCAAGATAAAATTTACAATATCAATTAACAATGTTACCCGTAAGTACCGCTATATAATTCATTTCGAAAGTGTTTCTGACCAAGGGGAAATGTTAGTAGCTTTTACTTGGTGTGCGCCTGCATTCATTAAAATAATCGATGTTTCCGATAATGCTTATAACGATATATCAGTTAATTTCGAAATATAAACGAATACGATTAAAGTTACGTGAGACTTCCGTATTTGAAATTTTGTTCAACGGCTTTGAAAAACAAGAAATGAAACTGCTTTTCAATTATTTCTCGAATCATATTTTTGGGTTATTTGCTTTTATGTTTTTTTTTCAATCTCTAATTCAGAATTAAAATTATTTTGTTACCGTTTTTATACAGGGCGAGACCGATTTAACGTCTTTTTCTTAAAACGCTCCTTTTAGTTGGAGTGTTGAACTTTTAAGAAAAAAAAAACCATTTTTCTTTATATTTATCGAATTAACAGACGTTTTTGTACCAAATTAGGTATACAGTATACACATACAGTCAAAGTGGTAGCCAAAGTCCGTATAGGTATAATGCTTGTTGTGCCACTCAGGACGGATATATGGGTTCTCACCTTCAAAAATGTATAAAAACAATGTTACGGCCCCGCACAAAATCAAGATGATTCGAATTTTTAGATAGAATCGTTAATTCTTAACAAAAAATGCCCCTTGAAAACTGTTTATATCTGTCACCATTTAACTGCAAAATAATTTTTTGAACTCGCCTTAATTTTCAATAAATTACGCCACTGACTTATTAAATTTTTAGTCCATGTTATCTAAATTAGTTAATGTGACTTGGAAAACAAAGTAAACATTTCTCTGTTATGCATTTCAAACAATCTGTTAGTTCAATAAATATGAAGAAAAATGTTTTTCCCTAAAATTTCAACAGTCTGTCTCTCGAAGAGGAAATGTTTTAAGAAAAAATGTTTAAAAAAAGCCATACATACTTTTTTATGTACTATCACGTACTCTCGGGTCCGTCGTTAAATCTGACTCACCCTGTATATTAAAATCTCATAAATTACTTTCCCTAAAAAATTGATTACAGAGCATTTTCGCATGCGTACACACAAAAGGAAAAAAATATAATGATCAGCTTCATAATATAAGGTTACGTAACAACGATTTACAGACGTTAGGAAGTTCCGGTAACTACATGGGATATCTACAACTTTACACAAGATTTCATCGTGCCTGTAACCATTTTTATATTATAAAAATGTCATGTTTACGAATTTAATAGATCAAAATATGAGCGACTGGATATATACAAAACCGTCTGGTTGTTATTGTAAGCTAATAAGGGAATTTAAACCTATATCAAAGGATAAATAGAAGAGGGGAAATAAAGGATAAAAACTAAGGAGAAATAGAAGGTTTTGCCTATTAACTATGCCTATTTTTATATAATAATAATAATAATACTCACCCTATAATTACTCCGAAGAGTAACCCCTTAGGTCCCTCTCAGGGATCTGTGCGGGAAGGAGTGGCTATTATTATTATTTGCCATGGCGCGCTGGGAGCGACTTAAGATTATTTCGGTAACGCATTTGCTTTACAGTTCTGAGGAAACCCAGAAAACTCAGAACATTACCAAATCTAGGGCATGTGCGGTTGGATTGGCATCTATGCATCCACATCTATACACTAGTGTATTAGTGGTTGCATATCAAGCCCTGACAGAGAAAGCGAGACAATTAAAAATCGTCTTCCCCGGCTAGGACTCGAACAACGCGCACAGAGGTATCGCGACTGGAAAGACGGCGCTTTAACCCACTCGGCTACCCGTGCCCCTTGCATATGATTGCATAAACAAAATGTTGACTTTATTTTTATATATTTGAAACAACAAATTTTATTATAAAAAAATTTGTAACTAGGAATGTATTCTTCATTTATTCCTCAAAATATAGTAGTAACATTGTGATCATTATTTTTACATTGTATTTATCTACAATGGTCATATATATTATGCTACCTGTCCTTTGAAAAATTAGAGATACTTCAAAACATCAAACAAATATAAACTCCCCCAAATTAGTGTCATTATTTCCTCTAATTAGTAAAATCGTCTTGGGTTCGTCTAAAGATACTCGCTTGTTCAACTCAGATGTCAGAGAGAAACGAAAAACGTTTTAAAACCAAGCAAATCTTCAGTAATTAAACGTCAACCCTTTGCGCTTCACGTCCGATTAAGATTGTCAATTAAAACTACAGGATACGCATTAATTGTTCTACCGCAGTCGGCTGGGAAAGCAGACGAAACGGACCAAAAAAAATGTGAGTATAACAAATTGATAAACAGGTTATCGCGACGGTGTAAAAAAAGCCCCGTCTTTATGTTGATACAAAAAGGGTTCCGTTGAAAAACGCTGACGACTCGATGAATAGCGGAACACAAAGACATGCCTGCTGCATTTGGGACGCCCGATGATCACGATCTTAGAAAAATTTAATCCCCGTGAAATTTTCGTCGTGAGCATTTTGTCGGCTCTCCTCGCAGCCTCATAGGTACCATTCTGGGCTACTATTCGTGTGGCAGACTTCAGAATTCTGTTGAGACACGCGAGATCCAATTAGGTCAGTGAGGTTTTCCGGGAGTACTAAAAATATAAAATATCGTCTTAGAAACCGCTCATGTGCGGCTAATTTAATTCCTGTTTATAAAATAAACAAGTAATTTACGATGTTAGCTCCTTCAACTACTTAATTTATTATATGATCGGATGAAATCAGAACTTATAGATCCAGATTTCGATATTATTAGATCTCATCGGTGTGATACATCTGAAGGCGAATGAAGAACAACCAGGGTGTCGACTTGTATCATGGCCTAAGAACTACGGTGTTGTTGTTACCTAGAAGGTGTCGCCCTCTAAAGTGTGTAAATGGGGCTAGACATGTCCAACGAAGTTGGCTCCTTCACTCACCGGAGTCTTTTTCAAGCACATGGTGAATCCTTTAAAAGCTCAAGAAGCGCAAAGCAAGTAATTGACGAAATTGACCTTTCACTTAGAAAAAATCCATGTTACTGAATTAAAAAAAAATTGCTAGAGAAGCTAATGACTTTTTGATTTATATATTTTATTAGTCACATTACGAACAGCGTCTGTAAATATATAAGGTCTTCTACTATATATATATTTTTAAAAAACGCTTTTTTGTAATTTCCAGATTCTTTCTTACAGCACCGTTTTGTCCAAACTCTAGTTCGTTTAGTGTGAAAAATGAAACACGTACTTTTAAAACACAATTTATTTAACGCAAACACACAGTAAACTACCTAAACATGACAAAATAAACTACCAACACTAAAATCACTATTAATTTATATTTAAATTTATATAGGCGTACGTTTTACAAAACGCGAACCGTACGTATTTATTTTAAAGACTAATTCTACCGCGCCTCGACAGGGTTTTTATATTTCCCGCTAGTCCATCGAGAAACTGGTAGATATAATCGCAGCCGCACTAGTTCGTTCGCGAAAATTACAGATATCTCTCGAAGCGGCAGTGTTTTCTAGGACAACGGGCCGTGTACGTCAGATGTCAAGTTCTTGCTCACCAAGAACGACGCAGGGGGATTCATTGTCACGCTCGCCACATTATCATTTTTATTCTACTGGAATGCAATTACAACCAACCACAAAAATAAACACGTTTTCTACTAATACCGTACCTACTCAACTCACATTCATTTCGCCAGTCATGTTGACATCATCAGGAAATGATTAAAACTATTTTAATTTGAATCATCTCCTGATGATAAAGTGGAAATTGTGTTTAAGTTATTATGTGGTCATCTTCAATAATATAATGTCATAAATAAATACATTATATTTTAGACTTCTTTTCGCCTGATTTTTACGTTACCGCATTGCATACTACTCACGTTGACAAAGCGTATTTACTTCTTCGGCATGGTTCCTACATAGCGGATGATTTTAATTTACTTTTTCGTTATTATATCTCGGAACGTCAGAGTTATTATTAACAATGTTTCTGCTTTTTCACATTATTAATTTTAACGGTCACGATCACGCCATTTTCCAACAAATACCCGTACCCGATATTGTAGAATCATTATTGTCTTAATAAATCTTTTTCGGTTAATATGATGTATAACGAGTCTGCGTACTTATCGCAAAAAACGCTACTCCACGACATAATCAATGTGTACAGTAAAAGTTCGAGAGTAAATTCATTGATTATGTGAATGACGACATCAAGGTGTTGGTGTTTTTATAATCGTTGCTAGATGATTTTCGATTCGGTCTTAAAAACCATCGATAATAAGTCGACAGGGCTGTGCAAAATAATCGATTGATTGAAAAAAAAATCAATTAATATTTTAATCGATCGTTTGTTTTTGCTCTTACTATTAATACATAATCGATAACATTAATGAAACTTATTAATCAATTATTTCATTAATTGATAATTTGGTAACTCTATTAACAGGTAGGCACACACATAAATCGATCATTTGATCAACTTCTTAAAAAATAATAGATGAAATGATCAAATTAACATCGATTATTTGGTTAATCTATTTATTACTCACATTAATGAATAATAAATAAATAAAAATAATAAATATAAATAAATCACACCACAGAAATGGACATTCTCCCTCTAAGAGTCATTGCGACTGTGCAGAGGGAGAATACACATGGAAAAGACGTAGGACACACAACCAAACCCTGTGACAGGTGCCAATTGCCACAGGCGGGATTCGAACCCGCGCGGATAATAGCTCTCGGAGTAATCGCCACCTTCTCACCTGGCGCTTTAGCCACTGAGCTATCGTCGCGGTTCGATATATTATCGATTATTTTCAGTTGCTATCTTAAAATTCCACTATTTTTCATCCCCAACACACAGGAATGATATAAAAAAGTACAGTGCTAAAAATCCTTTAAGTCTGAAAAATTCTGGAACTTATACAGGAGTTTAAAAATATAGTAAGGAGAATCTTCTATCTTCTATAATTTTGTTTCCCCATACATTCCGAAACATGACAGCAACGGATCGATTAATATTGGCAAGCATCTTATAGCTGCATTGGAACCAGAACCAGTTTTTAACACATACATATGTACGAGGTGTGTACGTTGAGTAGAGAGACTGGCAACGTAGCGCCCGATCTGGCAACATTGTGGAGACAGGACTTAGAAGGGTAGTAGGTTAATATGTAATGTACCTTCACTGCAAGTTTGAACTTGTTAGAGCCACTTGTTTGTTCTTTGTGACTGTTTTCGTAAACCGGTTTTTTCTAGTGCGTTTTAAAAATGAGTGACATTAATTTTGAGCAACGGTGTGATATTAGGTTTTGCTTAAGATTTGGACACAGCGCAATGTATACTTTTGCAAAACTTCAACACGACTACGGAGACAGTGTTTTTTTCAAGACACAGGTTTTTCTGTGGTTTAAGGCATTCTCAGAAAGAAGAGATGGAAGAAAACCACGCAGAGGAAGGCCTTCATCGTCAAGAACCGATGAGACTTGTCGATAGAATACGGGATCTTGTGCGTTCAAATCGTCGGTTGACGACAAGAATGATCAGGGAGGAGTTACATTTGAATCATATCACTGTTCATCTGATTTTAACTAATGAATAGGGGATGAGAAAAATCTGCGCAAAAATGGTTCCAAAAATATTTCGAATTAACAAAAGGACATCAGGAGAAAAAGGTGTCTTGATTTTGTGGAATCGATTGAAAATGATCCCCATTGTATGGAACGTATCATTATTACTGGTGGTGAGACTTGGGTGTTTGAGTACGACCCGTAGAATTCAAGCTCTTCAAGACCCAAAAAAGCAAGAACGAGCAAGTCGACGATCAATGCATGATGATATGCTTTTTTGATTTGCCAGGGAATTGTCCACAAAAAGTTTGTGCCTCCAGGCCAAAAATAAATGAACACTTTTACATAGAGGTTCCAGTGTATGAACTCTGAAGGAGAGGTGTTCCTGCACTGCTGTGAGGAATGAAAGTACCGCCTCCAGCGCTGTATGGCTTCCCAAGGCAGTTATTTTGAAGGAGACAATACTGAATTGTAATCCTATTCGTATAAAAAAAATTAAAAAAAATCAGTCTCATTAATTAATTTACACACCTCGTATAATAATCATCAGATGGCATGTTGAATATTGCAAAACTTATTTGTAATATTTAAATTAAAATTGAATTTACAATATTCTCTCATCAATTTTCGTTGGTACCATCTTCGACAAACTAATCTATGTTGGAGCCTAACACACACTGTCAACTACATATGGCAGAGGCCGATTCAACTTCGTAACAGCAGGCTACAGATTGCGTTAATACCAGAATATTAGACATCATAGAAGACAACACAGTCTATTATATCCTCCTATTCAAAATTATTACTAATAATACCCCAACCGAAATAAATAACTATCGAAAACTACATTATCAATTCACAACACGAATCCTGTTTTCGCTCACCGAAAATTTAATACGAATTCTTGCCTCTACTCGTATATTCATAATTTTATATGTTTCTCCTACCTCAAGCCTGGTTAAGATAACCGCCAGTATGCCAATTTTTTCTACGTGCAGTTTTTTTAGCGGCCTGGTTTATTACCATCGTTGGCTATTAACGATTTAGAATAGAATATTCATGCAGGTCCATTTCAAACAAGCATAAAATAGATCTCCCGATCGCATAAAAAAGAGGTAATCGAAACAGTTATTACAGTTCGATGGAGTATTATGAGGCCTATTTCTAACTGTATCCGGAATGAGATACGCTAAATTTAGTAATACGAAACGGCGGCCGATAGGTGGGGTTTTTTTGTGCTATCGATTCTCCGCCGAACGCGGATTAAATCAAATTTAAGTAGGCCACACGTTTTACAAATTGAAAAAAGTCCATTTCCGTTTATTTTATTGAAACTGTATAACGCTGGCAAAACCAAATTTAATTTAGACGAACATACCAACCAAGAAATACAATCGTTTTTTATGCCGTGTGAATTTTTTTCAGTAATATTAAGCGAAGGCGCAAAAACGTATAAAAACTGGTGGTATTTCTTTGTATGCACTTAGCCTACTTAGATTCAACCCAAATAACAAATGGGTGATTGCCCTCGAATTAAATTGTTCTTCGCACATTCAGTTGTTTCCATTTTCCTTCACTATTGGTCATTTCGGTTGCAGTTGATAAAGAACGTATAGCAAGCATTTAGTACATATATTATGTAATAAAAATATAATGTATTAAAACAAAGCATATATTTTATATCTATATGAAATTTTAAACAAATTTTGACAAAAATGCCTATCATTAGGGATCCTATGAGTTATTTTCAATATTTAATCTTGCCAGAACTCGCAAACGACAAAGTTTTTGTCACAAGAATGTTAACTACGAATTACAGTTTAGGTTAAACATGTTTATTTGAACACTTGAAATTATTTGCCACTTCTTAAAATTCGAAATGGTAGGATATAATGTCAAAATCAAAACATAGTCTAGTCTTTGAAGACAACGTTAGACGATGAGACATCCGTTGAAAGTAAGATTTTGTCTAAAAACTGTGTCTAAAGTTACAATTGTGGTTTTTTCTTTAGTAAAGTGCGTTGTAGTAGTCTCACTTAAGGCATCAACAGTAATCTGGTAGCAAATTATGGGTATGGAAGATATAACGAGCCAAAAAAATAAGTCAAAGTTGGCGAAAAAAGAACAAGTTATTTAATGGTCAAGGCTGTTACATGTTATGTGAGAGCCATAATGGTGACAGCCACTTGTCAAATGTTTGATAATAAATAAGTTTCGTTTTGAGCTTCGACATAACCGCTATTTCCATGTCTCTCGTTCATTGATATATTTGATGACATTTTTTTAGATGGTTCTTTATTTATTAATCATAGTAAATCGATAGAGGCCAATATTGAAATTGTTGACCACTTAACCTGATATACCTAATGGATAACTTCTAGGACTAGATTAGTCTTCAGACTTAAAAAATCTAATCAAAATAATTTCTTGTCATTTCTGTAATTGACTTTTTTATGTAGTTTTGAACATTTTGGCCTCTCCATTTGTTTCGTATTTCATTATGTAGTTGTTTAAATTCCTGACATCTTATATTTTGCGATATGCTTCTCAAAATAATTGTGGGATGGTACTATTCTACTATTTGACACAAAATGTCTAAGGTTTAGGCAATCGCATACATACATGAAGGTACGGAACGTAACACAAATAAGTAATAGTGCAAATGCTCTTTAGTTAAAAAAACCTTATTTAGTATTCAGAATAATATCTACGGGTTTAACGACAAATATTTACTTTGATAGGGAAAGTGAATTTTCACTTGTTTCCGAGACCTGCTCCCGTTCAGTCATATTTTGGTTTACACCGCGCAAGATTAATTGCCACTCTCTAAATACACGGAATATTAAAACGGATAGGTTCTTGAGTAAGTGCAATCAGCTCATCCGTAAAGCGATTATTAATGAATGGAAATTAACGACTATTACTTATACTTCGGACAGTAATCGTCGAGTACGCTTCCTGCACTTGATTTGTGGTCCTAGCCACGGCTACCTCCGAAATTATACTCCTCCACCCACGTTAAGAACCTGCCAACTGTACGCGGGCCGGCGTCCGACCGCTCCTGGCGCCAGTGGCGGCAGGTGGGGAGTTTGGGAACCACCGAAATTAGTGAATGAATTATTTGGACATATCAAAAATATTTCAGCGTGATATTTCTAAAACATACATATGTTTGTTTTCTGGCGGCTATAGCCAATTTATATATTGAATGTTAAACAGTATTTGAAGAAATGGAATAATGTAATAAAAACAAGATATAAACAATTGAATATAGACGTAACACAGACAGTCTAGCGAAAATTTTCCCTTATTTAGAGAGCTAAATACAAATCTGATAGAGATATAGGGGGTTCCAATTGAAAAGAAATTGTTTTTATATATTTTTTTTATTGAAATTTCAATTTTTGTTTCAAGCACTCAGTATAAAATAAATCAGGTAAATACGGGTGTGTGAGCTTTACAAAAGTTTTTAAGTATATTCTACAAAACAGAAATATCATTTATGAAATATTGGCAACTTTCAGTTATTTTTGACGAACAATGTAACCCTCTCAAGAACTATTGGATATATGAACTATTGCTACATAACTATTGGAGCTATATAAACTATAGGAGCTATACGACAACTATTGCAATAGCAACTATAGTATAATATTACTATAGGAACTAAAGACATTATATACGAAAGGTATTTTTTAATTTGTTTAAAAATTGTTTGTAGAATTAAAAAATGTAATTATATACATTGATGTTCTATTTATAACAAATAAGCAAATTGATACCTACTCCAGGTTTATATCAGAAGTCACAAATCTCCAAAATATTTTAGTTACAATGAACAAAATGGACCAAATTTGTCGCCAAATTTTAAAACCCCACCAAAAAACCAAAAGCTACAATCAAAATTTATTTAATTTTAATTTTCCCCTAAATGAATTCCAACCCGGATACAAATGGTGTTAAACTTATTTTTTCTTTGCACAAAAACTGCAAATATTAGTGTAAAGTTCCAATATCAAAAAAAATTTTTTTAATCAATTGATAATTAGGAAGTAATGGTAGAACAAAACGCAGGCTATAGAGAGTTCATTTTGTTTTCATTTAGAAATTTCCAATTTCTCAAAACTAATCTGTTGCTGTCCACCAGTGGCGGCTGGTGAAATTTTAAATTGTCGTATATGTGTAAGGAAGTAGGGAAGTAGGGAAGCAGGGAAGCACTCACACCATATTTTAGGGAGTGATTATTACACTTAAATAGCAGTCTATTGTAAACGAAATTTGGAAATCTTGACGCAAGCGTGTATTTTTGTAAAATTTTCATTTAGCTTAAAGATCAAATTTCAAAAATAAAATGCTATGGTGAAATAACAATTCGAATTTCCATAACTTTTACAGATCTAAAAGACAAATAGTCATAAATTTAAGACATTACAAATTTACTTGGTGATTATGAAAAAAATACATTTCGCAAATATTTTGCAAGTCGTTTCCAAGAACTGTTTGAATTTTTTTGCTACTATAGCCTTCTATTTAGGTCTAGTAATGACCCCTTAATATATCGTAGGTCCCATTTTCCGTTATAATAATATGAGAACCTCAAACTCCACCAGCCGCCACTGCTGTTCATCCTGTGTTATACAGATGATTCCTAAGTTGATACACATTTTCTAACAACGTATAAATCTGTTCAAACCTTTCTTTCGCAAATAACATTTTTCACAAAATTCAAAAATAGAAGAGTTGCCTTATCATTAATTTTTAGAAAATAGCTTTTATACGATCCTGTCTTTTAAATTAAACAAAAAAAAGTTTATTCAGCGAAATTCTAAGTACAAAAACGTTTAAGATAAGATCATACTAGGAGTAAATGATTCACAAAAAAAGCTATAAACATTAGGTATATTTCTGCGTTTCTATTTTCTAAATTAATAAGATAGCTTTTTTATTTTTGAGTTTATTGAAAATGGTTTTTGGAAAAAATGAAATCAAATTGTACATGTTTCCAAGTCTCATATTAAAAACTGTTGATTCTTTCATGATTTTCCTAATTTAAGTGACGCATACGTTTATTAAATCTAGTCACGATTGGTCTCCCAGTTTGCCCAATATATTTTTGTTTACGATCATCGAAAATTTATCTTCCCTAAAGCAGAAAAAAAATGTATCGTCTGAACCGCCACTGGCGGCGACTCAGTGGTCAACCGGGAAGATTTTTTTAAGCCTCGTTCCGGGGCTATCGCGGGCCCGTTCGCGGATCCGTATAAATCTACGCCACGGGTATTATCTAGAATGATATCGATTATCCTTTAATAATACTCTAGCGGACGTTGTAAATTAAAAATAATTCTAAACAGTGTGCAGGGACGCTTCATTCGGCATTCCATATATTATCCTCCAACTTATGATACCTTTAAGCGGTGATTTATGGCTTTCGTACGACTATTTTTAATGAGTTGCCGGCCCGTGCTTGCTTTTATTTGTTCTAGAACTTGGCCGCGAGGAGATGCTCTATTGTTTATCTTCAGCAGTTACCAACTACTTGATCGCCTCTAATTGTGCGTCTAGTGTTTCAAGTTGAGAAATATTCTGTGGAGGGACGTATTTAGAACTTTTAAAAGACTTTTACAGCTAGTATTTATTTAAATGAATCATTAAAAATACTAATTTGAATCGGAAAATGTTTCATTTCAACTAGCAAGCGAGGAAGCATAGGAATACCATGGTTTGTCGCATGAAAAAAAAATAAAATTCAATTTTGCAAATTGATCTGTTTCTGACGGAGAGTATGTAAATGGAGTACCAGTTACAGTTAGTGACAGATGAAAAAGAAACAATTGATTTACTAATTGAAAAAAAAGGACTAAACTTTAACAAATTACATTCTTCAATTACCAACTTAAACCGAAATTAAAATTGGATAGCACGCTTTATGACGATTTTAAGTCGTATGGGCAAAGCACTTTTACAAAAACTTTCCTCAGTAACGCCAACGATCACTTTTGAAACGTATTGTCTCCATAGGACCAAAACTTATTTAATTCTCCTCTACACAAAATATTACAGTGTGTTTTATTGCATGGTGCGTTTGCTCTCATACTCTAATCTAAATGATATGACCATTATCAGTTGCTCCTGATTACAGCTGAAAATTGACTAGGTACCTATCTATACCTATTAAAAAAAACTTAAATGAAAATAAAAAAAATCAAATGATTATTTTTCATTTTCTTGAATTTTTATTTTTAAATAGATTCGTAACTAAAGCTGTTCATCTGCGTGTTCCCTACCTTCATGGTATTCGTGTATATTTTGACACATAGGACCTACATAGTTTATTATATGAGAGAAAAAACTTATTATATACGAGTTTTAGTAAAATATATGTTAAGCAAAATTAACAACTGAACATCGAAAAGTCACAAAACGAAACAAACTTTTTAAATGGACCACCCAATATATTTTTTACTTTTCTGCAAGACCTCGTCCCATGATTTCAAAAATGTATACTTTGTTTACATTCATATTAATAGTTTGCGGATTATTAGGGTTAGATTGACATAAAAAAAAAAACAATTAATTTGAATTAGCTTGTTTCAGTTTACATGGCCTCAATTAGATTATTTCTGTTTACACATGAGCTCACCTTATACTCAAATGGCACTAAAATGGGCAGCTCTAAATAACACATTTGATAAAAAAAAAACTGGACGTTTTCCACGAAACACCGAACTACTACACTTTTCTCGACGCGCGTTTCGCCAACCAAGTTGGCATCTTCAGGAGAAGATTAAAACAGTTTGGTAAGTAGTTCGGTGTTTCGTGGAAAACGTCCAGTTTTTTGTTTCTACGCCGAAGGTTCCAGTACCCACTCCAACACATTTGATGAGAATAGTGACGTACTTTCCCTCATTTCCTTATTGTTCCACTATATGGCACTCCATAAAGAAAACTATTACCCTATTCGTACTATTCTAATTACCATGTGATCTTTTTTACCGGTACTGTAGATGTTCTGTGACATTTAAAAAACTACTGACACATTTTATTGACTTACGTTTACGTTTTGGTAAAACCAGAAATGAAAGGCCTATTAAGACCAGTCGAATGTACATTCTCCACTATTAAGTACGATTTGTATTTATTTTATTTATTTATTTATTGCTTCTATTGATATTAAAAAAATCAAACACTAAGAGTTCAATTAAGAAAATAAACTATACGATAGTTATTGCCAACTAACCTGTAAGACCAAAACAAAAAACAAAAGAAAGAAAAGAAAAATGTACCTATGCGTATACAGTAAATAATAATAATAATAACAATAATGATGAAGATGGTCCACCAACAACTGGCTCTCAAGTATGGCTTGTTAGCGACGGCTCCGCCATACTACAAGTATACTCCGGAAACTGTGCTGGAATCGGAAACAGCAGTGATGTACTGGGATAGACCAACCGAACAGTGGACTTTAACCGACCAGATATAGTGTTGATCAACAAGGAACAACGAAGAGAGATCATCATAGACATCGCAGTGCCACTTATCCACAACATTCAGAAGACTGAACGGGAGAAGACCGCGAAATACGAAAATCTATCAATCGAGCTGAAGCGTCTATGGAAACTGGAGAAGGTGGGCAGACGTACGCCCAGAGGGCGTGATGACCAGATTCGCCAAGAACATCGCGGCATTAGCACTGTCTTATAATATCATTAGAAATAGCCAAAAGGCAATATTGTTACAAACTTATTATATTTTAAGAAAGGTTTTGGGTAGGATGAATTTCCTCCCCTCACCTGAGCCTAATTTTTGCTGGAGACGGGGATGAGGTATCAAGCAGAAATGAGCAGTGGCGGTGCGTGATATTTCAGTTAGCCATATCTTGAAAACGACGCATGGGACCCACTTCACTTTTTAGGTGATGACTATACACCTCTTACAGAAAGGATTTATAGTGAAAAAATCGTCAGCAAAGTTTGCGAAAAAATTTTCAAAAACACTGGAGCACTCCCTGGGTTCTCAGTAACGCTCTGTGGGATATCTGCAGTATATTTTTTTTTCATAATCTAGAAACAAATATAAGGAGACGTTTTTCGATTTGTTGCAAAATATTTTTTTTTCAAAAAGTTATGGCCATTTTAATTTTAATTTTATAGGAACATTTTGTTTCCCAAAATTAAAATGGCCATAACTTTTTGAACCAAAATTTTTTTTTAAGAATCGAAATCTCCTCCTTATTTTTTTTTCTAGGTAAGAAAATATTTACACCAAAAATTCCCCCGGAGTGCTGGGGCCCCGGGGGGGTTTTCCATTTTTTTTTTTTTTTTTCCCGGCCGTTGTCCCTTTTTTTTCCCCCTTTTTCCCCGGGTTTTTTTTTTACTCCCCCCCCCCCGGGAATTTGTTCTCCCTATTTTTTTTTTTTTTTTTTTTTTTAATTCCCCCCCCCCCCCGGATAAGGGAAGGATTTTTCGCATTTAGCTGAGAAGTGTGACTATAAATATGATGATGATAATAGCATTTAGCATATACCTAAAGTTAGCTTAATACATGATGATGAGTATAAGAATTATTGGCACAAATATGAAAAAGTTACCCGAAAAAAAAAATCTATTCATTCGTTTAATACAAATGCCCGTAATTTCAACGCTCCAATAAAAAAGTATACAACTTTCAAGCAATCCGGGTCATCCAACATTTGTACAAACTGGTCAAAGTTCTGGAAACCACAAGTTCTGGTGGTCGAATAACTCTGTAGAGACTGCAGTTAATTACAATATGTTCACCTTGCCCATTATTAAGTATTATTTCATCAACACTTCGACAATGCTTACTAATATTAACAAAGCACATCGATGAAGATGGTTTTAAAAAGGTTAAAAATGCATCTCATATGACACATCAACTAGACGAAAACACTTCTATGGAACAATATAAAGACCGATGGCGAGACAAAAATAAGAGAGGCGAACGGTTGATCCCCATTTTATTCATAAAGTTATTTGTGACAACACATCTCCATGAATATCATTATTCGCGAAGAAGTTGTCTCTCGCTGGGCGCCAAGAGAGACGAAGAGGGAACGTCGCCGATGCTGAAAGAGGAGCAATTAATTTAGAATCAAACCGATTTTTTTTGGTTTCCTTATCTCTACAGGTTTTTGCTTACATAGAAACGGTCGACGTAAAATCGTTAATTTATTTTCGTAGGTGAGTATAAGAGAAGTGTTGGCCGCCGCTTATTGCAGAAGCATTTATATTAGTATTTGGTTATTTAGTGTTTTAACAGCGACCGTCGAGATAATATCAAGCAATTAGTGACTTTTTTTATTCTCTGATGAAATCATACACCTATGAAGACACGGAGAAGTTTATGCCACATTTACCCTAATATTTTAGGATTCATTTTTTTAAACAAACAGTTTCAAAAATGTTCATACAAAAATTACAGGCCTATCTATTATGAAACCAAAAGATTTTAAATTTAAAGCAAAAATATAAATGTTTCTATCAGTCCTTTTATCTGTTATCCATCTTTTTTTTTGTATAGATAAGTGCATAATAACGTATAACATTTTATATTTGACTAAAATCTGGTACATACATACATATATAGGGTGGGCCATTTTAATCTCCCCATCGGAATTTCTCAGAACCTAAGCTAGATACGAAAAAAACGTTTAGACAAAATTTGGAGGGGGCAGAGGGGGGGGCACGCACTCGTGCCAATGACTTTGACCATGAACCTGATTTTCAAGGTTATTTCAAGGTCAGTGTTTTTTTTAAATGGGAACACCTACTTCTGACCCCGAATTTGAAAAGAGCGGGAAACTTTACGTCCAAAATGTTACTTGTCAACAATGTCATGGCAAAATTGTTAAATAACGGGGGCTAGCTCGGGACAGAGATGGGGAACAGTAAAAATTTTCTGATTAAAGTTGTCAGGGTCGAATAAGGTCACTTCCTGATACCAATGACCTTGACGTTAAACACGGTTTTGAATAACCTTATTTCAAGGTCAAAGTGATTTTACGCATTTTCATCGAGGTGAATTTGATTTAAACGCATGCTCTATTAGAAAAAGGATCGTTCTGGAAGAATTTTCCAGAATATTCTTTTATATATTTATATATAAAATAGAATACTCTTAAGAATATTCTGGAACAAACTTACTTAATACTCTTGAAAAATCTAGTTTGCGAATGTAATAAACAATGATAGACAAATACGTTGATTTCACGTTATAAAATATGATTTATACAGGTGTTAAGAGACCCAAAAATCGTTGACTTTTTGGAACTTTTGACTTCTTGAACTAATCGTTGAAAAAAAAAACATAAAAAGGGCTCTATTCGGAAAAAATTATATGGGTTTTTAAAACTATCTATTAACAGCAATCCCTTCTCCTATTTGTAAACAGATGTTCAACGCTGTGAAAATCTGAAGGGCGTATCTCTTTTTGTACAAAACTAATTCAATGTACCTACTTCGTAGATATCCGATATAATTTTTGGTTTTCAAAAATAATTTCCTCGAATATTTTGCTGTAAATAGATCTGTAAAAATTAAAAGAAGCTCAGGCACAAAATTGTCTAATATGTACTGTCAGACAGAAACTGACATCAGACATCGGCCGGTTGTAAACAAGGACAAATTGTATAATTCCCTTTCTCACGACTACCATAGATGATGAGAGGGCCTGTCTTATTCCCCCACCTTCGAAGCGTATACGGTTGTGTCTCATCTGTTGTCTCACTTCTATGTGTCATTTTTTATAACTGGCCGGTGTCTGATGTACACATACGACATACCTAAACATTTGCTAAAAAAACATCAGTGTTTTATTCCATTGATATATAGAATAGTGCTTTGTTTATAGAATATCTATGGTTTTGTAACAGCTACAACGTACAACAGTTTGCTAAAAATAAACGTAACTGGCAATAGTAATATTGAATATTTAATAATAATACATCATTCTGTACATAGTGTCTCAAGAGATATCCTTGAAGGAAACCCATACCGATTTTTGGAAAAAATTAAACAACTCAATCGTTATTTTAGATACATCAGCGCCACTGAATCGAAAGCTATCAAATGTCGGCTTCCTTTCATGCAAAGTGTTTTCGGTAAAACCGTCTAATTTTATAATCAAAGTTTCCGTAATGTTTGTCAGAAAAGACGCACATTTATGTGTGCCTTTCCTAAAATCCGGTAGACTCTCCAAACAACGATGGCGCCTAGGCAAACACACCGCGCGTAGTATTTTAGAAGGTTTAAATAACACTAATAAAAGTGGAATGTTAAAATAGTAACAAACGCTTTATGTTCTGTTTGAGTTGGTTAATTACTTAGGATTCCCTGACCGCCTAGACCAGTCATAGTGGTGAGGAGTAGATGCAGCGTTTTTTATTATCATTTTTTGTGCTTCTTATTGTACAGGGTGCGTCTGGAGAACTGCGCCAAAGTCTATGAGTGAATTTTATATGAAAAAATAATTAACAGAAAATGAAATGTTGTTATCCGATTTTATTTGTTTTCAAGTTATAGTGTCATAACAAATTTTCCCTCAGACATTGTTCTAATCATTGCCCTTTGTTGCGGAATGGCTAATTCAAATTTAAATTGAAATTATTCGCTGGACGAGCAAATTCCAACGTAAATAGTCAGCTCTTTAGTTTAGTAGTTGTGTTCAAGTTAGTAGGACGTGCAGCTTGTAGCTGCTTAAATAGTTGTGTACTATTGTGAACGGAAAAGTTTGTTAACTTGATTTTATAGAAAGTAGGTACATGTGTACATATTATAAATGGATCTCCCCCGCAGAAGCAAATTGTTATAAACATAAAGGAAACCCAGTAGTTTATCAGTAAAACCCCCTATACAGTTCACCGCTCTACTCTGTTGACCCCCCGTAGGCCCACAAAATAGTCCTTTTTAATAACTGTTTAAAAATACCCTCATTGATTTCATTGACTTCAAAACTAAGTATTAATGAATATCGTTGATACACCTTGGTACTGTCGAAACAGGGATATCCATCGACACCTTCAAATGGATACTGTTGATCCAACTATCATCAAATTTGCTAGCAGCCATGAACAAAGGCGTGAATGTCGAGGCCATCCAGCTCCTGGACAACACAAGCCAGTTAAGAAACTAAGAGGACGAAGCCTTTTGAGTTAGTGAAATAGTGACAGTACAAATCGTAGAGTATAGTGTGTTATCAGTGCTACAGGTTAAATTTATTGTAGTAAGGTTATTAGAATACAAGGCAACAAATGAGTAAAGCATTAGTTTTAAGAATTTTCAAACATAATAATGTAGGTTAACAAAAAATTACTCACTGATCTGCATAAAAGATCAGATTGAATATTGTAATAACCTTAAGGAATCTTGTAATGACTATTTTGAAAAAAATGACTTCAAAACATATTCTGTTTCGTCTATGAAGAGCACCCTCTTCACATTGGATTGTGCTTTCTCTAATATCGGCTACAGCATTTACATATACTTATTCTTCATTCTATCCTTCGTTATGTTCCTTAACTAGGACCACAAAAGAAATCATATTTCCAATCATTTTGGAAATATCTCGAGATCCCGGAAGAAGGCGAAGTCTTATACAATTTGTAGCAATTTTCATCGTACCTAAAAGAAAAGTGTCCATTTCGTGTATGTGTACAATATTCCTGTTGCACCTTGTACGCATTGCCACGGAAACAGATAAAGAAATTGGCAATTTACATAATATCCGAGGCTCATTCATCGTTAGTGTTAATGACCTTTTTTTGTGCGAAACGCCTCTTTCAAATCGCAGCTTTGCTTAAAAATCACAACGAAGTAAGTAATTGACGTAAGCTAGCAGTTAACGACAATTTATACACACAAATGAGACGCAATTAATCTTTGTTTATTAAAGTACCGCTAATGCTTTCAATAGTTAATAAAAACGAGTTTTTTTTTTCGGTGCCAGAGTCTGCATGCATTATTTATGAGTGATTTTATTACAAATTAGATGATTATCCGCTTTTTTGTTTCTAGAAATCGGAGCTGGCCGATGGGGAATCTTAAGTAGTCTAATTTCGTACTGGTCGACGGAGCATTAATGGTCTCTTGAAGGGTTCAAACCCGTCGTTAACCTTTTATGTAACCAACTTTTTTTGTATATCTTTTTTCGTTTATTTTCAGTGGTTCTCTCTCTCTCTCAACATGTGTAGAAGAACTTAACTAGGATACAAAAACAACTGAAACGTTAATAACATATTTAAAAAGTGAATATGTAGGATAGCAAACGACAAAATCTAGAACGCAATCACGTTTCTTACTCAAGCTCCTAGTTAAAACTTTTTAATGATAAAAGTATATAACCTATACGTTTCATTTGGAGGTGTCACTATTAACTGGATTAGTGCCTGCATTGCCTGTTGCAATGAACTTAATAAAGGTCAGGAATATGTTGATAGATTACATCGTTGATACAGGTCATTTCTGCTGATTTTTCAATTCTGAACTTCATAAATTATTTAATTAATGAAGAAGAGGAAAACAGAGTTTAGCGGAATAGAATCACATTCTGTTCAAAATACTAGTAGTACTGCAAATCGAATAAATGGAAGAAAAACGATAGAGCCTATATTGACGAGTTCATGAGTTCCATTGTCTTTTCAAAGTTACGTCCTATTAATATATATTTAAATACAAAATGCAACAATTACTTAGAATATACAATACGTGTGACAAGAACGTGTCCAGCAGAACTAGAACTTTTTCGTAGAAATCGACAGAGGCGAAATTTTAAGTACAGGTGGTAGGACAACTTTTCGTCTAAGAGCACTGTATAACAAAACCCAATTGTCATTTACTTTCAAAATTGAAAATCCTAAACGTAACCAAGCATGGGACCCACATTTTATTTTAGGGGGTGATAATTGGAAGGTTGTAATAGCAAAAAAAAAGTTCAAATGAATTTTGCGAAAAAGAAAGTTTAAAAAAACGATTGCCTTGGAAACCAGATGATCTTGAAAACGGTATCCAAAATAATTGCGAAATATTTTTTTTCATAATCGTCAAGAAAATGTTTTATATGAATATAAAAAAAGGTTAATATTGAGATGGTGATTCTGAAAAAAAATATTTAACAAATATTTTGCAAGCCGTTTTCAAGATCTTCTGATGAGGCAGACGTTTTTAGGCAGACTAGGTAAAAAAATGCACTTTTTCTAGCCAAATTGTTTAGGTATTTGACAAAATACAGACTAATTCAAGAAAAATCATCGAGGATTTTACAAGACATGAAAAACACAACTCAAAAGATCAAATTGCCATTAATTGAAGATGTCAAAATTGAAAGAAAAGAAAAAAAACACAAAATATACGTTTTCGTTGAATACTTCCAGAGAAATAACAACACAAATAAATCGCTGCATGCCCTTCTATATCGATTCTCGTTCCCTTTTCCGAGCGAACAAGGTGTCAGCTGTCACTCTCAAGGTCGAAATGGTAATAATTTTGACTGATTGTGCCCGCTCTTTCGAAGTACACAATTTTAGACACCTAATTAATGACAGATACGGCGTTAGCTAATTGCCGGCCACGAAGATCAGTGACTGTATAAGTATCTAAAAATAGTCTCATCTGCAGATAACGATCAGACAATTCATTTTGTCACTGCGTCTGCGTAAGAGCGTAGTTGTTACTAATTAGGAATTTGAGAATGAAATTGTTTAGAGCGCACGAGTTAATTAATTACTGTCAGCGTTCTTGTTGACACCCGGGCTCTGTCTTCTAAATATGAATCGTGTCTCGGTTGCCTGAGATTAGCTCGAGAGTTTCAGAAATATCTCGACATGCAAGAAGGAGTGGGTCGTAGATGGAACCGAAAACATTATACGGTGCTTCACAATGAGAGTAATAACCTCGATACGATCATAAAAAAAATGTTATTGTCAAAAATTCATCAACTTTGCTATTTTAATATAGACTGTATATTCCTGAGGTGTTGAATAGACAAAAAATTCTTGTTTTATTTATCCATATTTTCAAATACTCGGAAATCGACTGAAAAGAACCTGTGGAGCATATGGATGATATTTCAGGAAATTGAAATAATTGCAAAAAGGAATTGGAGTCTAGTTGCTACAATAATGGTATTTTAATGTATCTATGAAAGACACAAATTTCGTTATGACAACTATGGACGCAAACATCAAAACAAAGCGGCTACAATTTAGTAAATTATTTATTCCTAAGATAAAGCTGATCTTAATCCAAATTCAAAGGATTTTGCAAACAAAATTAAGTTTAGTATAGACGTTATTGTGAATATAATAGATACATTGTTGGTTTACGAAGATTTCATATGAGAATGGGCCTGACAGCAGGCCCTTGTAAAATGAAAGCGGTACTGTAATTTGAACAGCAAATTTGAAAGAATTGAGTCTGTAATCTACCTCCCGAGACCAAATATTAGTGATTTTCAAGTTGCAGAAGTTTTTCAGAAAATCAAAACATAGCCAATAGGCACTAATCCGTATGTAGTTGGCAATTCAAAATGACAGCAATTGCCACATATCACAGTTTAGAATATTTCGCTTGATCTGAACCCAGAAGATTTTTGGCTTAGGGGCTTTTAAAAAATTAATTAAAATTATTATTAAATAAATATTTAAAATTAGTATTATTTTTTTTCATAGATTTTTTAATAAATATTTTTTTAATTTTAATCGAGATCAAATTTAGTTGTTCTATTTTAAGTGGAAAAGAAAAAATTTTGTATTGTGATTAAAGATAAAAAAATTAATTAATTGATAATTTTTATAAAAAAAAAATCAGGTTGGTTGTTATTTTTTTGTCATTTGTTTTTTATTGTCATTGTCATTTTTCATATTAAAAAGTATTTAAGTTACTTTATTTAATTAAAGTAGTATTATAAATAAATTTTTTTTAAAACTTTTGAAAATGTTTAATGAAAGGGATAGGATAATTTTTTTGTTGAAGTGGATAAAAGAGTGTGTAGATTATTTAATAGATTAATGTTTAATCTATAAAAAAATAAGAAAAAAAAGTAGACTAAATTTAAATTAAAAGATATGATAAAATATAGCAAGATTAGGGATTTATTTAAAGTTTAGTATAATATTTTTAAGAAATATTTAATATTAGTTTTATGTTTTTATATTTTTAAGAGTTTTTTAATAATCAAACTATATTATAAGGTATTGGGTTAAAATAATTTTGGTCATATTTTTAATTTGAAATTTTTAATTTTTTAATTTTATTCTATTGACCCGGCTTTTTTAATGATATAGGAGAATTTGGTTTATTATATATAGTTTTAAAAACCTTTCAATGTGGAAAAAAGAGGATCAGTATGGCCCCTAATATATTTTCATAGATTTTTTTTGGGGTTATAAATTAAAGTTATATAATAGAAAAATCCTAGTAAAGATATAGAAGAAAGTAAAATAAACCTGTATTTAAAAATGTAAAGAATTATTGCCCTTGGTATTTAAGTAAAAAATTTGAGATTTTTTGATTTTCTAAAAATAAAACGTATAATTTTAATGAAATTTTTCATAAACACTTTATGTATTGTTGTCCACCCTTATAATAAAGAACTTATAATTTTTGACTCACTGGCCAGGGTTAAACTTGAAAAAAATGTAGTATTCCATTTAAAAATTTTTTAAAGTACCCTTTATTAATTTATTAAATAGTAATCCAACAAATTACCTGTTGAATTTTATAATATTGTTCATTTCTAATAATGAATTTATGCGTCACTTTATGGACGCACTGTATACTTAGCATACGACCAACAACGCTAGAAGAATTAAAATACATTGAAAGATAGAAAAATTAAAGGACAAGTTGGAGCAATTCAACCAGAAATGTTTAATAATGCAGTATAAAATTTGCAGGAAAAGTTGGAGATCATATTGAACAGTTGCTGTAGCCAGTGTTGGACGAAAGGAATCCTGTTATTGAATGAAATCAGTTTCTATCAATTTTTGTTGTTGGCAAGTCCTATTTATTCACTGTTTTCCTTTCAACCCAGTCCTGGACATTATCTGTGTTATTATTAAAGTTCGCATACGGCAATTCAACACATACGCAACTTGTGTAACATGTGACGAGGGTTGCCTCAATTTGATTTGATTGCAGGAGTCCTGTGACAGTTGGAACTGTTGTACAACCTCTGCAATACGAAATACGTTGAGTAGTGTGATATAATTTCATAATTATTACATACATGCATATATCAAAAGCATTAATAAAAAATATCAAACGTGACATTGTGTGACTCGTTCCGTTTCTGTCAACCTTAGTTATTACGAGTTCATTTGAGATGGATAGTCACATGATCTTCAAAAATGTAGAAAAAAATGTACATAGGTCTCTGTTCCATGTGAAGAATATCGTATTGCCTTGTTGAAACAATTACAAAGATTTTTGGTAAATATAAGTTAACTCTGTAAATGTACGTAAACGAATCGTATGTTTAAACGCTCTCGATTATTGACCAGCAGAATTCCCAAGAATGTAAAAGTATTCAAAGAACACACAGAGACGTAAACATTTTTAATTGAAAGTTATAAAGTAACTATTATAAAATCATAGTTATATTTTGTACATTTAAAGATGTTTTCGTTTTACGTGGAAGTTCTGATGGCCTTTCTGGCCGTTTAAAAGTTAATTTCAGTTTACCTTCATCTGAAGCTTCTATTTTCGCAGAAACTAATATACCAACATCTTTAGATGGTTGCCTCCACACAGACATACTTTTTGTCGGTAAAGACGACAATTAAAAAATTAAAAAAGTAATAATAAAGCCATTACACTGATAATGTTCGGTTTATTCCTCGTTTTTTCCCTTTTACAGTGTTTTAAAGCCGCTAATGCTGCAAAGTGAGTTTTTTGCCCATTGCATTCTTTAGAATTCTAGCAACGTCGGTAGGATAACCATTAAAAATTTTATGGCATTATATATCTTTTAGTCTCACGTATATGAACGGCGTAAAAAATATATCCTAGGGACTATGTACCTATTTGCTTATCTTTGCGGGAAATTTACTGCATTTTTTTACATTTAATGCGAAAATTATTTATAAACTGGTAAGGTATATGTTCGAACTTCTCCTAAGAGTAGATATGCATTGTGAAAGATTATCGTAATCGACAACACATTGTTTCCTATTGACTACTGACAAAATGATCAATTGATGTACAGTCAGAAAAGAGACAATTAATTAATAACAAACATGCATTGTTACAAATAGGAATAGTTTCTATATTGTAAAATGTAATGTAATCCGTTTTGTATTATATCTTGAAGTTTTGAAGGTATTATGATGTCGTCACAGTGACATTTTTTGTCACAAAATTCGAAGAACATAATAAGTTAGATTTTAGAGTACTTATACATAGGGTATCTACACGAATATTTGAAACTAAAAAAAAATAAACCCATTATTGCTAAAAATACAACATAACTTACTGTTTCCACGTATGTATTAACTTGGGCAAAGGAGTGTGTGTTCCACATAGTTGAATACTAAGGTAAACAAAATGACGACAGTAACTTTAACTTAAAAGTTAAATTTTTGTATCTACATAATAAATTATATTAATGAATTGCCATTGCATCAAATATTAAACAGGAGAAGGTTGATCAAATCATGAAAATTGCCGAAATAAGATGCTTTACTATGACACACAATCGTTTGTCTAGAATTTACTTCGCTAATATTAAATTTTCATTCTAAACCCAACAAACATTCATATCAGTGTATTTTGAAAAAGAAATGAATATTGTAACTGATGGAGAGTTTGACTGAAATTTAGACTGTTTTTAAATTTTATGATTCATAAAAAAACTTGTACCTTGAGGCAGCTAAAAAAGATTAGACTTAGCAAGTTTATCTTCAGTCATCAGGTTCAGCAAAAATAAATTACGATGTCATCTTACGACGTGTCCTTCGCAGGCATTGTTTCGCGACCGGAGAAGTAGTGCAAAACTTTTTTAACAATTACTGGTTTACACTTTTAATGAATTAATGGATGTTTGTCGGAGCATGAAGCGTCCGTTTTCGAGGCGGATCTCGAAAGGGCGTTACAAAATGGCGGCCGTATTTACATTTTAATTGAGAAAAAACAACGGCGTTACTTATATCATATACGTCCTTAATTATTAAAGCCAGTTAATAGCGTTTGTTTTATATACGCAGTCGGCTTCTATCGGGCTAGAGTCGAGACATGAATAATGATGCGTTACGATTAAAATTAATAAATAGATGTGTTCCGATGTGTAGTACATGTCAAGCGCATTCCACTCTCTGAGAGCGCAAAATTCCCTGCTCGGTTTCGCTGGCCGTAAACACCAAACGTCGGAGGAAAGTGAATTTCGATGTACAGGGTGTTTCAGATTTTTTTTTTATTAATAAAAAAATAAAGTAGGGTATGGCTAGGTGAACTATGTGAGAAATCTGAGATCTTTAAAAAGGGGTATACCAAATATAAAGAACAAGTGGGTATAATGAAAAGAGTCTTGCGTTTGACAAAGACAAAAAATAGTAATTTAGCGTTTTAAATTTTACCCTCTTGTATTTTTTATGTGGTTTGTGCTTAAACAATGATTTTTGAATGAGCAAAGTTAGTTACAATATATATAGATTACTAGCCATATCCGTCACGCCTTGCTGTGCCGTTTACTAAAAAAGAAAACACCGAAAACATACGAACTGCCGCTAAACAATATGAAATTCACACATTCGGTGAAACGACGCGCGCGTCATCTATCGCAACATGGTTTTACTAACTCAGACACCTTCGCGGGCATACGTCCAACCATACCCCAAAGTTTCATCGCAATCGGATGAACGGTTTAGGAAATCATAAGAGACATACAGACAAACATTAATTTTTATATATATATATATATATAGATTAGATTTTGACATGGCATTGCATAGTTGAAATAATTGTTTATAGTTCAGAGCTAAAGAGGGCTTTAGTCCTTTGTGTTTCGAAATTTGCTTCAAGCCCTTTAAGGTCTTGGGAGCATGTAATTTGAGTCATTTTGTGACACTGTAATTGGTGCTTTGTAATTTAACTAGGTTATACATAAATAACTAAATTATTTTATAAAAGTGATTACAAATCACTTTTATAAAAGCACTGGTTATTTAAAAAAAGAGTTTCAATCCTATAAAAGCAATTTAAGCTTTTTCAAAGGGCTTCAAACACTAGTAGAGAAACTATCTTAACTTTCATAACGTCTAAAACTATTTTAATGGAATTTTAAGGCACTTTCCGGCACTTCTGAAGTTCGAATTCCACATACACAAAAAACGAGTACATTACATATTTATAATGTTATTACATATACATATATTACATATATTATACAATTAAATAAAATAATATATTACATATATCATTGCATATACCCAATACATACAATGTTAGGTACATAGTTTGATAAATATAATGATTTATGGTAACTTCAGGTTTGGTACTGGAGTGGGTACTGGAACCTTCGGCGTAGAAACAAAAAACTGGATGTTTTCCAAGAAACATGGAACTACTAGAACTGAGTTTAAATTTTATTTTAATTAAACTCAATTTTAATCTTCTCCTGAAGATGCCAACTTGATTGGCGAAACGCGCGTCGAGAAAAGTGTAGTAGTTCGGTGTTAAACTCAGTTTCAATCTTCTCCTGAAGATGCCAACTTGGTTGGCGAAACGCGCGTCGAGAAAAGTGTAGTAGTTCGGTGTTTCGTGGAAAACGTCCAGTTTCTTTTTTTTTCAGGTTTGGTAGTTGAAACATTTTTTTAAATAAATATTTCGATACCACTTTCACTATCATTTTCGTATGAGAAAGAAATATTGTTAACAACTGATAATTTCCCTAGTATTTGCATAATGCAAAACTTTATTTGCTTTTACCGTTATGGTCTATGTAGCACATATACCTAAGAGTATGTCTTCAGGCACTAATTATGAGTTTAAAACCAACCGCCTATTTAGTTCATTTAGTATACAAAAAATAAATGGGCATACACTCGCTTACATGTATTTCATTATTAAATAATAATTCAGATGATCAACTTGATATTAATAACTATATTATCAAGTCCGATTGATGTCAAGCCCTTTGAAATAATTTAGTCATTATTGACATGACTCAAATTCTTGCATGCTTGAAGCCCATTTCGGAATTACTTGGGGCTTTAGAATCGATTATTTTTTTAAAAGTAATTGGTAATTCGAATTCCTTCGATTTTAAAAAGTAATTAGGACTTGAAACTCCAAAGCACTTAAGTAAGGGCTTAGGGTTTAAGGCTCAAGCCTTTCAGCCGAAGACTTTTCCCAGCTCATAGTCTAACAAACAAATAATGAAATGTGTCATCAGAATCCTAGGGTGTTATTTATGATAACATATTTCAATATTTAAATATAATTGGTGAACTATGACTTATAAGTCACATTGACAAAGCAAACAAATCCGGTTCATAGAAAAAAAATATTGCCAAGTCTTGACATCGCGTACCAAATACGACCTTACGAGACTCACAGAAGAAAATATTACTCAAGGCCTTCTAGAAATTGCTACCACCTATGGGGTTATTTTTTTCCCTTCGACGCGGCACTTAAAAATGTAATTTCCGTAACGCGGAGTAACTTAATTTTTACGGAGGCGCCCATTAATTCTAGCCTTTTGAAAATTAGATTTATGCCCCGCGTCCAGAGCCGAGCGCGTCCCAAGCAGTGGCAGCGCCGCATCTCGGCAATTTTAAAATCACAAAACTAGTTATACACGTGTAGAACATGATAAATTAATATTGTTCGGAGGTAGATCGCCGTGAAAACGCGGTAGACTTCTGCGAAGATGTGCCCGAGTATCACACGGGATATGCGTATGTGTAATGATTTCCTGTTGCCCGCATTCTTCAGGAATACCACGCTGATCTATTCGCCTATTAGTCGCTCTGACACTGGCAAATTAGCCGCTCTAAAGGCACGTACGCACCAAGGAAACGAAGAGAGATCTATAGTTGTCATATTCCTGTGTATGTACGAATGTTCTGGCACAAAAGAACCTGTATGCATAGTTCACAAATATCCAGTGACCTTGTACATACTTACATTTACACTGAGAGAAATAATATATTTAAAAATTTGTGGTTACACTGACAGAAATGTTCGCGAATAATTAAAACATTGATATTATTTATTTAAGAATAATAGTAAGCGGCAGCCTAATGCGTATATGGGTGGATATTAAATACATATTGAATGATACATTTTTATGTCATAGTTAGGCGAATTTACTACTAGCGTCTAGGTCACGGGCGATCCAACCAATCAAACCGAAAAAGAAAAACGCGCATACTTCTAGACCATTTTACTGCTGAGAAATAAAATAAAATTGTAAATCCTCTAATCAATTTTCATTAAATAATAAGACAACTTTTGTCTGTATTTCCTTAAAAACTAAATTTTAATATCAAAAAAGAATCAAGCTAAGTTAGTAAGGTGATTGCTTTAAACCTTTCATATCAAAGTTTTGTGACTTACTCACTTCAAGTTTGCCGCCTTCACCGCGTTACACAGGTATTTCTCATTGGCCAGGATCACCCGTGACCTGGTACCGGCTAGACGCTAGTCGTTTGTTGTCGTACTTGTCGTTTGGTTAATTTATATTTTATATTAGTATGCGAATAGTTGTTCGAAGGAGATGTGCTGGCGTATGTGTTTTAGCTTACACACATACGTAAAATCATTGGCAAATGACAATATTGATTGATGATACGCACTTTTATCTCTACTGAACAAAGAAGTTAAATTATCAATTGCCCTTCATTCGACTATGTATGTACGCATTAGGGTGCCGCTTACTGTATAGGTCAGTTTACGACATTACACAAGTTACTTGCAAATTGCACGAGTTACAAGGATTTATAAATACAATGTGGCTGTCAAGAATCGAAATATATGAGTATTATGACAATACACAATACCCAAACGCAGACAACAAAGTGACGTCGATTACAATCATACTCACGCAATGGTGCCATTGGCATGTTAGATTTGGACCAGAATTTGAGAGAAGATCTCTGAATTTAAGAAGATATAAATGAGACGACCTAAACATCATAGGTATTGCTGTTGGATCTTTGTGAAACTTAATGGACCATGGGTTGAAACAGGCAGCTGCCAACTTTCTTTTAAGATACCCCAGCAAAAAAGCTGCAATCACCAGTAGGAAGAACCTTCGTTTTGTAACAGGCAATCTCACTGGACATTATCAGTTAAGAAAACATCTCTACAACTACAGCTAAATGAAACACCCCTTTGTAGAGACTGTCAGCAAAAGAGGAAACCATGCGACAAGTACTATGTGACTGCTTCGCCGTCTCAGCAAGATATTCCATACTGAGTGAACGTTGGCCATCGTTGGCATAAAGCAGTTTTGTCGTCCTTTTTTTTTAAAAAAAAAAACATTAGGATGGCTGACGACGGAAGAGAGGACAAGGGGCCACTAGTTCTGCGGCCTTCTGAAGATTGCAATCTCACGATTTCGGAATCCAGAATCCAGGCACTCCGACCCGTCTTGATTAGGTATATTATATAACATTCTCAATTCTCAAGAACAAGAACTTATACTTATATATTACCTTTGTGGAACTTAAAAACAAGGGTTTAATTTATTATCAACTACTAACAAGAGTTTATTTTACTATTCATTATCACTAACAAATAGGTATCTGAAATCTCGAAAGTTTTCAAATAATTCGAATCTCCTGAAACGTCATTTCTAAAAGCTGGTGAGATAGGATTTTTCAGAAACGCAGTACCAGCTTTATTCATGAATATATTTTTCAAACGAGTAGATAAGTTATTGAAGACTTGGCCACTAGTATCCCGAACATCTTAAACTCGCAAATTAATTTTATGATCTAATAAGTTGCAACAAAAACGCTTAATGAGATTACAGTTATCTCACAGTGAAGCTCATGTGAATAATATACGAATATACTAATTCCAGTAATTTATAAGGCAATCTGAAATTAGGTATACGCGTATACTAGCCTCTCGCTGTATCAACTCTGCAACCATGTCGAGAAAACCAATAATACTTAACCAACGTCCGATATCTTTAATCAGCACCGTACGCGATACCTTATTGGAAAATTAATACACGTTAGTGTTTTTTTAGTAGTAATTTTATCAGGTAAAGCGTAAAAATCTAAAAGAAGAGACTAATGACTAATGACCATACGCAAGTATTCTCGGAATAATTACTGCCTGCATTGACTTGCGTAAAATCACCCGTTTTCCACGTCGTCTAGCTACGTGAAGAAGTGCATCGGGCACCGAGCGATGCCGTAACCTGCCATTATTGGTTAACGACACTGAAAAAGTTATAGACATATTTTATAATCGCGTCAGATTCCATTTAATTTGTATCTGCTGATGTTTTGCCTTTTTGCACGTTTGTTTTGCTCTACGCTTGCTGGGCACAGCAAGCTGTGCTCAGCTTTTCACTTATCTCTACAGAAATTAGTTAACCATGTATTGCTTTAGGAAGGTATTTTCCTCTTTCTTAAATGTGTACGATTGGACTACTTTGTTGCCGTAGGCAGAACTATTAGAAACATTTGGAATATTTACATTAACTCTATTAAGTTTTAAGTGTTTCATTAACACTGGGCTGCCGTTGGTTTAAGATAAATTAAACGATGAACTAACTCCTCAAAATTGCATAACATGGCATAACATCCACTGGAAATTCCATAACTGAGGAACAAGAGAAGAGAAGAGAGAGAGAGAGAACAAGCTAGATTGGACTCGACGTGTTCCGGTGGATCTGACAAAGTCAGCAACCATTAGATGGCGTTCCCGGGAGCACACAACTAATGGTAGGTGCTGAGTATATTATATTATTCCCCTTGAAATAAGTTGAGACTCTTGTGAATCAGTGTTCGTCGTCAGATAAATAACACTGATGAGACTTAATAAGGTCGAAGTCGGGATTTGTTATTTTTGATTATGAATAGCAGGGAACGGGAATTATTTTCATTTTACAATCTAAAATGTTATCTTAGTTTTAATGATGGCGTGTTTCCCAATAAAACTACGTCATTAATGGTATCTTCAAGAAAGGACGTCGTTGCCCCATCAGGTCAATCTTACACTCGCCTTGCGCAAAAGATAGAGAACCTCCATTTTACCATAGATGTTAAAGATTGCGCTCGCGTATATCCCAACGGCGAATTCAAATTGTGCGACGTAATATTTGCTTAATGAGGTGCAACCGGAGTTATATGCGACCGCTTCGACGGTTCTAAGCCGCTTTTCTAAGAAATCGAAGATTTCTCTCGGTTCTTGATAGATGCGTGCGATAAAGCCGAGACATTTCTAGGTCTCGGCGGTTTATAGAAGTCGTTCAGCGTAATTCAGTTTCTTGCCGGTTCGTGCGTTTCGAGCATGATAACGTTAGTAAAAATGTACGACGGGAATGTGTGCCAAGGAGGCTGGCATCTTTTCAGTTGCTGTCCGTAAAAAAAAGAGGTGCGGTGAATGCCCACTGCGAAGTATCTACTACGAGGGATACTCTGTTCTTCACAGTAGGCCGTGGATGTTCATACTGTTAATAAAAACATTCTTCTTCTTCGAGTTGCATCTCCTGTCGAAGCATAGCTATCTACATGACTACCCTATCTTTGTTGGTAACTGCACAAAATAATTGACTTGATATCATTCCCAACCCGTCTCTTAAATGTTTAAGCCATGGTGTTCTTCTCCTTTGACCCCTTCTACCCTTTAGTTTTCCTTCCACTATATTTTGGAACAGCTCAAATTTAGGTATTCATCTTTTTGAATTTTGCGTCGCAGACCCACGTTTGTAATTCTGTCAGCCCATTGATGAAATTCTTAGTAAGTGCATATAAAACAATCTTTCAAAAACCACAAGATTGTCCATCCCGGCATGTTACCAAGAAACCAAGCCTCTGATCCACAGAGTAAAGTTGACATAATTAGTAACATCTTTCAGAATTCTTATTCTAAGCTTCAAGTTGATGAATCTACTACAATGATTTTTTTATCTTCATTGTTGCAGTTCTTATTATTTCTAAACTAGCGCTGATTTCTATTAATTGATCTAACGTTTCGGTCAATCAGCTATCCAGATATTTATATTTCTTAATTCTCACTATAATTGTGCAGTCTATTATTGCAAATACATTATTTTGAGAGTCATAGTCTTCCACAAACCTTATCGGGTGATTATACCGAATGAGGGAGGGGAAGACAAGAGACACATGCCATTTCAGCAGAATGGAACTATCTGGTACACAGATGGATCCAAAACGGAATAAAGCATTGAAGCGGGTGCAACAAACAAAGACCCAGGGTGCGAAATCATCATAAACTTGGGGAACTCAGCAACCATATTTCAGGCAGAAATAACTGCAATATCCGCTTGTGCGCAGATGATCAGGAGGCCCTACAGAAATAAGAGGATCCAGATTATCTCTGATAGCCAAGCATCACTCAAAGCCCTGGAAGCAGTAGAAACACATTCCCAAACAGTTAAAGACTGTATGGATTCGCTAATACAACTAGCGGAACACAACACTATCACTCTCAAGTGGGTGATAGGACACAAAGGCTACAAAGGGAACAAGAGCGGACTTTCTCGCAAAGAAAGGTGATGAGGTTCCACTATTAAGAGAAAAACATATTCCTCACTGTGCGAAAGTCCCAGGGTTGAGAGAATCGTGGATGTCCATTGACGAACCATCCTGAGATAAGACAATAGACCTTATAAAACTAACTATAAACCAGCTGAGATGGATTGTGGGACAGTTCACAGGACACTGCCGACTCATGCGACATCTCACCACAATTGTGGTGAAATCACATTTCAGGACTAAAGCAATAAACTACAACAATTTTTTTTCGTGATCCAAACGAACATGCTTTGCGATTGCCCTCGTAGATGCCACATTACCTACTTTGATTCTGTTTCGATGTGCGTTAACGCGGAAACACGTTTTGTACGCCAACGCCCGGCAATAAAGTTGTAAAAGTTATAATTAGTATGCAAAATTTGTGAGGAAATACCATTTATCTCTTTGATAGGAACACAAGGCGGCTAGAATTAGAAAGTAATAAAGGATATATAAGGTTAGAAAATATTAATAAACTCATTGTGAATGTGCCAGACTTACTATCCCAACTCTCAACTTGTTCCAAAATTGCGGAGAAAGGAATTTGCCGTCACAGAAACAAAAAAGTACTCAATTTACGAAATTCATCTGGTTTATAGATACTTTTAAATCAGATTTACCTGTTCTAGAAAACAAAATAAAGAAATAACACAAAGTACGTCTACAGGAACTAATTTATCTCTCTCCCTTTAATCACAAGATATCGAAAACTTATGATAGATACCAAAACTGAACAAAGGAAAAAATTTTAGAACGAACAGAAGTAGTTTGGACTCTCTACATACACCATTTTGTAAAACTTGTTAGACAATTTTCTGAAGAAGCAGTACCTACAATGGCCTCTTCAAATTTTGAGCGGTTCTTCTATGTCTCTTCTTTAACGTGAGTATGTAGTCTTGACGTGTAGACTATGATTAGTGGAAGGATCCCAGTGATTTTCCTATATGGCTTCCTCACCTGTGACAGTTTCTAATTTTTCTCCAACCTACAAGTGTCGATTTTTTTTTGTACGCCAAAGTCTAATGTTACGCTCCTTTGCAACACTGGATATACATATGTACTTATACACACTCATATCCTTAACCCAAACCCTAACCATTGTTTCCAACAGAACTACTAACTCGAACATATAGGACTCGAACACGCTGGCAACGGCTCAGTAGATGATTCAGAATGCCACACTTTGTAAACATACACCGGATGTTCTTACCCACGTACCGATTACCCAACGTACTTTGACAGAGCGGTCTAGTAACCCAAGCTTCAGTCGTGAGCAATCTCGAAATTCTTCTAGATTGTTACAAGTTTATAACACAAAAAAATGACAACTGCGCCACTCTGTTAGCGACTTAAATGTATGGGGCTTTCGTAAAATAAACGATAAACTCGATAATAATATTACGATTTTTTTTTTGAAAATCAATTCATATGAATTGCCATTTTTTTTGTACTTTCTAGTTTTTTTTTCTACCATTTTTTATATGCAGTAAGAATTACGGTACTACGTACAAAGGCGTATATTAAATGCTGCATTTTTTATGTCAAAATTAAGGGAATTTACCTACGTACAACCTAGTTGTTGGGTTCTACGTACGTACGGAGGTCACCAAGAGAGAAACTGGGTTGTGCTTAAGTAAATTCACCTAATTTTGATATATTCATGTGGCATTTAATATAAGCCTATGTAAGTAGTCATCATAACTCCTACTGTGTATATCTTTCTTAAAAGGTAGCCCCCATTTTTATTATAGATTTGGAAAGAACATTGTTATACGTACAGTGTGGTGCAAATGAAAGGTAGATTAATACAAAACCCAATTGTCTAAACGTTGGTATGGTTAGATAGGGACTGAAAAGACCTTCCAAAAGAGACATCGCATGACCCTTCTATTTAAAAAAATCATCGAAGACCTCATAACGCTACTGTACACAGCTATAAACATATTAACTACATTCTATAGAGCGACTTTTCCAAAAAAATATGTTGTCATTTATTTGTAGAGAACGAAACTGTTCTTCGTGGAACGCCGAATCCATTATACTTGTAAATACGTTTTTTAATTGGTGATGCCATACTTTATGGTTGCGCTTATTTTTTACGCGGTCACGGGCGTTCGTCCTCCCCCCGCTACGCCCCTCCGCCCGGCCCGGTCCTCGTCGCAAATGAGAGGTTCCCCTCTAATGGGCCCACGTCTATCGGCTCGCATCGTCGGCCGCTGCGGTTTTTCGGTCCAAATTACAGGATCGAGCGTGGACGGAACACACCTCATTTCTTCGTTATAGACAATGACTGAATACTTCTGGCCCGGAATAATTCCACAAAATGATGTTTTTTATCAATTAGCCGCGCCGTGAGAGACCGGCGCGTAGTGACAGATCGGCGATTTCGGCAGAGACGGTACAGCGCCGGCCGGGGCGTTGTTGTGGCAATTGAACGGCGACAGATGCGAATAACACGGATAACTACAGGGTGGCCTAAGAGCCGAATTGCCCAAATGCATATAATCCAGGCAATATAGCAGAAAAGTGCTCAGTTTTTTAAAAGAGTCCTGAATAAGGTTTCTCGGCGCGATAATTAGGTAAAAAATAGTAAAAATTGATTGTGTATGTTTTGGATAAAATAGGTATGTAGGAACCTTAGTAAAAAATCGATAAAAGTGCCGAAAACCGTTTTTTTGCGGATTAAGGGACGAAAAATGGCTAGAGATTTAGGCTTAAATTACTCGTATAAATTCCTACAAACAATATGGCGACTTGTGGGAGAGCTTCATAAAATCGACTGAAAAATGCGTTTTGAAAATCAACGTCGCGTTAGCTTCGGCGCAAAAAATCGGGGAAACCGAGTGAAAAATGGTCCATTGTTTGGGAAACTCCGATCACAGTGCAATGGTCTCGGCGGAAAGGTGCTTTCCAGCTTTTGGCGTGCCTATCTGTAAACTTTCATGCAAAAATATTCGAACTTTTTTCGATAAATCGAAAAAAGTTCTAAAAAATTATTTTTTGACAAACTGCAACAAGCACGACCTAAAAGCCGAAAAATGGAAGTAGAGCATTTTTCCTGCGACCTTAAACCCTTGTAATTGGAATTCAAAAAATGGGCATTTATCATCGGTTTGTGGTTGTTGGTGCAAAAACTGCTGATAACCGATTTTGATCACAAAAACGTATGCGTTGCTTCTGTTTTTTAAGCGCTACAACGTACGATTTTTAGTCGAATAAATGAATTCTTCGTCCCTTAATCGGGCACGAAACCGTTTTCGGTACTTTTATCGATTTTTTGTACTAAGGTTCCTACATACCGATTTTATCCAAAACATACACAATCAATTTCTACAATTTTTTACCTAATTATCGCGCAGAGAAACCTTATTTAGGACTCTTTTAAAAAAATAAACTATCTAGCCTGGACTAATATTTATGAACCCGTTTCGGCCGAAAACCCCACTACCGGTACATCGCTTTTCAGCGCCTCATTACTAATACTATTTGCGACAAAAAAAATTTGACAGGGACATATTTTTAAAGTTTAAGACGTGCCCTTTCCGATGGTGTCCATGAAATTCCTCCAAAAAATTATTAATGATGAAAAAGCAGTTTTTTTTTTAGAGAAACACGATTTTTTGCACATTTTGTTTAATCAAATTTTCAAGGGGTTTCCGGTCTGCAATGGACCTGAAACCTCACTAACCGGTGGAAAAAATTTTTGAACTTTAAGAATACGTGGTTTAAAGATCGATTTTTTTCCTTCAAGATGGTGCCTGAACTGCAAAATACAAGAATTTTTTATTGGAAAATGATGTACTTTTACAACAAATTGTCAAGAATAAAAAGTTCAAAAAATCTCACAAAGAATGAACTGGAATTTTTTTGATAATTTCTAAATTTCGATATTAATTTGTTTTTTAGATTTTTTTTTCTCGTAAACAATGCATTTTTACTATAAATTGTCAAGAATAAAAAGTTCTTAAAATCATTCAAAGAATGGAATGTTGTAAGAATTTTTTTTAGCAGTTTTTTAAATTTTGCAAAAATTGACTATTTGCAAAATCTAAAAAATTGCTCAAAAAATTTTAAAATCTTTAGTGCATTCATTGAGTGATTTTAAGAACTTTTTATCCTTGACAATTTTTTGTAAAAGTGCATCATTTTCCAATAAAAAATTCTTGGATTTTTACGCAAAAATTTTTCAGTTCAGGCGCCATTTTGAACGTATCTAACTGTTGATTACAAGTAATACATTTTTTCACTTTAATGCCACATTCGGCACATACATCTTGATGACGACATGGAAGAAATGTCGTATTAATTTGACGACAACTTCTTCAGGGTGTGACGTCACTTCTTGCAGACCCTCCGGTCATTGCCGCAGACCCCCTATTGGATGGTCGCTTCGAATGGACACACGCCATCCAGTGTTTGACAGTTCACTTCCGTCCTAGAACCAGCTTTGTATATCTACTGTCTACAATTGAAATCGCACTAAAAAATGAGGTAAAACCACTGGAAATCCTTATTCTGGACTTATAATGCTATTTCTTTCAAAGTAATTAAAAAGTGTACCTAGTGTTTTTTGTAAGAGTCTCTTTGGGCAAGAATTTTAATTTCGCAATAGTTTTGATGCAGAATGTAGAGGACACTACCTGCGGCTTTTTAAGTACCTACATAAAACCCGTAGTAACTTTTTTGAGCCTTAGGGTATTTATTCATTTATTAAGAATATCCATTTATCCGTCATTTTTTTCATAAAAATGTATACCTCGTAAATGTCACGAGTCAAGTAATCGTTTTCGAGTACATATTTGGGTTTAAATTACTCAGTGCAACCCATTTAAATCATGATTATTCGATGTACAGTTTCTTCATTGAAAATTTTGATTAAAGCAATACAAAGAAAGTTTTTTTCAAATTCCACAGAAGTCAGCGACAATTTTTGAAAATGTGTCGAAACCTAAGGTAGCCAGATTTAAAAGTGTTGTAGTGGCATTTGACACAAACCAATCTTTAACCCAAATAATTTGCAGTTCTGCTGTGTTCTATTATCAATAGAACACCCTGTATATGTCTAATTTTTATTCATATAGGTATTTACCTTATAATTGAAACATATTACCAAAAATAAATACATTTTTAAGTTTCCTTTATATATTTGAATTAGTGTTGAATAGATAGATAAATCAATCAATCGTTAAAAAAGTAAGCCGAGCATCGAGGATTGGTTATATTTTGAGTACAAAATAATTACCTAATTATTTTATATTTTATCTTTATCGCCTTAATGCGAAATCCTTCAGCAAGGCTTCGCATTTCGATTTCAATGGCCGTGCACTGAAAACGAGCATCGAAAAATACGTTAGCGGGGTTAGAAAACTATTGACCTCCTGTCGCAGCAAGCACCCACGAGCCCCCGATGCCGAGATTTGCTTTACCAGGTACATTGTTGTCTTCACAATACCAATACCCGAGTACACTGTATATAAAATTGAAAGGGAATGTATATATCAGCATCTACCAGCTATTTACATACAAATAAAAATAGTGTCTCATAGCTTGTGGGTGGTTCACAAACGGCTCTGTCAGATAATAGAACTATTTTCCTGCAGCGATAAATAACTGTTATACCTTGCCGCTGATGAACAATTTCTTGTTTGTACTTAGCTACGAATAAAATATGCGAATGTGATTTGTGTGCTGTGATATACACTACCCAATATTCCATTGTATACGAGGCGTCAACGAAATTATTAAACAAGTCGAATTTCGCAAACATTAATCCATTAACGCCCAAGCGGACACAATTTTTCGTCCTTTTTGGAGCGTCAATCTCGAAGGGAAATTAATGAATTCACTCGATAAAAACCACATATCCTAATGTTTTCGGATGTGATCTATCCGTTTCCGGGGTCAGAATTGTGATTAAATGCTCTATAAAAAAATATGGCTGACTTTATGGAGAAAAGTACTGAAAATTTAGGGACTATTTTTTTTATATAATTTTTTTTAGTCCAAAAAGTACTCTAACCTACTCCGGATTGTGAAGGGAGGTGGAGGTAAATTTGAAATATGAATTTCTTTAAAAATTTGTATTTTTTGTCTTTTTTATTTATGTTTGGGTTAGAGGTTATATAAAAAGTAAAAGGAGTTTGTAATTTATTCTCCTATGTTTTTGTTTTAGATTTCCTTAAAAGTTGATCTTGGGGATTCATTGGCGGACATCATTCTTGATTCAAAATTTGAAAACGTCATATTTTACGTAGAATTCTGATGGAAAATGTCTTCTCAATCTTTTTCATAAAAATGCGTTCTATCGAGTAAAAAATTATTTGTCATTCTAACCTCAAAACGAGGTTTTTTCCGGTGTTGAGGTTCTCATGATGAAATCATGAGAATTATATATTATGCACTTAGGGATGTAGGTGCATTGAAGATTTTTTTTTCAGAACTTCTCCGCATATAAATAGAAAATATATATTTTGAATTCGGGCGCATTGACGAATTTTTTTTCCGGAACTTCTTCGCATATTTATTCAAAGAATAGTACGTAGAACGTACTTTCTGGTGGGTGTGAGAAAAAAATCGTATATGCACTACGAGAAACAAGTAGGCTGTGTACTTCCGATGAGTAGTTTGCGCCCGAGCATCCCTAAGAATATAATATATAATTCTCATGATTTCATCATGAGAACCTCAACACCGGAAAAAAACTCGTTTTGAGGTTAGAATAACAAATATTTTTTTTACTCAGATAGAACGCATTTTTATGAAAAAGATTGAGAGGACATTTTCCATCAGAATTCTACGTAAAATATGACTGTAATTTTTCCGTTTTCAAATTTTGAATTTTCAAGAATGATGTCCGCCTTATTGAATCCGCCGTCTTGGATTTCAGACTTTTTCCACCAGGAATAATTCGAAATGTTACTAAAACATTAAATGACATAGGAAAAGTATAATTACAAACTCCTATTTACTTTTTATAATGAAAAACGCGCCATTTCTTGAGAAATCCGGAAGCCATTTTGAATCTGCCACTATTGAAAATTGGAAATTTAGTCAAATATATTCTGTAGTATTGGTTTGATTGAGGTAAATGACTGTGGATCAAGAAAAACTCACAAAACATTATTTTCTAGTTAAAATAGGGAAAAATTCATATTTCATGAGATTTTATGCAATATCCTCCATTTTGAAAAGATTAGAGTCAGTTGAGGTCGGCAAAAAAAATTCTATCATCAATTCCAACAATTGCCTCCACCTCCCTCCACAATCCGGAGTAAGTTAGAGTACTTTTTGGACTAAAAATAAATTATATAAAAAAAATAATCCCTAAATTTTCAGTACTTTTCTCCATAAAGTCAGCCATATTTTTTTTCTAGAGCATTTAATTTCACAATTCTGACCCCGTAAATCGAAAGATCCATCGAAACATTAGGATAAGTGGTTTTTATCGAGTGAATTCATTCATTCACACAGAATTCAATTTCCCTTCGAGATTGACGCTCCAAAAAAGGACGAAAATTTGTGTCCGCTTGGGCGTTAATGGGTTAAATTAAAATTTGGGGAGGAAAATATTCACCAGAAGAAGTATTTGTTTTTTTTTTGTTTTTGGCACATATTATATTACAGTACCACCTCGATACTCCGAACAGTGGGAGCTTGAACAAAAAAGTTTTAAGACTCTGTTAGGGATTTCAACTAGGAGAATAATACGAGGTGTGTAAATTAAGTAATGAAACTGATTTTTTAATTTTTTTTATTCGAATAGAATTAGGTACAATTCAATATTGTCTCCTTCAAAATAACTTCCTTGGGAAGCCACGCAGCGCTGGAGACAATTCTTCCATTCCTCATAGCAGTGCTGGAAATCATATACTGGAATAGCCTTCAGCTGGTCGGTAACAGCCGTTTGAATGTTTTCAATGGTCCCAAAATGACGTGACTTGAGGTGATTTTTCAATCTCGGAAGAAGAAAAAAAGTCACAAGGACTCAAGTCAGGCGAATTGGGAGACTGAGGAGTCACAGAAATGTTTTTACTGGCTAAAAACTCGTTTACTGAAATGACTGTGTGACAAGGCGCATTGTTGTGATGCAACATCCAGTTGTTCTTGATGTTTGGTCTCACACGCATGATCCTTTTTCGAAGTTTTTCAAAAGCCTCTCTGTAAAAGTGTTGATTTATTTGGAGGAAACTTTGTGGAATAAGCTATCAAAAAAGCAAATCAGCATGTATTTGATCTTCGACTTGCTCATTCTTGTTATTTTGGGTCTTGGAGAGCTTGAAGTGTGCCATTCCATGCTTTGGCGTTTGATTTCCGGGTCGTACTCAAACACCCAAGTCTCATCACCAGTAATGACACGTTCCGTAAAATGGGGATCATTTTCAATGGATTCCAAAAAGTCAAGACAACTTTCTCTCCTGATGTCCTTTTGTTCCTGCGAAAGGTTTTTTTGAAACCATTTTTGAGCAGATTTTTCTCATCCGCAATTCGTTAATCAAAATCTGATGAACAGTGGTGTGATTCAAATCAACTTTTCCTCGATCATTCTTATCGTCAACCGGCAATCTGAACGCACAAGATCCCTTATTCTATGGACATTTTCATCAGTTCTTGAAGATGAAGGCCTTCCGCTGTGTGGTTCATCTTCAATCGACTTTCTTCCTTTTGAGAATGCCTTAAACCACCGAAAATCCTGGGATCTTGAAAAAAACACTGTTCCGTAGGCGTGTTGAAGTTTTGCAAAAGATCATTGCCTGTCTAGGCAACCAACACCGATGCGAAGGCGAAAACAATAGTTTTAACAAATGACTCTTTTCAAACTTGTACTGAAGGTACATTACATGTTTGTTTACACTTATTAAAACATATTGTATATTATAGAGGTGGGTAAATTTCGTAAAATTAGATTTTACTGGTTTTACCTTCCAAAAGTAACAAAAATTTCTAAAATTTATGTGTAGGTATATTGACGAAATAGACGTGAAAATTTAAACTGTTAAATGTTTCGTTTTTAATTAAAAAAGAAAAAAGTTAAATAGTTAGGTTCCCCGTGCCGATGCCGAGGTACCCATATGTTATGTACTTCTGATGTACTTTTTTTAATTCTAAGGATATTTCACCATTGAATAATTTTAAGTTATGTAGAGAATTGAACTTGATCCAGAAATTTTCATGTAAAAGAAACATCAAATTAAACATCAAATTTATGGGACAGGCAACTTTTTCACCAAACCCTTCGATCGAATATGGGGTGAGCTCATTTTAATTGATTTATGTTACCGTTAAGCATTATGATTTCATACCGTGATTTGATGGTTCATAATTATCTGATCGACCCTGATTCAACCTAAAAATATTTATACTGCAGCTGGAAGAGGAATTGGAACACGTGTTACGAGTATAATTCTGGTGTTAGTAAACAAAATTTCTGGGTGTCTGTTTCTAGCTTATCTAATAATTCGTAACGCCCTGTAGTTGGTGACTAGGCGGCGCCTGTTATTCGAACGTTCGAATCGGGAAAATGTCCGCCATTTAATCGATTATTAATTGCGTACACATGTACTGGCATGGATTTTAAAAGGACCTTATCTCGCCACTTTCGCTGATAAACGGTAATTTCCCGCTAACAGCTCTGTCAGGCGTCGATTAATATGTTATTATGGTTATCCTTATTTGTTCGTGTCTGTGTCCTGTACCTTTTTAATTTGAAACGATATAAATCAAAGTGATATATTCGTCCGAATTTGCATAATGGCGAAACACCTTTACTGAAATTTAAATTAGTAGCGAACAAACGGAGTCTATTGTGGCTGCGTGACTAGGCCATTAACAAACTCACTCGAGGTGTCGGTAGCTTCACAGCGTTTCTCGTCTACATTAACTGCTCAAAAATAGACGGAGAGCGAAGCTTGGGCTGCTGCTCATCCATCAATCAACTGGAAAATTTTATTCGATTCCAACAAAATTCAACTTTCCATCCAGTCTGTAATTAATAATACCGATGTTATACATAGTAAGGCCCGTAACTTTCTTACTTAACCAGATTCTGACAGTTGAAACTAGTGAAAAGTATATCAGTCGGGTCAGTCACCTGAAAAACATTCTTGAATCGGCAAAATTCTTCATGAACGAAAATTAAAAAACAATGAGATGACATGCATATGTGACTTTTCCTCATTACATCATTTTGAGTTGAAAAAGAATGGAGTAAATGACGAAATTCAGATGAGAAACCTACTCTAGTGATCACCACAAAGAAGATACCATTATCATGAGCGCTACCAACTATGTGTTCAATAGGCATTGAAGGCATTTGCCTATTTCATGACAATATAGAATACAATATACTATATTTCCATGCACCTAATGTAAACATGCGCAAACCTCCCACTCCTGATGCATAAATTTGATCCTGAAATACTATTTGCAAAACCTAATTTAAGTAGAAGATTTAAGGAATGCAAGCTGTCATCGAAAGATAGTGTATTCGGAAATATGTTTCAAAGAGTAATACAGGGTGTCCGAGAAATGAGCGTACAACGTAATACAAGATTCCTCGATCCAACAGAAAACGATTCAGGTCAATGTGCATATAACCTTGCATATAGATTTCTTCAGTTTAGCCGCTAGAAGGCCTCAAAATTCTGAAAAAAAAAAATTTTCTTTATTAGCTCTAAATCGAGGATACCAATTCTGATCATTTTTGTGTTTGTTCTGTTTTAGGAAGCAATATGATCAAAATATGAGACCTCTCAGAGTATTTGTTGAATCCGTTATCCAAAATCACAATCTAACAAGGCAGAAGTTGTTTTAACTGTTAATTTCCTTGGACTATAACTATCAAATGTTATTTGAAGTTGTAGTAATTGTTAATTCCGTTAGACTGTATCTGTCAATTGTTATTAAATACGTACGACGATTTAGATTCATTTTAACTGGACTGAGAATTCCGGTGGCGGTGTGTTATTTTTCCGATTGCCCCCAAATTCCCCCCCCCCCCCCGCCCCCCTCTCCCCTTGGGGGCTTTCCACCCCCCCCCCCCCGGAGGGAAATATAAAAAAAAAAAAGGGGGGTGCAATTTTTATAAAAAAATTCCCCAAACCCACGGGCCCCCCCCCGTTTTCCCCCCCCCCCCCTGGGGGATAATTCTTCCATTTTTTTTTTTTTTTTTTTTAAAAAATTTTTTTTTTTTTTTTTTTTTTTTTTTTTTTTTTTTTTTTTTTTTTTTCTATTTTTTTCCCCTTTATATCCTTTCCTTTTTTTTTTTCTAATTATATTTATTTTCCTAATCCCAACCCCCCCCATATTTTTTTTTTACCCATTTTTTACCCAAACAAATCTCTCTCTCCCTCTCTTTTCCTTTAAAACACAAAATATACCCCCCCTCCCCCCTCCTTCGGCCCGGGGGTGGCCCCCCCTTTGTGTGTTTTTTTTCTCTCCCCCCTCTCCCGGTTGGTTTTCTCTTTTTTCCCTTTCCTCCCCCCCGGGGGTGGTGTCTCCCCCCTCGAGTGGCTCCCCCCCCCCCCCCCCCCTCCCCCCCCCCCCCCTCTTTTTCACGCACCGCCACTGGTGAATTAACATTTACTGATTTTCAATCAGATTTACCTTGCATAAATGTACATATTATCAAGTTCTGTCCTATGCCTGAGATGAACTGTTATTTAAGACATTTTCCGCTATAAAATAAAATAAAATCTTGCCACGAGCATCCAATTAAAATATGATCGGTCTCCGCCCCGAGTTAAAAATGATTCCAATTCCCTTACGATGAAAAAACTCCATTTAAGTACAAGATGAAATTACAAATAGTACACCTACGGTTGAACCTAACAGTACTACTTTGTTTATAGTTCCTGAACGCCACACACAACTAACAGATATTTATCTCCTAAGTATCTGCTATATGTTTCCTGTTCGATATAAGTGAGGTCGGATGACTTCGAGGCCTGAAGAGTCCTTCAGAATATCCATTCAAATTAAATAATAACTACTAACGGTGGTAATTAGCGTCATGGACATTATATCTGCTCTTGTCCTTTCAGGTGCCGTTAATTAGTGTCTTCTTTGCCGTTGAGGAATTTTTATTTGTAATATACGATCCGAGCTGCTGCGTCGAAGAAATCTGCTTTTAATGATGGGTTTTAAGGTTTGGGATTCTTGTTTGATGCAATAGAGCAAAGATGGAGTACATATTATACTAGAATAAAACATTTATCATAGTAGAATAAAGTAATTTATGTTTGAATCTGAATATTCGGCGACTTTAACATGATTTAACTAAAGAAGAGTCAGTTACTATATAGAACAATGAGTAATCTTAAGGCAAAGAAAACATTATGTTGTATAATATATTTTATTATTAATGTTGATGCACAATGACAAATATCATTTTTAACACTGAGAATCGTAGTTTATAGTTACTGAATTAGGACTACCGTTTTTGCTCTTCCAAAAATTGCATCAAAAGCATAACCGGGAATCGGTGTACACCATACCTATCAAATGATTGTCAAGTCTTAATTATTGGTTTATGTTAACAAAACATTTCTTTGTACCTACCTCTGTATCTCAAGGACCCTCTCTTGGCCTAATTTAATTTGTGTCACTTAGATCTTATAGTATAGGTACTAGTTAAAACAAATTATTATTAGGTTTGCGGATGATACCAATGGTATGATATAAAATTCAACATAATAGGGTTTTATTCATACCAATCAAGAAGACTAGAACTAAGGAGACCGAACTCGTTCGGTATCATGGTCTCATATTTGTCCGCCTCCAGAAGGTGGTGCTGTAAGCAGTCCTGTACTCGACGTCACGTAATGAGCAGCGGACCACATGTGAATGTTGATGTATGTAGACTGTCAAAGCGTATTAAATAATTCGCTTTTCGACTCAAAACAATTTTATTAATACTCTACAACTCGTCGATCTTAACTGTGTAACATTCGAATCACAACTAACTTTATCCTAGCAACAACAACACTATTTATTTATAGTTTTAATTGATGTTCTAGAATGTAAACTATATATGTGAAGTATGTAAACTATAAAACTTAATAACTGTCAGCTGTCACTAATGACACTTCACAAATGTCACAGTATACTTACATGACGTTTTGCTTTAATAAAAATACTGAATAAAATATTGAATAAATATAGTTCGAAAGTGATGTGTTGCATTGTGTGATGCAAGAAGCGTTCCGAAGCGTCAGAATAACCTGACATTATTTGAAATTACTGATGTATGTATGAAATGAAATATTTTTCTTTGTTGTATTGTTAACGTTGAAGCACGTACCATGAAATATTTTGAGTACATTTTCATAATGATAATTACGAAAATTTGTAATTGCAAAGATAACAACAAATTAATGAGAGGTATCGAAAAATATCACGATAACAGTGCTCTGACTATTTCTAAATAGGGTCTAAACCAAAAAAGTCAAAGACATGAGGCTTGAACAGTTCGATTCGTCATGAATTACTATTTCATTTTCATCTTCATTGCTGCGAAATGTTGTACGTTATTTTTGTAAATTGTAAATATCAATTTTCAAACCTAACAATTTTGGGCAACTTTATTTGAAGCATTTTTTTTCTTAAATTGGCTATAACAGAGTTATGGAACAAACCACCTTAGGTGGATCACCTGATTAAAAAAACAGTATTTGTTATAGTCATAAAATTTGTATGGTCACAAATTTAACTACAAACTAATAAACTTTCGTTTTCCGTCAATCGTAAAAGATCCATTAGCGAGCATAAAATTTAGCGCCTATTAAAACAGGAAGAATGTGACACCGTGCGCAAGGAGATTACGTTTCGCACAGCCTCTATCTCCCCCACGTCTCTAATTGGTATTGGGATTACCTTAAATCGTAAGCGCTGCCCACGGCAGAGGAGCGCGGCCATAAGTGCAGTTGTGCCGCTGGTAAAACCGCGTAATTAATAGGACTAGCTCCTTATCATGCGACGGACATATTTGAATAACAAAGACATTGCACTTGACAAACTGCCTCCAATAATCGTTGTTTACGGTCTAAGCACAACTACCGTTTATGCGCACTGTAAAACCATTCCGTCGGCGTCGTACTTCTTTTAGCAAGCCGACGATGCATGTCGAAGTTTATTGGACAATATCCTTTTAAATGATAGTTTAATATTATGCGCTCTAAGGACGTAGTTCCTTTAAATATTTAGATGGCAAGGGGGCTGCTATAAAATGTAATCCTTCGTCGTTATTCGCGCAAGAATCGAGAATGGGATTCAACGCCGACGACCTTTTCGACCCGAAAAATTTTAAATTGCATATCTCCAGTAATTTCAGGATAACAAAATGGACACTCGCAAAAACATTGCTTCCTTTCAGAACCGCAGTTTCTTTCAATAAATATTTCAAATGATATTTATTTAGTGTCTATATACCTGTAGGTAATAAGAACACAGGCACACAAAAAAAAAGTCTAGTGCTAGAAGGCAAACCTATGTTTTCCCATGTATTTTGACCCACTGAACACGAATCCGATGTCAGTTTTTCCGATTGGCTCTTGCCTTTTTCCTAACCTTAAGGGGGCTTTCCCGCTTTTCGGTTTCAAAAAATAGTTTTTTTTTTACTGAAATCGATGCGTTATACATTCAAATTTATTGTCTTGAAATTTTAAAGTGATCCTTGTAATAGATTTCGAGTTACAGCCGGATTAGTGACGACGGTCCCGGCGCTTGAAAAGAGTCACGCAGGGAAAATGGAGGTGGACAGTGTAAAGGAAGTGTTTCAACGATCCGAAGAAAAGCATAATGTAAAATATGTTCAGTATATTGGCGACGGGGACAGTAAGACCTCCAAGGCGACTTTGGATTTGGACCCGTATAACAACGATCCGAAAGTAATGAAAAAGGAACGCGTCGGTCACGTGGAGAAAAACGCATGGGAACCAGGCTCCGTAATGCGAAGAAAACAAACAAGGGACTCGGGGGAAGAGGTACAGGAACACTGACCATCAAGGTAATAGGCGAATTGACAACTTATTACGTCCTGTTACTTATTATCCGTATTCGGCGAAATGCGGATTCAGTGGAAAAAATGCGTGACGCTATCTGACGTGAAGCCAAAATGAGGTCTACAAGACCAGAGGAGGGTGTCCTGTACGGGCACAGAATTGATGACGAACTGTAAGTAAAAAAATTTCATAATTATATGACAAAAAAAACGTACAAAAAACTTCAAACGCATTTTTCTCAAAACAACGTTTTTGAAATTGGAATGAGATTTTTCTCGGACACTAATTAACCAATTTTAATGATTTTTCTTGTTAACAATTGTTCTTGAAAATGTTCACAAATGATGCCATTAGTGATCAACATAGGATTTTTTTTGATATTGCAAAAATTCAATTTTTAATAACAATTTAAAGGTAGAAATTTAAGGTGAAAATCGAACTATTTTTTTCAAAGTTGCACCAAATCGCGTAAAATTTGAATTTCAATAAACCCTTATGATAAACACCAACAACAACCCTATATTTTATAAAAATGTTTAATTTTTTGAGTTCAGCTGAATAGCGTCGTAGAAAATTCTCATTAACATGAGACATGTCCGCCTGAAGTAACTGCATTAGAAAAAGGATCGACGGCCGCCATTTTGGTTTAAAAAAATAAATAAAAAACTAAATGTAACCTACATACATGTATCTTTTAATTCAAAAAAAATTGTCTCAATCCGTTTTATACTTTCCTCAAAAAAAAATTCCCAAAAAAAAACTTTTTTTTCCAGCGAAAAAGCGGGAAAGCCCCCTTAAGAATGCCCGAAAAATCTCAAACAAGTAAATAAAAAGGTTAAATGAGCTGACCACCATTTCCATGCCGAATGTGAGGTCAAAATTTTTGGCCAGATGAAATTTTTTGTTTAAGCTTTTAATCTATTTGTTTTGGATTTTTCAGCATTTTTTTTTGGGTTTTTGAAGGTTATGTCAAAATTCCTAACTGATCAGCTAATTCTGACTTCATATTCAGTTACGGCGCCTCAAATTACGTACAGATGTAGTGATTTGCCCATAACAGGTCGGCCAATTCTGACCTCATATTCGGTCTCAGTGCCTCAAAATACGTATGGAAATGGTGGTCACCTCATTTAAGCTTTTCATTTACTTATTTGAGATTTTTCGGAAATTCTTAAGAAGTTTTTTGAGGTTTGGAAAAATGCAAGAGTCAATCGAACAAAACAGACATCGGATTCGTGTTCAGCAAGTACGTGGGAAGACTTATGTAGGTCTGTCTGTTAGCACTTGACTTTTAGTTTTCTTTTGTATGCTTGTGGTACTATACAAGTAACAAATTTTGCAATAGTATTTAGATATAAAAATAGCAGTTTTAAACTATTTCCATGATTAATATGTGTCATTAGTACAACAGGCAACTCCTACAAATCAGCTAATGAAGTGAGGATAACAACTTTTCTCAAATATTTTAGTGTATTTTTAAGAACTAAAAAGAAATTTTCTTTTGACATATTGTAAAATTTACTTCTAGGTACCTAATATAAAAGGAAGGAAGAATACATATTATCTATTGATAAAATGTTATCAAAAAACCCTTTGAACACAAAAATCCATTTTAGAGTATGTATTTTACAAACACAATATCAAAGGTTGGTCGCAAAAAATTACCCTAAAATGGAAAGTCTTACAGCTTGATAAGGCTAGTCATGACGTTTGAATTTATAACTAATCCAGAAAATACATACAACGGAACACTCTTACCTTATCTCTACCATGCCCATAATGACACTGTTAAAGAAGTATCGGAGAGTCAGTAGTGGTAGGTGGAGGAAGATGAATTAACTAACATTTTATACTGGTCAACTACAACATATATGATGTAGACTAGAAATACAGAGTGTTTCCTAAATATCTGAAAAACTGAATGAGATATTTCCTCAAGCAAACAGGTTTTTCCTAAGCGACTTTTTTGTATACAGAGCATAAAAGATTTATTTTTTTTGTAGTTTTATATTTCGAAAATCTCTAGAGTAGATAGTATTTTCTTTTTAATTTCACTTACACACTGACATAAGGCATTTTCTGGCCGCTATTTTTTCCACCGCTAACACACACAGTGGCGTGCGTATGGGTAATACGCACACACAACTTCACTAAAAAATTTTGATAAAAAAAAGTACTCCACTGTATACTATACTGTGTACTTTTCTTTATCTTTTTTTCCTAAAAATATTGCAGTGACGATATGCACGCCCCTGTGAATGCTGACAAAAAAAAGTAACAGCCAAAACATACCTTATACATGATATGTAAGTGACTAAAATTTAAAAAAGAAAATATTGGGAAGTATACTCCTGAGATTTTCGAAGAACACCTAAAAACATTAAAACTTTAATGCTTTGTATCTCAAAAACTAATCCACTTAGGAAAAAAACTTGGCATGACTTCATGAAATCACTTGAAGAAGTATCTCCTTCATTTTTTCGGACTACTCATGAAGCACCCTATATGGTAGTTAAGGTAATAAAATGTTATCTTAATTAGACTAACATTCGATGTTTGAGCGAAACAAAAACAATGTATGTTAACAACTGTACGTTAACCTATTTTTGTACAGTGTGTATCAGGCAAATGGAATAAATGCATATGACGACAAAAATTTGTGTCTCATTATTTTCATTTCGAATGTTCTCTAAAATGTTCTAAAGCAAGATGGGTAAATTTTTTATGCAGTCGTTTTAAGGATTACCAGATTTCCTGAAAACAGCACCAAAAATAGAGGACCATTTGAAAAGAATTGTCATCTCTCGAAAACAATTGACAATCGAATGGTGATATGGCAGTCAAAATAAGATTTTTTGTAACTAAAATTTGACCTTTCCCCAAGTTTTCTGCGAAAATTTGTGGGAATCTATGCTTGTTTTGATTTTATTGAATTTCTGCAATACTTTTGCTGCTCTCTGTATAACTTTATACCAGTGGCGGTTGGTGATATTTCAGTTAGCCATATCTTGAAAACGACGCATGGGACCCACTTCACTTTTTAGGTGATGACTATACACCTCTTACAGAAAGGATTTATAGTGAAAAAACCGTCAGCGAAGTTTGCGAAAAAAATTTCAAAAACACTGGAGCACTCCCTGGGTTCTTAGTAACGCTCTGTGGAATATTTGCAGTATATATTTTTTCATAATCTAGAAACAAATATAAGGAGACGTTTTTCGATTTGTTACAAAATATTTTTTTTTCAAAAAGTTATGGCCATTTTAATTTTAATTTCTATAGGAACATTTCTGTAAATTCCCAACATTAAAATGGCCATAACTTTTTGAAAAAAAAAATATTTTGTAACAAATCGAAAAACGTCTCCTTATATTTGTTTCTAGATTATGGAAAAATATATACTGCAAATATTCCACAGAGCGTTACTGAGAACCCAGGGAGTGCTCCAGTGTTTTTGAAAATTTTTTCGCAAACTTTGCTGACAGATTTTTTCACTATAAATCCTTTCTGTAAGAGGTAATAGTCATCACCTAAAAAGTGAAGTGGGTCCCATGCGTCGTTTTCAAGATATGGCTAACTGAAATATCACCAACCGCCACTGCTTTATACAATTTACATAACAAAAAAAAATAAACAGATTGACATACGCAGCCTGAATATGCATATTGTTAAACATTAGTTGACGTATAATAGCTGCGCTTTCTAAAAGGATGCTAGTAATCGCGGCCGTTCCGAAAGTCCAAACGTAAAATGCTAATAACCCGTAATTGTTTATTTCTTATTATACACACATTATATCGCTATTATTATCCGACATAATGTGGACCTCTAATTAGCGCGGATGACTGTGTAATATTTTTTTGAAAGCGGCTCAAAAGGAACTGTAGGCTGACTTTATATGGGAATTTTTCCCAAATGGGTTTTCGGCACCAGGCAGACATCAATTGGTCGGCACAATTTAACGGTAATAAATTAGGTAAACATTACACGCTAATCTGATTTTAATTCTAATGGAGAAAACGCGGACGCTGCAGCGGAAAAAAACTGGCACACAGCTAGCGTCTGTATAGCTATTTAACGATTGGCCGGTACTGTTATTTTTGATATACCCGGAATTTGTGTCGAATTATTTTTAGCAGCTGTCAGGAGTAATTTACGGGGTAAGTCAAAGTAATTATAGTGTAGGCATTTATTTTTCTGAATTTAAAAGGTCGCCAACTCTTTTTTTGGTTTAAGTGATTTTTTCAGTGTTTATTTCAGTGTTAATTCAGAAATTTTCGGTGTTGTTTTAGAAGTATTTCAGCGACATTTAACTAAAAAATGTAACATTTATATAATTTTGTAACTATACAGGGTGTCCCAAAAAGCAATGCTAAGACGAAAGGGTGTTAGAAACCAAGTCCTGACTGGACATGTGACGAAAGCAATTAGAAGAAAATGTCTTTATTGTCAACTGTCTTGAATAACATGCCATTTGAATAAACAATAACATTTCAGAACAACAGTTACGAAACTTAAAAAAAAGGAAAATTAAGTCCAAAATGGTAATAGAAGTAGTATACTTAATTATAATTAACAGTTAAAAGCTTTGAATAGTACCACCTTTTTACAACACTAATTGAGACAGCGCATAGCAAAAAGGGAGCAGGTAGCTTTGCACTCAAATATTAGAATGAGAGGGGCCAGAGGCGTACTTAGGAAGCATTGGACCCCCCCCCTTCAATTCCATGTCACCTCCTAGAGCGATAAAAAAATATACTTTTTTTACTGAAATACATTATTTTTATAAGCCGTCCCCCCCTCCCAAAGTCTAAGTTACGCTACTGTGAGGGACCATTGTGACCCAACTGACTTAGTACATGTATTCACTATTCCTTTTGGATTGCGCATTGTTTCCGTACTACCAACCTGGCTTTATTTGCCAGATGTTTTGGCAACAAAGTAAAATGTTGAAATTGATGATGAACCTCGTGTATCCTACTTCCAATCGCATTTCGCTGCTTAATTTTTACTAGTCATTTAAATTCAATAGTATTGATAATCATCTGTAAATTATCTCCACCTGAGTTATCCCTGTGGAAATAAAAAAAAAACAAAATAATGAACGGGCATATCTTTCAACGGTTTTTCTGTTCAAGCCACCTCTACAGCTGTAATTAAAATATGAGTATTTCCATCCATTTACTTGCTTTTCTTCTCACAATGATATAGTTATTAACGTATCTTCCTTTACCAGGAAACAGTGCACGTAGTGATTAAAACCTTCCAATTAAAAAAAAATAATAATAATAACCCGTGCTCTCCCATAACGACCCGTAACATTCCCCTTTCCTGATGAAATTTGAATTGTACCTGAGACTTTAATTAGATGGATGCGGTAAACATGTTCGAGATCAAATTACTGTATTTAGATAAGCGCTTTCTATGGAAAAATCCGTCTTGATCAGTTTACACTTCAAAATCTACAATTAGCGACTATAACATTTTTTGCAAGTCGTCATTCATATTGCCGGGATATGCAGAATGTTGAATTTATCTTGTTTCTCGAAATTGCACATCGCAAGGTGGTTAGAATTGCTGACTAAGTAATAATTTTGAACACGAAAAGGGGCTATTATCACATGAGGATCTAGACAAGTCTGCAGAAAGAAGAGTAGATATGCATTTTTCTTAAAAGAGAAGCAACCAGGCGTTAAGAAGAGTGTATCGCAAAACGGGGTTTCATTGTTCCTTAATATTTTACCTCTCACCATTATGGAAAAGAGATTAGAAATAAGAAAAAGAGAAATATTTACGATATTAAAAAAAAAAACACTTATTCTATATGCTGTAACCTGTTAGTGAAAAACGACAAAAATAACAAACCATAAACGTAAAACACAAATAGAAAATATGAATTTTAATAAAAGATGAAATGTAAAAAAAAAATAACAAACTAGTAAAACCGACTGATAATATCAAAAATATATACATGCAACAAAAGTGTTTGCAGTCTCATAGTTTGCATAGTTTTACTTGTACAGTCTCTTCGGAAAAATGTCAGTGACAATTAATGCGATTGGTTCAAGTGGAACACCCTATATGTTTTTCCAAAAAACTGAATATCCCATTTTTCCGCAATAGAGCGATACTAAACTCTGCGGAGTTGTTTCTGATAGATTATGCAATTGAAAATACATGGCATTATATGGGGTTTTTAAGAACTACCTAGCTTATTATTTTCCAAGGCAAGTTGTAACACATACATGCACTATAACTTTAAATCCACATATCTAACAAATTGTTATAAATAACCCCATCAAGATTTATACTACTGCATTAAAAATAAAAATGGGGGATTCAAGTTTTGGAAAAAATATTGTACTGACGCTTGACGCTTTTTTTAACAAGCTGCCCCAATTTTTTACTATACATAAAAATTATATGAAAAATACAATGGTTTAATTTAAAATTTTATTAAACATTCCGAAGGGGTCAGTTCTCAGTCAGTCACTCCGCACATCACTGATATAAATAAAAATAGAAAACACAAAAATAAATCATCGGGAAAATCTAACCTCATACATGAACAAAATTATCGTATGGCAAATGCTCCAAAACATTTTTCAAATAATTGTTGTATATAGACATGTATTTCATTAATACTTCGTGGTTACAGAAACAACGAACCAGTGACATGGTCCACCCTGTTAATTTTTGTGCACGTAAACTATTTGGAAGAAATGAATGATACAGCCTGCTCTAACTGCACTATCCATTTTATGCTCAGAAAACACGCTAGAGGCTTCCTGGTATATTTAAGTACCAATAAAAAAACGTGAATAGCTTTATGTACGATGCAGTTAATGTACAAAGATTCTCTATAAAGAACTTCCTATTATTAAAGCTAACAAAAGTGAGAGTAATGTTTACGATACTGTACGGTCTACTATGCACAATTAGTATGCGAATGTACGGACAGATATTACTGTTAGTTAACAAGACTAATTTGCTGTTGATCAAATAAAATTTACAAGCGGGTTAATAAACGTTGCATTTATCTATGCAAAATATTACATGTGAAACGGCGTTTAATTGATATACTCGCTCGGCGATTGAGAATACTGCGATCGAGAATATTTTGAAACCAGTTGGCGAGTCTCTACACTCATAAATTAGATATTCCAATAACTAGTAAAATTCCTGGCTGTTACTATTGCCACAGTACGATGTACTATAGAGATAACACAAAATAACTTATAGCTAACGACTCTTTACGTACTTCAGTAAAAGTATTGATGCCAATCAATTGCGTCCTTTGATCTTGTATATTGTAGAACAGTAAATAGGAGAAGAGAGGATCTTATTGGTTGGTGGCTTCTATGACGTAGTCTCAAAATTTGCGGTGACGCGACGTTCAGCCACGCCTACCTACTTCTGAGAATTCCCGTGTCAATTTGCTAAGATCAAGAGAAACTATATGCATAAGTATTAAATTATGCACAAATTGTGTAGCTGGGATGATTAATTCACAAACTAAAATAATTAATATTAATATCTAATCAAGATATTAATCTAGTTAGAGCAACTACTTAAGACGCACTTTTTTTGGACAATGTTAACACATTTTAAATACTTCAAAACATTATGAAGATACTTCTTTAAGTTTGATCAGCCAGTCAACCATGTAGGTTGACAGTTTTCACAATCTTATTCCATCTGTAAGTTTCCAAAATTTTAACAGAGTTCAAAATTACTTACATATGTAGCCCACGCTCATACTAGTTCGGCCGCTTAACATTTTCAGCTAGACGTTATCAAATTATGAAATCTGTATTAATTGCGGAAAAATTTGAGCGAGAAAAAAATATTCCACATTTCGAAATATCCTTTGAATGGGCATCAATGATAATACTTTGAGTAATGTGATATAATTTCATAATGAAACATGGCAAACGTGTGATAGGATACTAGTTACTTTCGTATATTATACTTATGATGCGTAAACCTCTATGGCGTGTTCCGTTTCTGCCAATTTTAGCGGTCGAATTATTACAACTGCTCACTACTTTATCGCATTTTTTTATTATATATCTCTTTTTCAGTACAATATGTATACTGAAGAGAGTTTTCAGTTTCTGTAAGATGAAAGTATATTTTAATAAAGTTAAGGCGGTTTTATCGATATTTTTCGTAATTGTTTGAGACTCCATAATTTGATAAGATGTAGTTGAAAATGTTTGGTGGCCGAACTATTATGAGCCTGGGCATGTATACTCGTATAGTTAGTCCGATATGAGTTTCTATTTAAGTTGTTTCTATAAATAAAATTGTACTTTTTTATGTATGGCCTCTCCTCCGACTGCCTTTTGTTAGCATTAGAGACCCCATAAAATCATGGTATTTGCCATGGTTTGGTAAAATAAAATCATGGTATTTGCCATGATTTTTAGGATGTGAAATCGAATTTTCTCAAATTTTGAGTCTTACGAAATAGTTTTCGTAAGACTTCGATTTCACATCCTCATACGAAAACGTTACTTTTCCTCAACGACCCAAACGAAAAGTAAAAGCATAATTCCAGAATACAGTGAGATTCTAACCGTTAGCCTGACCTCAAGCGATATAGAGGCATATTACCGTACGGATAATGCAATACATCTACTACCTAAGAACTAACGCAACGATATGCAATTAAAGAACTAATTAGTAAAAACAAACTAATGATAGTTTACTAGGATTGCGTTGTAAATGGTAGGCCATCAGTTTATAAAACAGAGCGGTAAAACCTTGTAAATGAGGTTGGGATAAACACTTCAACGATAACATAACACTTTTATTTTTATCTTCCTTTCTTTCTTATTCACCTCTAAAATTCGACATTATTGTCTATTTTTGCTCTTCTGAATAAATTCTTTCACATTCTCACTTCACCTACACTCAACTTCACCTACACTGGTACTTACCTCGTGGATTTTGTTGTATCGCATTTAACAACACAATTGATGAAATGCGAATAAAGTTAAAAAAAAAATCAGTTTTAGAACTGCCGTCTCTCAAAAGTGAGGGATTTGCAGAGAAAAATGCAGTTACACTGTCAGAAGGCATGTAAGTATCAAATCTCTTCAATCGACAATAAAATCAGTGTGACAGAAAACAAAAGTTGCTTTGGATATTCCTAAAACTTTGGTATGTATCAGCAGTTTATGAGGACAAGAAATTTATCGAAAAGTAAAGCTGCAGAAAAAGAAAACAAAGAGAAAGACAAATTTTTAGAGAGCTTTTTTACAATCCATGAAGAGTAAAAGTAGAAAATAAATCTACTACAGTCACTTGGCATTTTAGTTTATTAAATTCCTAAGGTCGCGTTTCACCAGACAAATTGCCTTTGACACCTCCTTTTCTCTAAAATAATAACTAACTTAAAAACAAAATTATACCTATAAGCAAAAAACAATTACCTATTCGGTGTCATGTTTTTAAAAGTTGAAAACTGCGAATAAGTGATATTTTACGTCAAAGGTCAGCATATTCTCATTTCCAACAATTTTTAAAAATAAAACAACATTCAGCAACTTTTTTTTAATTACAAAAAAATACGGTGTTTAATTCATTACAAGTTATAATTATATGCAAACTGTTAAAATGTAGTCAGACGTGTTGAAAATGATCCATCATTTAAAAATCTTTGTTAAAAATAAATTTTTCCTAAACATTACGGGTTCTTTAATTTTCACCACTTTTCCAGGCTCTCTCAACCGGTGTATTAACAGTACCCGTACCCGGTCGGTACGAGCTTTATGGTAATTATCCGGCTGAAATTATAAATCAAAGCTGGATCTTCAGCTTGACGTTAGCCACGATGTAATTGCGTCATTATTCTGTTTCTAACACCAGCTTTCCTTTGGGTGGGCCCGGGTAATACATAAATCAGTTTCATTGCCTTCTATCATTGATAAGTGGCTTTATGATCGCAACCATTACGATACAAATATACGCTTACTGTGTGAACATAAATTGTTTGTCTACTGGAAAAATCGCTCAATTGAAGATAACTCGCGGCTATGCTATTGTTTACTCACAGTGATTTTTACAGGCCATATTTAAGGGGACTAGGGAGGGTTGAAAATGCAAAAATTGGCAATTGGCTCGTGTTTAATGGTTTATAACAAGGCCGCGAATAAATATAAAACTTTTTTATTGTTAAGTGTATTAATTATAACATTTTGAAATGAGAAAATTCATTGAAAGTCGTTCCCAGAACAATAATATCGGCGTCCCAATGTAATAAGGAAAACTGTCGAATCCACGGTTTTATCACGATTCCAGTCGAATGGATAAAGGTTTTGGCAAATTCTAAAAATATTTCTTCTCCTTAGGCTTCCCTCTATTGATTATACCTAATAAAACTAACAAAATGGCGTCCAGAAAACGAAAAATTTGGAAAAATTCGAGTTATCTGTTATTATAAAATTGTACCAATATTTTTTTCAATCTGATTTTAGGTATAATTCATGCGCCATAGTGTTTTACAACACCTGTATAAATTTCAAGTTGATATCTTTCGCGATTCTCGAGTTTCGGTACAATATTTGTGTTAGAACAGTCGTACGGAAAGAGAAAACTTATGGTTTTATAGGTATTAAGTTTTATTTATTTAAAACACCGAATCTATTTGAGTGTAGGTATTTAAAATCAGAAATTCCCCTACGCTGGTTGGATATCTGGGATTGGACGTGAATTTCCATGAAACTATCGTTCAGCGAAGGATATTAGGGACCGATTCTCCTGAAAAAAGAACGACATTGCCGCGTTTGTCCTTTCCTTATAAGCGCCTTTCTGTCCGAGCAGGCCGTCCTCGGTCCCCGGTACCATTAAGTATTTGATGGTTCTAGAAAATAAAACACTTTTTTGTGTATTCAGTTAATGGTACCCGTAAACGCTGTTATCTGTTTTAATGCAAAGGAGGAGGTGTGAAGGAACTTGTTTTTTCGTGTCATTAAAAACGAAATGACCGCCATTTTTCAATGGTAATAATTAATTCATTTAAATATAAAAGTATTTATCGGTACATGACAGGTCGGTTCCACTCGTTTGAAATTTATATTTCTTAATTGACTTGTTCGAGGTATATAATTTAGGAATTGATTTAGGCTGTCAAAATTCGAGATGTTATTGATTTAGTACCCGCAGAAATTAGATTTCCCCCCCTGCTCACCCGTATCGTATTTATACAAATTTTTGCATACCGCTTATCGCGCGTTTTTATCTTAAAACGCTGCGCGCTAGAAGCTGCCTTTTTTTGCTGAATTATTAATTTTTGTATCGGCCGCCGCGTTTGTCTGGACGCGTACGTAAAACAAACAGTTTTTTTCTTAATGCGATTATACGTATTTGCATATTATAAAGCGGTATTTCGGGTCTAGCATGACGCTTGGGAAATTAGGTGAAGCTGTCTGCTTGCTACATTATTTAACCCGCTACTCTTCAGCGCCGGCAGTTTGGAAGCAGTCTAACAAGTGTTGCCACTAATAGAATTAAATTTTGTAAATTAAATAGTAAATAAATAAAAAATATTTTTTTGGAGGGAGTCAAAACAAGAGGACAATGGGATGCAAAAAGGATTTAAAGGAGGGAAACGATTCGAGGTGGGCCGAGAAGGGTTCAAGCATCCTCCGGAAGGCTTTCAGAGTCACCCCACGTATCAAGACCTGCTTACAACCCCTCAGCGCGGCAAATTTTTAGGGGGGTGGGTTGGAGATGGAATATCACATTTGACTCAATCGACCGCCAAAGTAACGCCATCATATGAATTCAAGACAAATAGACGTCCCACGCAGCCTTCTACAGGGTTGTGACACCCCACACCAATTTATTAGGCAGCATTAAGATCAATGGTTTTGCCCAACAGAGGTCAACCCACGCAAAACCCTGCGTAAATGCAAAGTAAATTGCATTTAGGGGGTCTGGAAATGGGTTGAAGGAACGGGACAGCGACCAAATACACAGAACCTATTGAGGAGGTCTTAATGTGTGCCGGGATGGAGTTTTTACCCGATTTTTACATCCTTTATGGCTCTGAAATTGCAGTCAAAATCTTGCGAACTCAAATTTCGACATGTTCCCTTCTATTCGTGATAGAATTGAACTCTGTCAGACAAAGATCAGCCGTCTGCTTCAATCAATTATTTTTTATATTTTCCTTTTAAAATTGCCTGTACTAATACCGAACTTCGACATTAAAAAAGCCTTTTGTTGATTTTTGTCTGTAATTTCTAGGGTTTCATTGTCCCAAATTTTGACAATATATTTTTTGGGAAGGCCCATTTGAGAGTATCATCTTTGAAAACAGTCAGTATTCGACAACTGGTGATATATAAAAAAAGTATGTTAGAATCATTCTTTTTTAAAATGTTCTTGCCACAAATTATTTTTAAATAAAATAAAGTGTTTACAACTGAAAATTATCAGTATAATTTATATAAATTAAGACCTGCACTAAAGGTGATACTTTCATTGCCCAAACTAGCCTACTTCGTTAGACTAGAAAATAGGCTTAATATACGCTTTACAAATATATATTTTACAGAAAATTGCAAACATAAACTTGAGATTACAACTTACGAATAATCTGCAAATAGCATCTGTTTATCGTTAAAAATCTGTTCATCGGATGTCGACCTTATGTTTTATTGGTGACAATTTTTTATATATACATATTTGGGTATACGTGGTTAAAACAACTCGTTTATATTCAGAAACCTTAATATATTTGAATACGGTGCAATTTTCGTTTAAATAATACGTATCTGACTAAAAAGAAGGCACACTGTACTTCGCCTATATAATATTTGGTCTTTGTCTATCATAGCGATGCAAATATCCCATGAACAGAAACTGTTTTTAATTCCAGGACCAACCTTGCACGCACCTCTTGGAAATTATGAATGAAGCAATCCATTCAAAAGAGCCGTTCAAAGTAAAAACCACGTTTATCCGAAGTCATAATAAAGTATTCAAGTGGCTTAAAGGGTTGGGGGGTGAAGAGAGATAAGTTTAAAGGATAAGCCAACATTTTGGACACAAATATAAAACAAACAAATTCCATTTGTTTTTATACCATTAAGGAGATTTTGATATGAGTGACATTTGATAACAAATTAAAACATAATATTTTCAAATATATATCCAAACAATTTTTGAGATTATATAAATACTTCAGAAATAATGGAAGCAAAGATGTGATTTCTTTGGCAACATTTTTTATAATAATTTTCCAATTAATAATATATGTATCTACCTGCATACCTAATGATATATGTATTTAACAAAAAGAAAAATTCATAGTAATATGTTCTGAGACAGTTTTATCTATATATTTGTTGCTATATTCGTCGACTTGGATATAAGAGATTATAATTCAGGTAGAATTTAAAATGATCCTTTAAAATATATGTTATTTTTTAATACGCATAAATCTAAACTAGCACTTTATTGTTTGTTGTTAGGTGTATTTTTAATAGCATAGGGTTAATATAACGATATGTTTCTTAATACTCATATTTATTCGACCATTCGCCTAACCTAAAGTTCAGGCTCTGATAGTTGTTGATTATTTTTCTACCACTTTTTGGATTTTTTATATCACCTAATAATTTATTATTGAGCTTATCTATCTAACGAACAACAAAGTTAACGAACTTCATTGGTAATTTTTAAAAGAATTTTAAGACCGTCCAAGAAGACCTTGTATTTACAAGCATCGCCAGATCGTGCATGCTTTTATTTTCATTTTTTTACTCTCTTTTTCTCATTCCCTTAATCGAAACATGTAATTATAAGCCAGCAAGTAGCAAGTTTTAAGTTCGTCCGACCGCACGGGTATTTAAACTTTTTAAGTTGCCGGAATTAATCCCCATATTAACGACTGCCCAACAAAGTGAGCTGGAAAGGCTTAAGAGACTAAGCGTATTCCTGTCGTCGTATATTTCGTTATTTGTAAGAGGAAAAGCACCGTAACTCGCGCAGAGGAATGGGAAAATTTAACATTCCATCAAAAATTAATTCGGTTAGGTATCAATTTGGGTACATCGGATTTAGATAAAATACACCCAGCGGACAGGACCGGCTCCAGGTAATATTGAAGACCAAAATATATCTTATAATCTCTAAAGCGAGCTGTATTTATTTACAATATTTACAATTTATGTCAAGTTACATTTAGTGTGCAATATATGCGTATTTTTTATTTAGTCAGAATAGCGGAACGGGTAGCTACGCATCCGTTACGCCATTCCCGGCCGGTGTTAGACCCAGAAGCAATGACATTTTCTACTTTTTGCTTTGCCAGTTTCTCTCTATTTATTTCTCAATAGCATTTTAAAATTCTTATTCTGGTATGGATGTTGAGGGATAGGTTGCACAGTATGTTACGCATCTTGTTAAATGTACCTCTTACTTTTTCGATTCGGCATCTTATTTCCTTCCTCCTTATTTCCTTTCGCCACTTCCCCACATTCTTCTGACTATCATGTCTAAAACCGGTGTATCATATAATTTCTGCGCCCAGAATGATGTTTGGGGTAAACAATCTATTCATTTGCTATCATCGCTGTACGTGACATGTGTAGGACTGCATAGTTTAAGTATGGAAGACTTTAGAAAAAACGAAATTTGATTGAAACTGACTTGAATTTAATTGAATGTGTCCAAAATATCAGCTTCCAAAATATACAGATTTTCACTCATTTAAAATTTTCCATTTTCATAAAAGTGTCAATATTAGCACAGTTATGCGATGCCGGAGGAGACTGAGTTTCAATTATCTCCCGATGATGTTAATATCGTTGGAGACATGTGCGGGTTGAGTACAAACAAAAAAGTGTTTCAGTATTAAGTGGACAAGTGTTCATGTGTGTTTTTCAAATAAAATCCAAAATCTCAAACTCTGACACGATTATGTTTGTATATTACAGTTTTAAATAAAATCTTGTCTTATTGTGACCAGATATATTACATTACCATAATCGTCCGGGTTATATTTTGCAACAGTTTTGTGTAAAAAAGAACATATCGTCCGGGAAGAAAAGTGACATAACTCAGAAAATATATTTTTTGAATAACATATTCAAAAATATTGCAAATACCCTAGAGTTTTGATTTAAAAAAATGTCAAAACTTAAAGGCGTCAAGTTTGATGTCATAGTGCAGATGTGTCGATTTTTCCCCTACCACAAACTGGGGCTGTGAAACTGAAATAATGTCACGACTTCAGTTGTTGAGTTGTGTCTGTTATTTCAAAATATGAGGATGGTGCTCAACATAATATGGTAATAACAATTTACTCTCAAAAAACGAACATTACTGTAATTACAAATAATAAGCCAGTACAAATCTTAAAACATGGATAATTTTTGACTGCAGTTTACTGAAAATACATTTTTTTGAGTTGTCACTTTTCTTCCGGGGAGACGATATATCACAATGTTCGATTTACTGTAACTGCAAAATACAAAGTACAGTGAATCCAAACCTAACTTGGCTTTATGGCTTTATGAAATATTTTAAAGTTTGTTTTGCAATGTATTATTTCCAGTATATTTAGAATTATTTGCAGTATTCATCATGTCAGACAGTATGTTCGCACATTACCAGTCGGTTTTACTGATACTGTGAATAATTTAAATTTAAAACAACGTAATGAGTCAACAAATTATCCTTTTATTTACACCTAATTAGCGAAACGGGTACAGCGTGTTTTTAAACGGTAAATCATTCAGTAATAGATATTTTACAATAATCTGACAAGTCAGAATTTATAATTAATATATAGGTAATTATCGCCACTTGCAGATTAATGCACAAACAAACAGTCGGTCTGAGACCTACTTCGATGTATATGTCAACTAAATAACTAGAATATACAATAATTTAATAGGCAGGGCATGACTCGGCACATTAATAATCGTATTTTTGCTTAAATTGTAAGTACGGCTGGTTAAGTTGGCGAATTCGACAATCAGTACCGTATAATATATAGTGCGCGTGCTCCCAAGGGTCGGTAAAAAAAAGCCCCACCCCCACCAACCCCCCCCAACAATTTCCAAATAATTTTTCTTTTTGGGGGGGGGGGTTCCCTCTGGGCCAGTTTTAGTCTTAAAAAAGGAAAGGGAGGAATGTTTTTCAATTGGCGTGCACGATTACTCAAAAACTTTGTTTATTTTAATTAAAGATTATTTTTCTAAAGCGAAAAAATCGTAAAATTTTTTCCCAAAAAAAAAAGTTATAAAAAAAAAACAAAATTTTCTAAATAAACTTTTTTATTTTAATAAATTCAAGATTTTCTGTTCCAAAAAAAACCTATCCCCTTATCTTTTCTTTTTTTTTTTTTTTTTTTTTTTTTTTTTTTCTGAATGTCTGAGCAAAATTAATAAAAAAGAACTTTGATTACATAATAAATAATCCAATGTTTCGTATTTTTTTGACTATGATCTGGAAAGTGCTGACTACCAACGCAGGCAGTCAAAATTTAATTGAACTGTACTTCAAAACACGATCACAAAAAACACAATGATATAAATAACCAATGTTTCGTATTTTTTTGGAAATGAAGTGGGAAAGGGGGAAAAACCCGGGGGGGGGCCCCAATCCGTCATGTTATTGCCGGAAAGACATATGAGAGACCAAAAAGACAGGAGTAAAAATGTGTTAATAATGTACATACATATCGCTTGTGTCATTCAGAAACAACGGCTGTCTTCATTGCTTGGGCATACATTACCAAAGCCATTTTTTTTTCTTTTTGCATTTCTTCTCGATAAACGGAGCGATTTGGCCTATACACATATTTGTAGAAGGAAAATGATAGTTCCACATCTACTGAAGTAAAAGGTGCAAATTCAAAATAGTTCACATGGACAGAGGACGACACACCAAGCACATTATTTTCACGAATTTCATACAGTTGTTTGTATTGTAACATCAGTTTACATTATTATTTTTTAGATCTACAGAGGACAATGTCCGTGTTACTGCTATTTTTGTACTTTTAGGCGTTGTCTGTGAAACCCATTTATTAGCTATCAATATTGGGGGCGAAATATCTGAAACATCTAAAATCGTATCGTACATTAACGACCTTGTTACCGCAAAAATCTGTTGTTTCGTCCACTGTCAGCCACAGAAATTTATTGCGTATATCTTCTTTGATATTACCCAAGACACGTTGATATATCTACTGTAAATATGTTTTTCGCACTGTATGGCTAGTTGAAAATTGAAAATCCGATACATATTTGGCAAAAAAACGTCTAAAGCAAATATTGTCGACCATGTTCCACGCAAGGCTACATGCGCAAAACATTATGCACAAATTTAACCAAAATTTCTCTTTTCTGACAGTATCAGTAATATTTTGTTGATGGATATTAGAATCTAAATGTCTTTCACACTCTCGGCGTGTACGAAATAAGTATATATCGAATTGCAAAGAATATATAGAATATATAGAATATTTGTAGTATATAGATTGCAAAGAATATATAGAATATGTGATCCGTCTATTGTAAAATCCTCGTAATTTTCAATCATATGTTGCAGTCTATTCACAAATAGTAACGACTGTGCCATTATTGCAAAAATCCACACAAAATCTGATAATATGTAAATACACTACACGAAGTCTAAAAAAAAGTACACGGTGCAAAATACGTATATACACACACTTTTATTAGTTAATCCCTCACGAGACATAAAATTGTTTTAAACTCGGCATTCTACTGTTCGTCTGTAGCGCGTCTTCGAACAACGAAATGTTCGCTACGCTATATGGCTAAACTGCATACAAACCCGCACGGGAGAGTCCCAGTGCACGTTACTAGGCACGGTCAGTGGCGTACGTATGCATACGCATACGTACGAAATACACGCGTACATAATTTACAAGGCGCTAATAAAATACGGTTTATACTTTAATTGTACGTTGTAGCACACTTTCCGGACTTCAACATAAAAATGAAAATTAATTTCATGGACCTTATGACTGACAATAACGTATTGGTGTAGGTATATGAAAGATGAAGGTGAATTACCTTTGTATATACAGGATGTTTCAAAATTCACTACCAGAGTTTTAAATTTGTATTTAGTTCAATTGACTAATTTTAACCTCCAGATTCGCTGGTATCATTTTGTGATCCTTCATTTAGAAACACTCTATATATCAAATAGTCATGCTAATTCACAAAGAACAAATTTCATGTCAAAAATATACAAAATACAATAAAACGATTAATACAGACGACGGAGAATGAAATAAAAATAATATGTTTAAAAAATCACTAATAATTAGGTATTTAATTTTGAAAGTACAGAAAGTACGATTGCAATCTGGGCAACTCTACTTAACCGACACTTGTCTTCAGCGAAACAAGAAAAAAATGTTTTTGAGGGACGGACCCCCCGCGTGTGCGCCACTGTTAACAACGCGGGGCCTGAATGTACGTTTCGAGACGGACTGACAGTATAAAAGCCCCGGAGATTTGAATTCAACTTTATTAATGGTACTTACAATTAACCCGAAGGAAACGTCGCTATTGGAATACGACTCACACTGCTAATTTGATGAGATTCCGTTGTTGATAACAATGCGGCATTAACATAGTTTCAAACAAGAGGGGGGGCCCCGGCAAACTCACCAACTGCATTTCAGCAGAACAGTCGAGAGGAGCAGCGTGTTTACCTGCGAAAGAAAGAAACTCGTTTTAGTACTTTATTAGAGTTAATTAAAAAATTGAGTGTTGCGCATAGCGAATGCCTCGATGGCAAAAACTTGGATTGCCAACTAAACACCGCTTTTGCATTGTTTGGATTAAGAAATTTTGGGAAAAATGTGCGGCCAGTGGTGTAACTGGAAGTTTGCGTATCCAAAAAGAAATTATCCTCTTTGGTCTTTGGTAATGTGAATATATTTTAGCAACCCACAGACTAAAAAACTAGACAACTTTTCTACACAAATATTAAAAATTAGGGGTATCTGATAATGTTTTAGCAGTTTTTCAAAATTATCTTGAAGTGAATGATATTAGTATGTACTTAGGTACTTTTATCATTTGTCTTAAATTATTTGACATACTCATATATATGTATTTGACCTTATTTGTAACAATATGAAGTACCTACTGTATTTTCAATACAGAGAAAAGCTGTCTCATTCTAAAACATTGGATAAGGCAAAACAACCTTAATAATACATTTTCCCTAAATTATGTTTACACATTGTTTCTTCTTTATCTATAAGTTATTATTTATAAAATATTATAATTATGATAATCTTGAGCTACCCCACATTATATATCAAACCACTGTAATATATATCGGTTTTATTGTTCTTTCTTGTTTTGAATTAAACGACTTATTTAGTATTTAAAGTAGTGATAACTACATTGAACAATGTAGAAAATAATATCATTATATTGCATTCAACGGCAAAACTACACCTAAGTATACTAAGTCCGGCCATAACTCAGAGGTAAAAACATTAAAAACCATTTTTAATACACATTAGAAGCCTTCTCTGCTAACAATATCAGACAAGCTTTGAAAAAGAAGTTCAAATTAATTACAACCGCTTTCTATCCTACAAAAATCAATTCCCATTTGGAGTTTTGTATGCAATTTTGATAGAATGTACTAATGTTCCCGCAGATGTTGATAAATAATGATAAAGAACTAATTGCATCTAGGTCCAAAACCCCTCCCTCCATTCACCTGAGAAAAATAATGCAAAATGTTTTGCATTTTGTGGTTGTGGCAAAAATAGTTATGAAAAATTTCGTAAATATATTAATTTACTATCATAACTTCTTCAGGTTTGTAACTATTTCCTGAGGTTATTATTTGTTATTATACTTTGATGATATTTTTTATCTCATTTCAGTCACAGATTTTTTTTTATTTAAAGCCCTACCTATAAATATGTTCATTATAGACAAAAGCTACTTTATTTACCTGGAGCTATGACATTTTCAGTCAAATTATATATTGGAATAGGTATATTTTAAAGGAAATTTACTAATAGTGAAAAATTTCATGACTTTCAGAGTTTTGTACATTTCAAAGTACTTTTTCAAAGTAGGTACTTGACTTTTCAAGGTTTTTACTTTCAGGATTCTGGATTCTGAACCTTCTGAACCTCTGTCAGTCAGAGAGTTACTGCACTTATGCCCCACTTTGCGCATCTTCACTGACGTAGCCGCCCAAGCTGTTAATCCAACCACCCAATTATCTAAAAAAGGTGCTGATGATTTAGCTGACAAGTCAACCGAACAATCACAAAGTAGACGTTGGACTGTCTCATCTTCCTGTTCACACACTCTGCAATGGCGTGTTTCAGTGAGACCCATATTGTATTAGTGTTTCCGTAGCTGACAGTTTCCTATCAGAATTCCTGTTCCAAGTTTTTCTTTGTCATGGCCAAATATGGCATTCATTGTTACTCCTCGAGTTTTTCGTGGGAGTTTTATTTGCGCTGCAACATACAAGGTACTATTGCGAGCTAGTCCAAGGTATTACTGAGAGCTTAGGCTTACCGCCCTTCTAGCTTCGTCGGCTTTTACATTATGCATCTACTTTTGCAGATATTAATTTAGAGTTGGTTGCATCCACCAGTACTTGATGACATTCCAATTGCTTGTCTACTCTCTGTTCAGATGTTCATTGATTTACTTGTAATGTTACGTATAACTTCCTTTGCAGATATAGTTAACCCCGCCAGTTTTGTTTGTAATTTCACCTACTTCTTTTGAATTCTCAGACGTCATGAGTGCGACCGGAAACCGTCCTTTTACTAATTTCATGCCTCCTAAATATTTCGGTCACCAATTTTAAAGTGAATAAAAGCATGTTTGTGCCAAAATTTTAATTACTTCTTTAGTTTCTCACCGACCTACATCGACATCGATGGCGCGGCGTTACCAGCGAAATTTTTAGTGTTTATTTTTTGGCAGCCGCCAAAATCACTTCGATACGGCACAACCCCGCCTTGCAATGTAAATCCGAGGGCCGCGTTTTTAATCTGACCGTTGGCGAAAAATGGCCCGGAGGGGCAAAAAACCGAAATGAGCCTCGAGAGATGCATGTCATCGGTCGGTCCACGTCCTTTCTCGCTCTCTCCGTGATTAATTACCGCTCCAGCAACCCTCCCTTAATGAAAAATTCCGTGAGCAGGGGGCGGGCGGGGCGCCATCGGTTTTTTACTCTGTTTTTCGTTTAATTACGGTGCAGCAGGAATATAATAATACACGCCGAATGACCGAACAAATATTAATAATTTAATTAACATTGATAAAATTAAAAAGGGTAAAAACCCGTTTATTCGTGGCTCGGGTTGCCGAAGAAAGAATATCCCAATTTCGTTGCAATGTATCAGACTATTCTTTATGAGGCGTTTTTGAAAGTATCCTTTCTGTATTCTAAATGTTAATAATATAGATACCCATAAAAACATAAATCGAGAACACTCAGAAGAAGATCAAGATAACTCGCCCACACATAGAGTTCTCATAATTATAATTAAAAATATATTTCCACCGTACAGGTATGTTCAAAAAAAATTATCTGACTGAATCAACAATGTGTTACCCATTGAGTCATTTCACCGTTTCATTCTGAATCCGAATCTGATACTTATTGTATGCTTAAAGTATCTTACAATAATTGAAATAGAAATTGTTTAATTAGTTGGTGATAAATTTCGATTTACAAGGGAAGCTGTTAAGAGTTAATACAATATTATATATACATTTTTGTCCATTTAGTAACTATAAGGGTTTGTATAAAAAGTAATGAATCTCATTTTTTCCTCACTCGACTTTACTTCCCGGCATGCTTGCAGCTGGCGGGAGTCTAAGCTTCGAAACGGGGAGGTTGGGCAGTCGTTTGCAACCACTTGTTTGGGCAGCATTTTCTTTTCAGTGCACTCTATGACAATACTCGTCGAAGCTTCGAAATGCAGAAACCAATTGGGCAGCATGCTTTTTACGTGGAAGTACTCAAAAGATTAAAACAAAGGGTCAACCGAGTGAGGCCAGCCATCGCCGCCGATTGGAAGCTTCACCACGACAATGCTTCAAGTCATACCTGCTTCGTGCTGAGCAGCTACCTCACCAAGAACGGGATTTCAACGATTCCCCAGCCGCCCTACAGTCCCGACCTGCCCCCCCCCCAAACTTTATTTTTCCAAAACATAAACTCGCCCTCAAAGAACGCTGTCACGGGACTCTGGACGCCGTCAAAGCGGCTACGACGCGAACTTTAAAAGACATTCCGGAACCGCCTACAAAGCCGCCTTTGAATCGTGGAAACATCGCTGGCAGAAGTGTGTGGATGACTTACTTTGAAGAGTGTTAATGATTTATAGTGATATTCACAATACATTATTTTTTACAAAGTTAGTCTTATTAATTTTTATACAAACCTTGTACAATTAAATTCCATTGTAATTTTTAAGGAAACAATGACTTTGTGTTGTATTCTACTTTCGGAGATTAAATTAGCTTAAATTAGTTAAAAGAAAAAAACAAGAAAGTTGCAGAGGTACTATTACAAATATTTTGTTCTTAATAAACCAATAGATTTGGACACATTGGATTGTATAAATGAGTATTCATTATATGCGCAAAAATTCTTGCTTCTTGTTACGTGTTTAGTTTGCACTACTGTATAGTACCTGGCTTTCACTAATTGCTGATATTTAATAGCTTATTAGTTCCGCGCGAGGACGCTGTTGTTCCGTGCTTGCAGGTTCGCCAGCGCGCACCTCTGGCCGTTTCGATAGTCAGTGGTCGTCCTTTCCAATTTTGGATGAACGACGGCCATTAATGATAATTTTTCCTGTAGCTATTACACGTGTCGAGTCGTAGAATTGCATTTTTGCGTCCATTAATTGGGATTTAAACGCTCGATCCGTTAATTGAATCTTGGCTGTGTTGAAACATATATTTTCGTTTGGTTGAGTCGAGTTTTAATCTACATTTCTGTAGGATATAAAATTAGTTACAGGTAAGAACGCCATTTCTATGTTTTTTTGTTTACGCTACTATGTGGCTGAATCATATTTCGTGTAATTCACTTTTAGAGGATTATTGTTTGCCAACATCGGACTAGTTGTACGTTGTTACTATTTAGTTTTGCAGTATTCCGTATCGGTGTTAAGGCCGAATTACACCCACTGTCACCACTGTATCTGTATATTATTAAAACTGTGTCTATTGGTGTTTGAAACGCTGTGTTTTAGTTTTCCTAACCCCAAAGAACGAGAATATCTATTGTGTCTTTTGCTCTTTGTTACCAACAATTTAATACCATTCACTAATCTGGGGTACAGTACGCCTTGAGAATAGAGCTAGTAAAATAAATAAAAGTCGTGACACAGGACTACTTTCCGGGCAAAGCAAGTGTGACGACTCTGAGTAGACAAGAGTGCCCCCTTTTTGAGTCTATAATATCAATATTCGATTGTAGAAGCATACTTATAAATTTTATTTTTAAGAGTAAACGAAGTAACGCCACTGGCCGATATTCTATTATACGCACCGTCCATTTTCTTTCGGTAAAAAAACCGACTCTTAAACTTACGAAGTGTATCGTTCCCAGAACCGAGATGACTACGGTAAGCGACGCACAAAAAACGGCCACAGTTCAGTAATAACGCCCTTGCCATGTATTTCCATAAAAAGCGGCGGACGCTGCCCATTTCTGGATTTTGTCTTTGCGATAAACCCAACGACAAATTTACCTGCTACGGAATAAGTTTCGATCCCTTTTTTGCCGCCGCCCGAGCTTTTTCTGTTACGTTTGATTTACTGTAAACGAAATAAATTGAGCTGGCGGAGTTCACGGACGTACACGGCCAGATGGAATAGTAGGCCATGCGAGTCGAGAAGAAATACCGATGCGGAATCGATTCGGATAGGACTTTATTCACCTATTTGTTGTCTCGTTCACATAACGTGAAGAATATTCACAAACTTGAACACGTTTTCCGCTATACAATTACAGACAATGCGTGCGTTTCACCAATTATACCGCCACCATCGGGATATGATTGAAATTGTTTTTAAAACGTCCTTGTTCGACGAAGGTTCCAATAGCACACCAATATGAAGGGCACTGGTAAATCAGGCCTTGAATTAAATCCACCATTTAATTGTATTTACATATCAAGTTGGACAATATAGCCTTCCATATCAGAATAGAGGATCCAGAAGTTTTATGGTGCACAGAAAATAAATTCGTTGTTCTATTGTTTTCATCATAGTAGGTTTTGGCGATCACTTAACCTACAAATGCAATCAGAAAGTTTTTCTACCGAACTACCATATGTACTGTGATATCGTTAGTACTATCGTTATTCGTTTGTTTCCATTTTGGAGTTCTGGATTCTCAATTCTGGAAGTGAAAAGGCTGCCTTCAGAAGACCGCAGCACTTGGGCTCCGTTGGGCTTCTTGTGCTTCCTGCCTTGAGAATTCAACCCATCTAAGTCGTCAGCCACCGTGATGTTTTAAAAACAGTAACGACGTTGCTTAGACCTCCTTTATGGTGACCAAAAAAGTTCACCCAGTATATCTTCTCTTTGAACTTTGGGGCCATCTATGCCGATGTTTTCAAGATATAACCGATTTTGAAATTTTACCAAATTCAAATCCATGGTGTGATGCAAGGATGAAACTATGGTCTGTTTAGGAATGTGCTCACTGCTCAAATTATGTGTCCATTCTTTATGTTGTGAGAAACTGTTTTTTTGTAAGTAATGAATATTTTTTAAAATATTATCTTTGGCTGCAACAACGACTTTTGAAATTTGTTTTTAAAACGGAAAAATATCTTTTAGGTAATACTAGATGGTTTAGCTGAGTACAATGAAATTGTTATTAAAATTCGTTGTACGGTTTATCCTTAGATAAACGTATTTTATTATTTAAGCCACTATATCATCGTCCAGTATATGAAATATTCTATAAAAATGTTACTTACATAACCATAGGCTCTTTAAAATTCATGGAAGGACTCGAACAGCGTACCTACCTAGCAAGCTAAGCTTTCTGAAAACTGATGTAGTAAACGGTACACAAACTACGTGGTTCTATTATAATCGTCAAATGCATATGGAGGCACACCATTAAATGAAGGAAAAATGAACTGTGATGAGGTGGCTTATCTAGAAGAGAAAAACTGCGTAAAACATGAAAAACTATTCACAAAATTTGAAGTAAGTTTCATCCCTTGTAATGTACGTAGATATGTATATAGATAAAATATATTATTTCAAAAAAATATGCAGAATCAATTTTGATGCTACGAAATTTTTATGAGGCGATAAAGGTTGTTTAAGCTTACTTACATATGTATATAGTGACGAATATATTTCTCTTGTTATTGATACTAAATACAAGCTAGCACTTAACTATAAAAATATACATGTGCGAGTGTAATTAAAAAAATAATGACAAACACTAAAAAAAAAATAATTTAAAAGCAATGGTTAAATCCGCAAAATTCATTTAAGGTATATATTGCTTCCTCCAAGCCAATGCTAATGTGTTGTCTATGCAAACATCAATCTCGAATTTAATTATAAAACTCTGTCCCGACAATAAAGTAAGTTCAGAGTCGTCAGTTTTATAGTAATGAGATGCAATGAAGGAAGAAGATGAGCGAGCAAAGGAAAGTTACATACGGGTAATAACAATTTAATTTACTTGTTTCCGCAAAAGCTTTATTCGAAGTAATTTGAAAAATTGTTTGCTGTTACAGCTAACGTCTTAACTTCTTATTAAGATAATTTGATGACACGGGAAAATGTCATAATTAAAATGTCTTCTTGAAAATTAAGTTTTAACGGGTAATGATGTACCACACGTCATATTGGGACATGTGGCAACAGCGCACGCTCCTCAAACGTCGTCACGGCACGCCCAACTTGCAATAATAGTGTTTTACTTTTAGAAAAAAAAAAGAGAAAAAACGAAAAAAATTGTATAATAATAAATTATGGTTACAAAATAAAATTCGATGCTCTAATATAATTTATTTGCAATAATAAACGCAAACTGTATGAATTTAGTTTTTTGACAAATAAATATATGTAGGTGAAGTGCAAAGTGATGAAATACAAGTGGCCTGTACTTCACAGGAATGTCTTCGCAAACTGCTCTTTGAGATTGAAATCATGTTCACACGCAAGAACGAACAGTTTTATTTAAATAAGCTTCAAATGATGCATCGGTTCACAAATCAAATCATCTTTAATATTACGCAACGTGTACGATCGACAAATAGTAAATGTTTTTAGAACGAAGTCTACAAACTTAAAAACTTTTCATTCTTCACTAAGAAAAATGTCACTAGGTTTGGGAATTTTCACCACAGTGAAGCATGTGCAAAACTTTTTAATTTACGAAAACGAATTTTGATGACGAAATTTCTAATTTTTTAAATGAGAAAAAATGAAATAAGTCCTAGTTGCTTCCCAGTTGTAAACGAGCTTCTTTTACGAGCATATTGCCTCGAAGGCTTTCGAAGACATAATTAATTGTGCTGGTTTCACTTTCTGATAGGTAGATGGAAACACGTGACTTTGTAAATTGTACTCAATAATTTCACAGCTGCTATGCCCTTTGTTGTATATCTTACTTTGAACGTAAAATACTTCGCATTTTTTTACTAGCTATAGGTGTAACCAAGAAGACTAAAACTAAGAAGACCGAAGTCATTCGGTGTTATGGTTCTATATCTGTCTGTCTCCAGAAGGCGCTGCAAGCAGTGCTGTGCTCGACATCACGTGATCTTCGAAAGTCACGTGATCATCAGCGTGTGATTAACAGTCACATGTGGTCCATGTGACTGTTAGTGAATGTAGGCTGTCAATGCGTATGCTTACATGCTATTTGGCTTTAATAAAAATACAATCCGAATGTTATATAAATATGGTTCGAAGGTGCTGTGTTGCATTGTGTGATACAAGAAGCGTTCCGAAGCATCAGAATAACCGGATAATATTGCAAATTACTGATACGCACACAGATTAATACAGAACCACACTGCTTACAGCGCCTCTGGAGGCGGACATATTCGAGCCTCTCGCCTTATACAGCCAAAAGCCGCAGCTCTGTCTCCTTAGTTCGAGTCTTCTTGGGTGTAACATAGGGGTTTTAATTTTAGCAAATAATTATGAACTAAAATAAAAAACGTATATTAAAACAGTTTTTATCAGATAAATAGTTCGACACTTCTTAACATTGAAAGCAATCTGCAACAATGAGTAATATAATTTTACTGATTTTTCTAAATAATATGTTTATTGGTTTATCATACCAAGTTATTTAACTCTTAACTAAAATGTAACACATATTTCGGGACCTGTTCTTTAAGACACTCATTTTAGAACAATATGAACGGTGTCCATTTATTGCCATTAGACTAAAAGATATGGTCTGAATACCATGGTTTCACTTTCTGATAGGTAGATGGAAACACGTGACTTTGTAAATTGTACTCAATAATTTCACAGCTGCTATGCCCTTTGTTGTATATCTTACTTTGAATGTAAAATACTTCGCATTTTTTTACTAGCTATAGGTGTAACCAAGAAGACTAAAACTAAGAAGACCGAAGTCATTCGGTGTTATGGTTCTATATCCGTCTGTCTCCAGAAGGCGCTGCAAGCAGTGCTGTGCTCGACGTCACGTGATCTTCGAAAGTCACGTGATCATCAGCGTGTGATTAACAGTCACATGTGGTCCATGTGACTGTTAGTGAATGTAGGCTGTCAATGCGTATGCTTACATGCTATTTGGCTTTAATAAAAATACAATCCGAATGTTATATAAATATGGTTCGAAGGTGCTGTGTTGCATTGTGTGATACAAGAAGCGTTCCGAAGCGTCAGAATAACCGGACAATATTGTAAATTACTGATACGCACACAGATTAATACAGAACCACACTGCTTACAGCGCCTCTGGAGGCGGACATATTCGAGCCTCTCGCCTTATACAGCCAAAAGCCGCAGCTCTGTCTCCTTAGTTCGAGTCTTCTTGGGTGTAATATAGGGGTTTTAATGTTAGCAAATAATTATGAACTAAAATAAAAAACGTATAATAAAACAGTTTTTATCAGATAAATAGTTCGACACTTCTTAACATTGAAAGCAATCTGCAACAATGAGTAATATAATTTTACTGATTTTTCTAAATAATATGTTTATTGGTTTATCATACCAAGTTATTTAACTCTTAACTAAAATGTAACACATATTTCGGGACCTGTTCTTTAAGACACTCATTTCAGAACAATATGAACGGTGTCCATTTATTGCCATTAGACTAAAAGATATGGTCTGAATACCATGGTTTCACTTTCTGATAGGTAGATGGAAACACGTGACTTTGTAAATTGTACTCAATAATTTCACAGCTGCTATGCCCTTTGTTGTATATCTTACTTTGAACGTAAAATACTTCGCATTTTTTTACTAGCTATAGGTGTAACCAAGAAGACTAAAACTAAGAAGACCGAAGTCATTCGGTGTTATGGTTCTATATCTGTCTGTCTCCAGAAGGCGCTGCAAGCAGTGCTGTGCTCGACGTCACGTGATCTTCGAAAGTCACGTGATCATCAGCGTGTGATTAACAGTCACATGTGGTCCATGTGACTGTTAGTGAATGTAGGCTGTCAATGCGTATGCTTACATGCTATTTGGCTTTAATAAAAATACAATCCGAATGTTATATAAATATGGTTCGAAGGTGCTGTGTTGCATTGTGTGATACAAGAAGCGTTCCGAAGCGTCAGAATAACCGGACAATATTGTAAATTACTGATACGCACACAGATTAATACAGAACCACACTGCTTACAGCGCCTCTGGAGGCGGACATATTCGAGCCTCTCGCCTTATACAGCCAAAAGCCGCAGCTCTGTCTCCTTAGTTCGAGTCTTCTTGGGTGTAATATAGGGGTTTTAATTTTAGCAAATAATTATGAACTAAAATAAAAAACGTATAATAAAACAGTTTTTATCAGATAAATAGTTCGACACTTCTTAACATTGAAAGCAATCTGCAACAATGAGTAATATAATTTTACTGATTTTTCTAAATAATATGTTTATTGGTTTATCATACCAAGTTATTTAACTCTTAACTAAAATGTAACACATATTTCGGGACCTGTTCTTTAAGACACTCATTTCAGAACAATATGAACGGTGTCCATTTATTGCCATTAGACTAAAAGATATGGTCTGAATACCATGGTCCGCTACCAAGAAGTGGTAATTTCAAATTCGACCAGCTGTCACTTCCATGTTAATGTTTGGGGAGTCTTTTAATGATATTAGAAATGTTTCCCATCCTGTATATGAGATCCCAATCAAAGGGGTTAATCTGAAATATCTATTATGTTGCCTATTCGCCCATTATGTTAGACGGCATATTATACGAGTACCTACTTCCTAAGAATTAAGCAATTTCCTCCAGAGGCCTTACTAGCATCTACTTAAGAAGAGCAATATAGTTATATGTACTTTTTTTAATCAACCGTTTATAACTACAATATAATTTCAAGATACCGTCGGTTTCAAGTTTTTGTAATACGTTTCGAAATACTCCGTTTCAATCTCAGAGAAAATAAGATAATTGGAAAAGACAGCTCGCCGTTTTTATTATTCAAACTTGATAAATGGGAAAGTGGACGAACCTGCATTATATTTTTTCTAACTTCGCCGTCTGATGACGATAAACCACTACAATTAAGAGGTTTAGCCTTGTTCATAAGTCTGCTTATTACTGCCTCTTTCATACTACCAGCATAAGGAGATATAGATTTAATAACCATTATCAGTTGGAATTTTATATCCAGGGCAATTGCGTCTTAATGAGCTGGGTAGAGACATCCTCAGCAGGCCTTGCGTATGATGGTCGTTGTTACAACTTTGTTAAATACCTTTCATAATAAAACGTGGACTTTTATGTCTATGACTGCTAAAGGAATTTGAAAAGTGGGATAATTATGAGAATTTTAGGAACCTTTAAGTTTTTATTTCTTTTTATGTAAAATGTAATAAAAAGATAAGTATACCTATTATATGTATGTATATTTATGTACAACAGATATTTCTGAGTAATACCTACCACACGGATGTCATTTCTTTTCAAGGCATTATTAAGGTACTAAAGCATATTTACATTAAGCTAAACTAGTGGAAAAAGAAAACAGAAGATTTAAAAAAAAGTCGCACAAATAATTTAAAAAAAGTAAATTGTAGCTCCAAGTATCTAGTTTTTGGATCTGAACTTCGAAATTTTTGAGCGTCAGCAATTTTCGAGTAATCCTAAGAAAACCACCGACAATTTTTTTGGTCCTTTTTTTGTGGCCTACGAACTTGAAAAAATGTTTTTTGACTTAACCACCATATGGACCAGATAACTTGTTTATTCAGCTTCAATTCCTTTTTTTAAAGACTTTGATACGATCATTTCTCTCCGAGATATTGGTCTTTGAATCAAAAAGGATCATTTTGTGTTTGATTATCGATATCTCAACAACCAATGATCGCACAACAAGTTAGATACTTGGATACACACAGATCCAAAAACTAGATACTTGGAGCTACAATTTCCTTTTTTTAAATTTTCAGCGCGATCATTTTCCTCCAAATTCCGGAGAAAAAAGTTAAAAACCACCAAAAAAAATTTGGAATTTTTTTTTATCCCTTAATTTTTTCCACTAGTGTATTTACATATATCTCATAGCAGGGTTAGAAAAGCAATATACTTTTCATGTTTCTATCTATGCGATTGTATATAGTTTTTAATATTGAACTGTAACTTTTCTAATAACAGTTTTCATCAATTGATTGCCTTTTAATCAATAAAAGCTGTTTCGTAAAAAATTTACTGTATTTGACCATGGTGACGCATCTACCAAATTCTAGGGAAAGTACCGGACATTCTGGACATGCAACCAACTACAATGGATAGGAATGATTGTGCTATAAATTGCGTGAAATAATTAGAAATGATGAGCTGGTACAACTGTGTCATGAAATATGTTGTAATATTAGATGATGGTACAAAGGTAATATTAGAAGATGGTAAAGCTCATATATTTTTATAAACAAAGATGAACAAAGACATAAACAATAAAAAAAACAAAATATTTGCAATATACATTTATCAAAAGGCGTTTTATCAATTTTTTTAACATTTTTTTTTTGCTGTCAAATCTTTTAACATTATTGTTACTAGTAGAATTTGAAATTATCTTTTCTTTGGAAGGAGGCATGGAATCCACATCATATTTTAGGGGGTGAATACTAAACCTAAGTAGGAGGCTATAATGATAAAAAAACTTCAAACGAAATTTGCGAATAAATAATTCAAAAAAAGTACGCCCCACCAGAAGATCTTAGAAACAACTTGTTTTCGAAAATGTTTTCAAAAGATATTTTTTCACAATTGCCAAGTAAACAGAAAAACTTTAACCTTGTGCATTTTTCAAAATTTTCATTTGCTTAATGATAATCTTGCTAAACGAAATGCTGGGGTGAAATAACAATTCAAACTATAATTTTTACCATTACCTTCAAACTATAAAGTTTACCAACAATACCATACCTTCGAAGTTTTTTTTGTTAGTGTGTTTCTACTTGGGTCTAATAATCACACTGTAAGGTATGAATTGGTCTCATGTTCCGTTGTGAAACCACGAGAACGTAAAATTCCACTTTTGCTGCACAATTGTAAGTAAAGGAGGAAATGGCGAACTGAGAAAAGCAAAAAAACACGGATCTCGTAATTTTTCACCTCCTCTTTGCACCTCAATTAGTGGTAAATAGTATGTGTTACCATGTATAGACTATTTCAAAAAATATCCTTACCACCATACCATACTTATTTTCATGGTTATATCGCTTTTCTTTGATTCTGGATTTTTTTTTAATTCGCATCATTTGCATCTTAACTTTCCCATTGAATAATCCATTTAAATTGACCCCTATTCGTAAACCGAAAATATTTCCCAAAGTATAAAGAGCATATTATACCGACCAACATTTATTTCGAATTATATTATGCAAATGCACCGAATAAAATACAGATAACCGTTTTTAAGGTAAATGCTGCGAAATTCTCAGCCATAAATTCTATCGCAGAACTAGAAATTCCGTGTCAATCGCGTGCTGATTCCAATCGCCCAACCCCAAAATTACGTGCAAGACCCCGCAGACTAATCCGGGCTAATGCCACGTCTAATGCCGGGTCTTGCAATTATATTGTTTTCGAATCGGGTCTAAATGATGTCTTTGTGTGGCGTTGCGGGTCGAAATTACGGTTTTTTCTTCCGCGGCGAATTTACCAGTCCCAAGGTGAAGCGGATAATAATAGAGAAGCAGCCAGATTTTATTATTGTGCCTTTTTTTCTTCTACCGTGGCCTAATAGCAACCATAAGGTTTGGAGTTAATTGGGAACGCAAATTATTCATCGAATAAGTTCTGTATAGCACATTTTGATATAAACTAGATTGTTGTTTCGAAGGTAAGATAGTGTAAGCTATTAGCTAGCTTTGTGTTTTATATTACGTATTCAATTGGCATTATTGTTTCTTGGAATAACCCATTATTTATAAATAATTTGTTAAAAGAATCCACTATTCCCATTTTATTGCCTGTGAGACTATTAAAATACAAGATGCCCAAAAAATACGCGAAAATTTAATAAGAAAATAAAATAAGATTAATTAAAGAAAATTTAATTAATCAAATTACTGTATTTTCGATGATAAAACACAGTTAGTATCACATATTTGTTTTTTATACATATGTATATCTATTACTGAAATATGCAACTATCATTAGAAATTGTTTCTTGCCATATCTCATTTTTTGCACAATGCATTCATTGCTTTAGTCTTTTACCTTTTTACTGATTGCTTCTGTATTAAAATACAGGGTGACGTAAAAAACGCAATAATCCATAATACTATAGTTTCGGTGATAAAGTAGTATTAGGGTTCCATTTTTGTGTTTAATAATTATTCCTATTTTTTTTAAGCAATTTGAGACTGTATATTACACGGTGGCACAAAAAATACGTATCCGCAAGTCCTTGAAGATTTTAGTGAAGTGTATATGTTATATGCCTTCCAAAACAGGACAATGACTTTCAATTATTCAAAAAGATTATACATGTTTGAATATTAAGATTTCCCATTTAAGTACATTCTTCTTCTTCCGCTCCTCCTTCCCCTCCCCATCTTCCTCCTCTTCCTCCCCCCTCTCCTCATATATGATGATTCTTCTTCTTCTTCTTCTTCTTCTTCTTCTTCTTCTTCTTCTTCTTCTTCTTCTTCTTCTTTCAACCTATGAATGTGTAAAACACTGGAGCTGTTATAGTTAATAGAACTTAGAATAGGTACATATAGGCACCTATATTAGAATTATAATTTTCAATATTTAAATACTTTTCTATTATTTTGCTCTGTAAAACAGAATGCCAGTTTACACCGAACAGTCACATTACAAAGCCAGAACATATTCACTTAGTACACACTGTCATAGAGTTAAATGAATTCGTATTTATTTGAGCAGATTCCTAGATGATGAAAAATGAAAGCTATTATTTATTTTCAGCATCAGTCGTTGACATGTCTACCATTGTATTTTTAACTTGAACCTTATCTGTACGGCAAATAAGCCAAATCCGAATTAATGCGTACATAATGTGGCAACATTGTCACACATTACTGTTAGAGTAAACATAAAATGTTTACATTTAAGTTAGTATGTTATATGCATAAATAAATATTGATTTAAGTGTTTTACCGTCAGTGAGAGAGAGATACGATTCAGTGCACGTCCGCAAAAGTGTAGACGAGTGGATCGCTAGGTATATTTCCGACTTTTACAAGCAACTAGTAGATTTATTGCTGATCCTCGCGATATGTCTCTTAATTGTAATTCCGTATTGTAAAAATGTTCGTAAAAGGGATAAAGTTAAGTTACGCGGATCAAATCTGCAAGTATAATCCGAATCAACTCGAAAACAAGAAAGTATTACTAAGATAGGTACCTAATTAAATTTAGACAAACGTCACAAAAACCCTGAAGACGCGACCAATTATTTATGTGACAGAGGTGTGTAGAAATTCTAGATAATTCAAGCAACCATTCAACAAGTTGAAAAGTTTATAAAAGCTTGTTTCAATTTAATAAAAAAATATTTTTTCAGTGTCATAGTAATTAACTAATATTATTGGGTTTGTTACCGCTTATATTATATTTATACATATGATACATATTATATTTATATATATATGATATTAAGTGTTTATTAAATTATATTCAAGTGTCCTTTATTTGCTTCCTTATTTAGCAGATTATTCCTTATGATGTATTACTAAAACCTGTTGAACATAAAGTTATACAATTATTGTTAAGTAAATTAAACATATTGCCATGGATATTTTTAAGCCGTTTATTGATAGCACTTATTTACGTATTGTTATCTACTTTAGTAGTTCTTTCATCTGACATCTGTTTACTTCCTGTTTTAAAATAATTTAAAATAGCAACTATAAAGTTGTATACTCTATTGTTACAAACTCGGCATTAAAGCTTTTGATGTACCCCATTTGAAGACGATACTGTGACTGAACAGCAAATAAGTTGTTCAGGAGACTTCTTCGGGATTTCAGATTGACCGATAAAGCACTCTCTGGGAGACCTAAGATCATTAATAAAGAGGGTGTTAAAGACCTTGTGAAGGCATATTACAATAACGGCTTAGAGCTTGCGGAGAAGTTCAGTTCAAGTGATGAAACGATTCGTTTGCACTTTAACCAGCTAGAAAAGATATGGAAGTCAACGGTTTTTCAAACAACTTTTCTTGATCGGTTATTAACTTTTTTGGGAAGTTGCTACGACTTACTGCTACGACTTACTGTTAACAACTTCAATGTGCCACACGTTTTTTGAACGTTTGCATGCTCTAGTGGTTTCTGGGGTGAAGTTATGAGTTTGGAAAAATTCCCAAATGTAGCGCGATAGCAGAGGCGCAGGTTCGCCAATACAACAGGCTTATCAGAGAACCTCAGTGGCAGTGACATAATGGTTATCAATTTGCCGTTTTTACTCAGTTTTATGATTGTCCAGTGAGTCTCATCTGACTATACCAGTTGTAATTAGTTCACGAATCTGATAAGTTAATATATTCTACCCTATAATAATTTCTACATACAAATTACCATATTAGGTGTTTTCAAAAGCGGGTTATTTTCTGCGCAACGTCAACAAATGTTAAAAATGGGAACATCGGGGTGCAACTTAGTGCCATCGTTCTTGGCACGATGTTGCAAATTACGACTTTGTGCCACCAACTTTTCGCCTTTCATACATTGAAATTAAAGGTTTTCTTGTCTTTTGTTTTTATTTTGGTCTTTGTTTTCTTGCTAAACTGACTTTTAGCCAAGACTGAAAGTTTTGAGAAATTTTATTTTGCAAAGTTTATGAAAGTCACCCTTTAAGAAGAAAATGTTATTATATATTATAAGTTCATTAGTTACCTAATGTATTGAGCTTTTGGGCTTCCTACGGTTGCGGTGTTTTCTACTAATATTGTGATTTTTTTCTAAGTAATAACATTCGTTATAAAACTTTTTGCGTGAAAAAGATTTTGAGAAATTCTATTTTTCAAGTTTGTAAAGGTTACTCTTCAAGATGAAAATGTTATTTTCTACATAGTTACTGTATTTGAATAAAAAAAAAATTAAGAAGGGATTGTCTTGCATTTATTTCTTTGTATTGCAACGGTTCAAAAAACTGGACGTTTTCCACGAAACACCGAACTGCTATAGGGCCATTCCGCGGTAATCGATACCAAGGAGCAAAAAAAATAATTTGCGAATATATGTTAAAATAGAAAATTAACAGGTATTATATTCTCAATTTTCATAATTCAAAAGAAATTCATCAATATTTTCGCCAATAAACATATGAGAAATCCAAGACATAGAAAAGAACAGACGAAGCAAAAGGAAACCCGAAATACAATTAAAATTATAGAATAAAAAATATCTAAAATCTTATAATACTAGTTTAAAATAGTCTATATTAATAAATAAAGCCTCAAAGTGTGGATAAGCTTTTGTTTAATTTGCACTCGTAACACCCGTCACAAATCTTGTAACACCCGTCACAAGTTTTGCTTGCACAAAAAAAAATTAAAAAACACTATATCCACAAATCTCTTACAATTATCAGAAATTAAGATCATTTATCTCTCTACTTAGCTATTCATTTTATTACAAAAACTTCTAATTTAGCTGAACTCTGATGTTTAGCCAACAAGGTAGCATATTTTGCAAAAGTACAAGTAACACCCGTCACAGGGCTTAAACCTATTATTTCATCTAAACGCCTGAGTAATTCCTAATACGTTTTTGTTTTAATTAATATATCATTGAAAGGAATTGAATTATACTCAAAACGCAGACAATTTTGTTCGAATTTAGGAATTATAACAGTTAGAATGCGAACAAATGTAACACCCGTCACCGCGGAATGGCCCTATAGTTTTCTCGACGCGCGTTTCGCCAACTAAGTTGGCATCTTCAGGAGAAGATTAAAACTGGTAACTGTTATAACTAGGTTAGTTATAACTTGTTAACTGGTATAACTTGTAACGTTTCCTAAAAAATTTGGAAAAAATGTATATTTTAGAGAAACATTTTTTCTTAGCCCCTTAGCAAAGACAACATGCCGAATAACAAGAAAACCATTACAACAAGTTGCCATTGGTCGATTATCATATATTTTCAAGCTAAACAAGGAACACCAAAACGTCCTACACGTTTTAGTGTTCCAAATTTATTAATTATGTTGGGTAAAACTTTCATTGATATACGATATTTAATAAACTAATCACAGTTAAAAAGCCACCAAAAGTGGCTCAACGTTGTATGAGTTGACGGTATTATTCTAATTTGATTAAATATTTTTAGCACACGTTTTTCCTGCACTTTTACCAAGCGTGTCCTCCCTGCAGCTAACAGTGGAGGGAATTTCTGTGAGTCGATCAGTCGTACAATCAAAAGGGCTCTTCCACGATATTAAAACGCTCATTAAAATATCTCGCCAAGAATCAAGGAGGGGACGCTCGATTTCGGCCCATTTAAACTTAGTGTAATAGCAGGGAAGGGGCTGCCCGAGCGGGTTAATTGCCCTCACTATGGAGTCGAATTCGAGGGTATCTCGCCTCCGGCTCTCGTCAGCCGCATCGTTGCCTCGCAATGACATGCCCGCTCTCTGTCATTACGCGGGGCACAACCACACCAAATTATACGGCCAGCGCGCATTTTTGACATAATTATTTTTCGGATTTCGTAGCCTAGCGTATACGAAGAACCGGAGAGAACTCTTCAGGGACATTCGGACAGGCACCCTGTAATATTACGGTTCGGTTCGTATAGGACCACCGACCAGTTTTAGATTAGATTGAATTAAACGTACGGGAGCTGAGTATATTCGTAATCATAATCACCATTGCTACCTCTTATAAATCTATTGCAGATGCCTCATTTTAATTTTAGTTATCCAGTTGTGTCCTTTTATCAGACTCCACAGTCTCGATAGCGCTCTGGTGTAGATCAGTCTTGGGCTTTTCCTTCTTGAGAATTTGAAACGTCAGTCTTCTTTGGCCTTTGCACTGACAGACTGACGTTTCTTCTAATAAATTGGGGTACTGTTTCGCCCGTCTTTGTCTTTTATTTACAAGTTTATTCGCCGTTCTAACGACTTGTTTATTTATCTATTTACGTCTGAGCGTTTTTTTTTGCTTAATTTTGTCACGCCATAAAAAAGTTACGATCCTATTAGGTCATTCGAGGCACCTTCTTGAGGTGGTCTCACTGCTTTATCGTTACGGTTATGTCTCGATACTCAAGCCGATGTCGTCTGCTTTAGCTTCCTAGACATTTGAACTTACAACTTAGCTATTTTATCTAGTAAAAGTTACAATAACTCATTTGTTTTCACGTTCGCCGTTAGATATATATGTCAGACTGATAGGATTTTATAAGATAGAAATCTGAATTTGTAATAATAATAATAATAATACTCACCCTATAATTACTCCGAAGAGTAACCCCTTAGGTCCTCTCAGGGATCTGTGTGGGAAGGAGTGGCTATTATTATTATTTGCCATGGCGCACTGGGAGCGACTTAAGATTATTTCGGTAACGCATTTGCTTTACAGTTCTGAGGAAACCCAGAAAATTCAGAACATTACCAAATCTAGGGCATGTGCGGTTGGATTGGCATATATGCATCCACACCTATACCAGTGTATTAGTGGTTGTATATCAAGTCCTGACAGGGAAAGCGAGACAATTAAAAATCCTCTTCCCCGGCCGGGCCTCGAACAACGCGCACAGAGGTATCGCGACTGGAAAAACGGTGCTTTAACCCACTCGGCTACCCGTGCCCATTATGAATGAACTCATTATCTTTTCATGAGCTTAATTACGGACGTACTTTCGGGGTTGTCATTTCGGGAAGGATAACCTGATAGTTGTCAGCTTTTTCAGAACTCTCAAAACATGTTTAGGCCCATTTAAACACATTAGAGGGTATCTCCTATGTTACTCCACCAAATACAAATTTGAAACTTGAAAGACTACCTTTTTATTTGTTCTTAGGCTTTTATTATGAAAACTTAGTTGCTTTGTGTGTGTTCCTACTGACGCCATTTTTTTTTACCAAAAGCTAATAACAAAATATATTCTTATTACTTATTACCTCAACATATTATTAAAGAATCCTACTGCCGATTTCATTTAATATTCAAATAATTACCCTGAAGAATTCCGACGAAAATTGCATAGTTCGAAGATGTAATGCGTTGTGTTGCTGATGGGTTTTTTTAATTAACTAAGGGATTCGTTTATCTGCATATTATTCACCAGGAATTTGCGGCTTAATTAATTTTTATTTCACAATGCCTGTTTCTAGCGAAAGATTGGTAGGTAATACGCTAATAACTTTTTTATTTACTGATGTATTGAAAAAACAATGATGTTTTTTAAAGTCCCAATATATGCATACATTCTCATTGTATGCCGATGCCAAATAGTCGAATGGAAGAATGATTGTAGTAATGAAACACGTCAACAGATGACTCCAGTAGATATATTTCGGATAGGTCTGCAACTACCAAACGGTTTTACCGTTTGAGAGCTTTGGGAAGAACATTTAGTAGTTTTCGATCTTGTCGAACAAAATCAAAATCTAGATCTGCGGCTTTTGACGTGTGAATGACGAAGAACGAGAAATCTTTTTCACTTCCTATGAGCTTAAAATACACTAGAAAATACCAATACCGGTAAGGTATTGGTATTTAAATTGGTAAATACCAAGATAACCCCACACAACACATAAAGTTGGTAAGAAGGCTCAAGGGTATATAGAATCTATACAAATAATTTTATGTCATACCATATTTTGAAAATATGGTATAACCAATTACACGATATTTATCTCCAAATAGCTTTTTGTTATCGTCCAGTAAAAACCTATAAAAATGGTTTGGATCTCATGCTCCTTATACTCCCACTTCAACTGTTCTTTCCCAGAAATGTCCCGTCACTTCCTGGAGAAACGCAGGCGGCTCTGCCCGCTCGCATCTCTAAAAATAGAGATGGTTATCGCATCTCGGGACCCGACGATCGCCTTATTATTTTATTTGTATGAATAATTTCGCGAAATTATCTCGAGTATCGCCGTTAATTAATAAGATGTTGATATATCACGGCGTTCCATCTGCTTGTTCGCCTTTAAATTGCTTTAGCGTCTCTCGGGCGAAAACGTCTTACACTTCTACGCCACATTGTCATTATATCAATAAGAACGTAACTTGATAAGACGATCAGGGCCGGACCTACAAGGGGGAGCCGGGACACGTGGCCGAGGGGGTAACATTTGAGGTAACATAATAAGAGCTGACATAACATACTTGACGACAACGATATATAAAAAAATGACTGTCTACAGGAAAGAATGACCATCATATTGGAAAGTAAATAAAGTTCATTCATATAGAGTTCGTCCGTTGATGTTAACAGATAGTAAAATATTTAGTAGGTGTGGTCATGGTTAGCGATAATCTTATTGAATAGTAGATCCTATGACGTAAGGTCCGACCACGCCCACTTTCTCGAAAGTGGGGTCAGGAAGCCACTATCCAATAAAACCATAACCACATCTAGTCGCTGTTATACTATCTGTTAACTTCTTTGGCTATTAAGCTAAACAAGTTTCTTGATGAAAATGAGAATCTGGTTCTCATGTTCTTGAACCGTGAAATACTGCTTCTGTTGGGTCTTCTCTTGCCTAAAAGCTTTCGTTAAATTGTCGAGTGCACTAGCCTGTATCTGTTCCGACTCTCCACTATATGACCTCAGTTTCGTAATTTTTTTTGTCTTGTGGTGTTGACTGGAAATAAATATTGCAAAAATTATAAGATTTGTAGCTCATCAAGTGTAGCTCATCAACAACCCTATAGACCTCAGAGTCAAACTAAGCTCGATCCTATGAAGTGTAGTAAACCATAAACTATGAAGTTCCAACTATAACTTTTATTACTTCTGTGGCAAAATAAATTGCCAATGATTTTAGTAAACGCTAAAATTATTGTGTCATTTTACTTCTGTTTAAGTTAAATAACTAAAAATGATACTGATATTGAACCACTAGCACTTTCAGTAATAATCACAATCTCATTTGTATTAGAATTAAATAAGTTTATGAACCTTGTGATAATAAACACGTGCGAATCATGACAAATGTTCTATCTAACCAAGGGCGTAGCCAGTATTTATGTTTGGGGGGGGGGGGGGCGCCCAAAGCAGGTTAAACAAAAAAGCCAAAAAAAAAAGGTCAGTAGAGGCAACGGCAACCGCAATCCCCCCGAGTATTTTGGTTTTTACTTGACCCTTTTGGAGAGGGGCGATCGCTGCAGATTAAACAAAAAAAGCCAAAAAAAAAAAGGTCAGTAGAGGCAACGGCAACCGCAATCCCCCGAGTATTTTGGTTTTTACTTGACCCTTTTGGGGAGGGGCGATCGCTGCAGATTAAACAAAAAAAGCCAAAAAAAAAAAGGTCACTGGACGCAACGGCAACCGCATTCTCCGAGTATTTTGGTTTTTACTTGACCCTTTTGGGGAGGGGCGATCGCTGCAGATTAAACAAAAAAGCCAAAAAAAAAGGTCACTGGAGGCAACGGCAACCGCATTCTCCGAGTATTTTGGTTTTTACTTGAGCCTTTGGGGGGCGATCGCTGCAGGTTAAACAAAAAAGCCAAAAAAAAAAGGTCAGTAGAGGCAACGGCAACCGCAATCCCCCCGAGTATTTTGGTTTTTACTTGACCCTTTTGGGGAGGGGCGATCGCTGCAGATTAAACAAAAAAAGCCAAAAAAAAAAAAGGTCACTGGACGCAACGGCAACCGCATTCTCCGAGTATTTTGGTTTTTACTTGACCCTTTTGGGGAGGGGCGATCGCTGCAGATTAAACAAAAAAGCCAAAAAAAAAGGTCACTGGAGGCAACGGCAACCGCATTCTCCGAGTATTTTGGTTTTTACTTGAGCCTTTGGGGGGCGATCGCTGCAGGTTAAACAAAAAAGCCAAAAAAAAAAGGTCAGTAGAGGCAACGGCAACCGCAATCCCCCGAGTATTTTGGTTTTTACTTGACCCTTTTGGGGAGGGGCGATCGCTGCAGATTAAACAAAAAAAAGCCAAAAAAAAAAAAGGTCACTGGACGCAACGGCAACCGCATTCCCCGAGTATTTTGGTTTTTACTTGCCCCTTTTGGGGAGGGGCGATCGCTCCAGATTAAACAAAAAAAGCCAAAAAAAAAGGTCACTGGAGGCAACGGCAACCGCATTCTCCGAGTATTTTGGTTTTTACTTGAGCCTTTGGGGGGCGATCGCTGCAGGTTAAACAAAAAAAGCCAAAAAAAAAAGGTCAGTAGAGGCAACGGCAACCGCAATCCCCCGATTATTTTGGTTTTTACTTGACCCTTTTGGGGAGAGGCGATCGCTGCAGATGAAACAAAAAAAGCCAAAAAAAAGGTCACTGGAGGCAATGGCAACCGCATTCCCGAGTATTTTGGTTTTTACTTGACCCTTTGGGGGGGGGTGATCGCTGATGATTAAACAAAAAAAGCCAAAAAAAAATGGTCACTGGAGGCAACGGCAACCGCATTCTCCGAGTATTTTGGTTTTTACTTGAGCCTTTGGGGGGCGATCGCTGCAGGTTAAACAAAAAAGCCAAAAAAAAAAAGGTCAGTAGAGGCAACGGCAACCGCAATCCCCCCGATTATTTTGGTTTTTACTTGACCCTTTTGGGGAGAGGCGATCGCTGCAGATGAAACAAAAAAGCCAAAAAAAAAGGTCACTGGAGGCAATGGCAACCGCATTCCCGAGTATTTTGGTTTTTACTTGACCCTTTGGGGGGGGGGTGATCGCTGCTGATTAAACAAAAAAGCCAAAAAAAATGGTCACTGGAGGCAACGGCAACCGCATTCTCCGAGTATTTTGGTTTTTACTTGAGCCTTTGGGGGGCGATCGCTGCAGATTAAACAAAAAAGCCAAAAAAAAAGGTCACTGGACGCAACGGCAACCGCATTCCCCGAGTATTTTGATTTTTTGATTTTTACTTGACCCTTTGGAGGCGATCGCCCCCCCCCCCCAAAGAGCTACGCCCTTGTATCTAACTTAGTTTACAAAAAGGCCTGGACTGCGCAATGAAAGAAAATAAAAAATAAACTACCAATCTTGCAGTCTAGCACCTTCTAACCTATGAAATTGATTGGCATATGTTTAACACAAAATAACTTAATTCAACTGCTTTCTAAATACCTCTTCTTCAGTTGTCAATAATAAGATTATTTGTGGAGTTCGCGCGCAAATCCCGCTAAATCCATTTTCAGACATCTTTTACTTTTTTGCGGATTCATATACTTCTCAATGATCTCTACAATATAACACTTTACATACAGAGCAAAACCGTTCAATCCTTTTTTAAATAGCTGTCAAATATACGGCTTTGGAGCATACCGCGCTAAATCCGATACCATATAGGTAAAATAACGCTTTACGCGTTAAGCGGACTTCACAGAACGACATAGTGTTGCTGGCTGGACATATTTTTAATATTGCCATACAATATTTCCATAGAATCTATAAAAGAAACCACGTAAATACTACAGAATACCGATATTTTACTGTAGTGTTACTTGTCAGGGGAATCTTGTGTTGCCAGCAACACTTCGTCGTTCTATGAAGCCCGCTTATAAGAGAAAAATCAACAATATGGAAGATGAACACGGCTGAACCGTGCGATTGCCTGGCAGAGGAGAACGCCGTGCATGTATAGTGCAGATTTTATGAAAAAAAAATCTGTATTTTTTTATTAATAGAAGATTGAGAAAATAGTATTCTTTTATATACAAAAGATGTGTTCTTTTTATACAATTCTTTTTATATAAAAAAACCCGCTTATCCCAAAAAAAAAATATTTATTTTTTTATAAGTAATGTTAAAAAAATTCTGCGAAAAATGTCAAAAATTGTCCTTAACGATCAGCAGAGTACAAAGCATAAATCAGTAAAACGGTAATAAAATTGTATTTATTGCAATACGTCTTTTGCGATTTTCCGCAAATTTGACTTTGGGGATTTAGCGGGATTTGCTCGCGAGCTCCACATTTGTCCCCGACAGAGATTGGACCTGGGTCCGGTCCTGCACGGCGCACCGGACGGGTTTCGGGCGAGCGCGGTATCGCCGTCGAATTGTCGTTAATTTATGCGGAATTGAATTTGCGCGCATTCGTCCGACGAAAATAATTCGACTTTTTCCGACGTGGTGTGCATCAAGGTTCCGTTAACAGATCGCAATGAATTATTTCAGGTGTACGTACGTTGAGCAGTGCATCGCGTATAGTTGAACCAGCGGACCTTGGCTCGTACGTCACAACATACAAGGGGATTAGTCGCCACCGAATATTAAGATTGTTGTCAGTCACGTGGCTACACCGACTACATGCAAATTTATATTGTAATTCTGGAGCTATTGAAGTGTGACTCTTGATGTGTACACTTAACAATCGGAAGAAACTGATTTTAGTAACAACAACAGTTATATAGTTGTTAATTGTTTGACACATCGACGAATTTGTTTTTTTAGTAATACTCTTGAGGTAAGTCAAGCCTCAAGTTAAAATACGCACAGTTGAAAGAATAAACTAGTAATAACACTAGCACACAAAAAAAGAAAAGTGGTCATTACTTTTGACCAGACCCATCTAGGGTATGTATTTCGATGCGCTGAATCCGAATTTGAGGTCAGTTTAACCCGTACACCCTCAAAATTTTGAGTAAATTTCAAAAAACCGCTAAAAATCGCTAGAAATAGCAAAAAAAATCCAGTTATGCAAGCGAGACATTTTTTTACGAACTAGATCAAGTATGTTTATTATGTATTTCGATGCGCTGAATCCGAATCTGACATTGATATAGTTCGTCAACCCTCCAAATTTAGAATAAATTGGAAGAAACCGCTGAAAATTTCGAACTAGATCATGTATGTTTTTTGTGTATTTTGATGCGCTGAATCCAAATAACAATTTGATTTAACTGATATACCCTCCAAAATTAGAGTAAATTGCGAATAACCGTTGAAAATTGCTAAAAAAATCGTGAAGAATTGCAATTATGCAAACGAAAAAAAATTATTAAACTAAATCAAGTAGTTTTCTTATGTATTTTGATTCGCTGAATTCAAATCCGAAGTCGGTTTGGCTTGTACACCAAGCCAACTTGTTGCCAACTGTAAATAAATTGCGAAAAAACGCTAAAAATATCAAAAAACCGTAAAAAACAGTCATGAAGTAGTAGATAGTATCAAAAAACAGTATTGTTCTTACTCACAGTAATAAACAAACCATGATTCCTTTCAAATTATATTATAATATCTATAGATTGTAATTAGAATTAAAAAAACGACCTTCCTTGATTTAACACTGTTCTTCGCTTGTATCGAACTCTTTTTTCTTCGAATGTTCTATGCAGTAGGTTTCTCTTTTGTTTTCTATTTTCTCTCGTTATTTCTCTCTTTAAAGTCCAGCAAAAATCGGCCATCATGTTGACATTCCATATTCCTTGATCCCAATTCTCTGTATTATTTTTCACTGTATTTTTCACACTTATTCTTCACTGTAGTCGATACAAGCGAAGAACAGTGTAAAATCAAGGAAGGTCGTTTTTTTTTAATTTAAATTACAATCTATTGATGTTATAGTATAATTTGAAAGGAATCATGGTTTGTTTATTACTGTGAGTAAGAACAATACTATTTTTTGATATTATCTACTACTTCGTGACTATTTTTTACGATTTTGGCTATTTTTAAAGTTTTTTCGCAATATATTTAAAGTTGGAGGGTGTACAAGCCAAACCGACTTCGGATTTGAATTCAGCGCATCAAAATACATAAGAAAAATACTTGATTTAGTTTAACATTTTTTTTTTCGTTTGCATAATTGCAATTTCTCACGATTTCTTAGCAATTTTCAGCGGATATTCGCAATTTACTCTAACTTTGAAGGGTCTACCAGCTAAATCAACTTGTGATTTGGATTCAGCGCATCGAAATACACAAAAAACATACTAGATCAAGTTCGAAAAAAAAATTTACGTTTTCATAAATTTTTACGGTTTTTATCGTTTTTTTGCAATTTACTCTAAATTTGGTAGGTTGATAAGCTAACTCAGCTTCAGATTCGGATTCAGCGCATCGAAATACATAATAAACATACTTGATCTAGTTCGTAAAAAAAATTATCGCTTGCATACCTGCATCTTTTTGCCATTTTTAGCGATTTTTAGCGTTTTTTTTGCAATTTACTCAAAATTTTGATGGTGTACGGGTTAAGCCGACCTCAAATTCGGATTCAGCGCATCGAAATACATAACCCTAGATGGGTCTGGTCAAAAGTAATGACCACTTTTCTTTTTTTGTGTGCCGGTGTAATTGTCTCTAGGAAAACAAAGCACTCAAAGCTGACGCAAAGCAGTTACATGCCTGTATCTACTATAACAATTTAGCCTACTCTCTATTTTCGTAAAACATAAAATTGTTTCCGAAATAGTCGAATTATACACACCAAGGTCCACTGGTTTTGGTGTACGTGGGATCTTCTTGAATATTTAATTTCGATTACCAAGCCGTAAGGTCCTAATTCCTGCATATGGATCATTTGCATAAATGAAAAGGAAGATGTGCTTGCTTTTGGGAATGATACGGCATCGTGGTGGTTCTGAACCTCAACGTTTCAACTGCTGTAAATGACAACTTCATGACAGTACATATTCTCAACAGAGGAAAGGTACTGTTGTGTTGATTTCACAATTTAAAATCTTGAACTGTAATAATTTTCAATTTCAACATACTTTGGAGGTTTAAAATTATCTGAAAAATGTTACATGTAAATGCATTTTATTAGTTTTAAACAACATATCCTGCAACTATGGTCTAAATAACAAGTTGTATGTAGCTGAGGTATTAACCTTTGCTTTTTGCGAATTTGCTTTTTTTCAGGAGCAATATTTTTTTGCCCTTGTGTTATTAGGGGAGAGGCTGATGAGGATCCCATTTTATAACCAATTTTATCAAATTATAGAAATATGTATACTTACCTATCATTATCAATTCAGTTTCTGATAACCTACCTACTTGTTTCATTTAATTCTATTACAATTACCAGCACATTTTTTAAACGAAAACTGGAGACTCTACGGACGGCTCGTTAGAAGTGAAAATTTATATTCTTAAAATGCAAAACTAATAAAATATGTAAATATACGAAAACAATAGGTAGTACTCCTTCTGCGACTTGTCGTGTGTTCTTTATTCGGCGAGGTTGATAATAGCATTCTGGCGGTGGTCAAAGCAGAACTAACAATGCCGAATAGACGCATACGCTGCTAAGAACCAAAATGTCAGACGTGAAAAAGGGGGCCCGGTTTTTGCCTCCCTGCACTTACTATAAGCAGGTCTAACCGTTTAGTAGATATACTACGAAACGTTTACGTATTGGTTAGCATTGAATGCAAATGGCATTTGTGCCAATTATAAGAATATTGAGTAAACAAAAAATAGCATTTCTACAGAAGAACGATGGGTTCAAAATACATGCCTCAGGTTTTGTTTCTGTTCTGTTAAATACAGCAGATTGCATAATTTAATATTGTATAAAGAAATTCGTATAGAAGTAATTAAAGCTCCCAAAATATTTTTTAAGACGAAACTCCCAGTGGAGGATGAATGTTGTGATTGAAATAAGTTTCCAGAAGCTCTTTTCGTGTGTACCCAATGTGACAAATTGTTATAACTATCTATTCTTACATCGTCCACACGATTATAGACGAAAGGCTTTGTTGACCTCCAAAACAACTGTTTTTGACAGCATTTACGTTATGTGGAAGAACACTATTTCTAAAAAATTTCGACAAAACGAATGTTTATACTTTATTTTTTATATAAGCAATTTATATAAGCATATATTTTTTTGTATAAGCATTTCCTAGGTACCGATTAAGGATACCTTTTTATAGATACCCAACTTATGTTTACATTTCTGAAAAAATTGTCTTGATATATTATCTGTAATAGATACAAAGACTTAATTTTTAAGCCAAAATAATTTAATCTATTTATCATTTACCATTTTTAATGTCTTACAATCCGGACCACACAGTTTAATGAGAACACGTGAATTGTGATTTTTTCCGTGAATACTGGCCGACTTTCGAGCAAATACGAAATTAATGACCATCTTCGGTAGGTACTAATGTGATCTTAAACATTGTTTAAAAAAATCCTGCCTTAACGGTTTCGACTAATGACTGTCATTAAATAAATTATAGGACATGTGACAGAATATTTGAAATATAGGTAGGCTTAAATTTCGAATGAAATTTTTTCGGCAAAATGGTTTTCTTTCTGACCCATCATTGAAGTCGCTTCGAATTTTAAGTACAAAATACATATAGTTTATTTTTTGCGTGACTTGTAGATACACCTAAGGGTGGAGACTGGTTTAAGCTATTTTTTACGATTTTTAAGCAGGTACTCATAGGTAGGTACTCAGAACTCTCAACAGATGCCTTTATTTCGAAGCTTATTTATTTTAGATTTAAATTAGAAATTAAGGGTGATAGCGAGCTTAATTTTTGTCTAAACTAAGAAAAAATCCTTATAATTTAGGTACCTATAGGTACATCAATTAATTGAAAAAAAATTCTAATAGTTCTAATAATACTAACGCTTTGACACAAATAATTCGGAATGAAATAAAACTAAGTACTTTGTCCGAAAACAGCAAATATCATTTTAGAGGAATTTCAACATAGCCTTGGTTACTGCCAAGAAGGAAATGGCATGTAGTTTGACCCTTTAATTTAATGGTAAATTAGAATTTATTACATTACATTTCAAATGCATTGCATTGCAAATATTTAATTTATGCAAACCTTTACGTCCTCACTGTATATATTTTCATTCGACTACATATAATACTTTCACGCTTATTATATTCCCTACAAAAGATGACTCCGTGTCGTAATTTTGAAATTATTTTGCTTTGAAACTTTGAGATTATATTAGGAGTATATTATTATTAGGGTCCGGAAATGTGTGCCATAACGTAGAGTCGGCACTATTAAATTATGATAATGAAAGTATAAACCGTATTTTTTAAGCGTCTTGTAAATTATGTACGCATGCATATCTTGCCCGTACATACGTACGCCACTGACAGTGCCTGAGAACCTGCCGGAACTCGCGTATGCGCGGTAGTACGCCATCCCGTTGCGGGAGCGCTGGATAGTGAAACGCTTTTTAACATGCGTTATGACAAACTTTCCTATGCCTAATTATTATACCTATTCGAGTATTGCTATCGATTTATTTTAAATAAAAAAATTTCGAACTCGGAGTATTAGACTTAAATGAGCATTGTGTTCATTTCTAGAATAGCCATTTTTGACAATTTTTACGTGACCTGGAAAAAGCGCGAATGATTTCCAATTTATTGTCAACGCCAATAGATATTACAGATCCGGATTTCAATTTTATTAGATTTAATAAGTACGATATATGACCTATCCCCCCCTATATATGGCGAATGACAATGAATGAGGGAATTTTTTTATGAGCTTTAGAGCTTTAGTAAAATAGTTTTATTTAAGTAAAATATAAATATAACAGAGTAAATTGTCTCTATTATCTTTCAAACTCATCAAAGTTTATTTGGACATCGAAAAGTAAAAAAAAAAAATATTTTTTATTAATTAAAAAAACCCTATATATTTTTTACATTTCTGTAAGAACTCATTTCCCTGACTTCAAGCTCTATATATTTCAGAGATTTCTTTCAATTGTTTGAATTATTCAAATTTAAAGCAATAAAACTATAGATATTGAAACTGGTATTATATTGAATTTTGACGTTTATAAATAAATAATCTTCTGTTATTCTCTAATGTCTAATGGACTTTAATTCTTACTACGAAAACTTTTCATCATTCGTATACATCATCCATACAATGTTAAACATATTTTGTATACATTGTATTTCATTTTGACGCTTATATTTATAAACATCAAAATCTTATGTACTCTTGGATTTCTGAAAGCACTAAATAAGTTTAATTTGGTCATAATATAATAGTGAAGAAGCAACAACGTACGAAATAATTACATACATAAATACATATTTAGATTTTTCTTGGTTTCTAACTACCTTTCTGCTTTTTTTTTGTCTAACGTCTTTTTATTTTCTGGATTTCGTAACAATATTTTTTATTATACTCGTATATGCTTTTTTCTATGAATAATGAATGTAATAAATTCTTGATATTTAAGTAATATGTAAATGAAATTGACGAAGTATTTCTTTTTTTGTTTTCTTTCTATATATTCTATAGAAATATAGATTCTCTATAGAAATATAGATATATATATTATATATTCTCGTTTAGCCGCTAGAGGCCGTCAAAGTTGACATAAAATTTTAGTTTTTTGACAATAACTTAATGTATGAACTTAAGAAATTTGGTGTGCTAGTATGTTCCGACAGATGGCACATTTTGACATTTGAATTAAAGTTATTCCATTAACAAGATGTGAAAACTACCCCTACCCTTAAAGTAACCTGCTCGTATTTTTATCATAAAGATAAAAAGATCAGCAATATTAAAAATAAAGATCAGCAATTTTTTAACAAATTTTCTCTTTTGTAAAATTTTTGTATTCCTTACCGTTTTCGCTGAATTCATGTTTAATTATATCATTGTCGATTCTAATACCATTTAATTGATTTCACTTTTTGTTTCACAAAACAAATTGATTTTAGGTCGAAAGCGAAATAAACAAACTTAAATAATCATTTATTGAGACTTAATTAGGTGTTCAAAATGACCTCCATTTTCATTAATACAGAAATCAATACTACGTAAGAAAGTGCACTCTTCTCAGGGTTTCCTCGTTCTGCAATTCTTGAACGGCATTTCGAATTCTGTTCCACAATTCTTCCTCGTTCTCAATACTCACAGAGTAAACTTTCTGTTTTAAGTCACCCCAAATGAAGAAATCGCAAGGATTCAAATCTGGTGAACGTGGTGGCCATGAAATGGGAGCATCGTTTCCTCTGCCAATCCATCTACCTGGGAATTGCTCATTTAAATATTCTCTTAAAATACGTGCAAAGTGTGGTGTGGTATCGTCGTGCATAAAGTACATTTGATTGCGTAGATTTAATGGTAAATCTACGCAATATTGGTAATATTGGGACACAATGTTTATATGTATTTAAAGTTTAATAGTTTTTTTTCTCCAAAACTATACATTTTTGTAAAAAACTCAAGAACAAAAATGTCTTGGAATTTTTTTGAAGGATACTCTTCAGGATTTTTAAACACGATTTTTGATTGTTCCAAAAATCACGAAATCGAAATTTCCAAAAACGTTATTTAAAAAATCTGAAAAATTTGAGAGCATTTTGCAATTGATTCTAAGACATTTTTATTGTTAGAACATTTGTAGCAAAATCCGTAGTTTTTGAGAAAAACTATGAATTTTATACAAAACATATTTTTGTTTCGGCCGCCATTATGTTTTGGCAAATTTTTTTAAAAATAATATAAATTTAAATTTACTACTTTAAATTTACTTTACTTTAAATTTAGGTACTTTAAATTTAGGTCTTGAGGACGCGATTTTTTTCTAGTATAGAACCCGGGGATTACCTGTTTCATAAAAAAATTCAAGTAGATTTTCTTGTCGAATAAATCGTAATTTTGTTACATTTCTTTATATATTTTTTTAATCGATTTTTAAAAGTCGAAGGCCATATTCTTAAAAAGTATTACATTTTACGTCGGAATTGACCTGATCGAAATTATTTCAGCAGTGATAACTTTGAAAATAAACTATTACACGATACACAACGTACGAAAGTTCCATCTGTTTTAAATTCTTCAAAATTTTTGATTATATTTTGCAATTTATATGCGAACGGAATCCGCGACATACTGTAATTAATAAGAAAGTCTTTTCGCTTAATATCGCTATTTATTGGTTCCGTACCGCGACGATCACAACAGCGAAGGACCTAACACCGAATAAACAGTAAACACCTTAAACCTAACACCTGTAACGTACGTGCGGCGGCCTATATAATTTGCTATTTGGCTATCCCATAATCCGTGGCGGCAAAAGTGAGCGGGGGAGCGGGACTCCCGGGACGTCGTATTTTCGTATATTGTATATTGTACCAATGAAAACTCCGGTTCATATTTGATTTACCCTCGCTAACCCTGTAGGTAGACGTCAAATTTACAAACGAAAACCCTGTACATAACACCGTCACCGGGAAGCGTTCTATTCTCAATCTCCACATATGAATTCGACGGGTTGCCGAAACTTCTGGGAAAATCAAAACGCATCGCTCGTCGTGAACCCGCGGACCAGCGTTGCCAACTCAAAATGTGTCAAGGTAGGAGATTGGATTTTAAAAGTTGGTAGTTTCCAACAAATCCTGCTATGAAAAGTTGGTAGATCTACTACCTTTATTTTTCAAGTATTTTAGAGATCCTCAAGTAAAAATGTGGTATTCTGAATTTGTATTTCGATCGATTGGAATTATTTTGAATACATGTCGTCAGTATTCAAAATAAGAATACAAATGTAAAAAATTGAAGAACGAATCATAGGTCCATCGTATCATAATATAATAATTCCTGATATTTAAGTAATTAGTTAATTTAAGTATACAAGCATACTTTAATTCCAGTGCAGGTTGTATGTAGGTATATTATTTAAAGTACCTAATTGATTTACTTGGTCGGATACTGTATGTACATATTATCATTATTCGTTTCAATTTATGCGGCAGCTTAGGTTCGATACTTTCTGAGAACTATTTTTTTTTTCAATTTTTTTAAAGTAAAAGTGGTTTTAATTAAACTTTGATAAAACTAAATAAAATCAATCTTAAAATATAAGACTGGAACCCATTAGATGTTTAAAAGTACCTATGAAATAAGTTCGAACCCAGAACCGTAGCTTTAAAAAAAAGAACTGTACCATTATAACGTTATAGCGGACCAGAGTTGATAAAGAATCGTGGATATTATACAAATTGAGCTTGTATATTGAATTTAAATATTTATATTAATATTAACTCAAGGTTTGGTATGACCTATCAAGACGTATTTTTCGATGTTTAACTTTTATTTTAAAGAAGTGTTACTATTACTACTAATTATAAGAAATAAGAATTAGGATGAATAAATTAGAGACAAAAACAATTAAAACAAAAAATTCAAATATTCGTCCACTCCACACTGCCAACTCTCAATGACTAAAACCTAAGAGTTATCATAGGTTTGTCCCTAAGAGAAACCGTTTAACTCATTATTAGGTTGGTACAATGAAATAAATGTAAAAAGTTACTAAATATCCCTATAATTTATCGCTTACTAGAATCGATAATTGGTAACATCAAACGCCGCCATGATGTAAAAAGTAAATAAAATATTTTCATATATCATAGATATATGAATATTTTGATAGTTGCACAATAACCTGGAGCGCCATCTATTATCCATTACATTCACTAAATACATCAATGGCTAAAAAATAAATAGAAAGGTTGGTGCAATAAAAAATATAAATAATTATTATCATTTTTATGGAGATATGATTTAAAATTTCGAAAAATTCAAAAAGTAGGTAGATTTTTGGTGCAAGATAGTAGATTTGAGCGAGACACTAAAAGTAGGTAGATCTACCGAAAAGTAGGTAGAGTTGGTAACGCTGCCGCGGACGGACCTCGGCATCGCGAGAGTGTCGTCGGGTGTTGGCGTTCGCCTGCGGGTGGGGGGGAGCGGGGCGACGGCGGCCCGGCCAGTTTGAGGATCCATGTCTTCGGCAGTGTCTCCACGGCCCGCAGATTTCTATCGGGCGCAGTAAATCCACAAAAGAGACAACTAAATGTAGCAATGCCTCCCTCCCCGCCGCTCCCCCGCGAACCGCCCTCCGCCCCGCGCGGCGCGCCATCGAAAGCGGCGCGGCCGTTTTGTTTTACTTATAATACTCGCTTTTTTGGATTTCGGTATCGGAGCGGCGACGCACCCGTGAATCACATGAACTTATCTTTTTATAACGGACTATTCTTCTTTCGACTGTCCCCTTTCTCACAGGGATCTCTCGATTTATTGCGTACACCGACTCTTACATGTAAATCGGCGATACAGGCTGCCTAATTAAATGCAAAAATCTAAACGGGCACGAAACGGCGAAGGCGGCCGTATCAGATTTCCCCGCCGCGGCCCGTCCACGAAAAATACAGACGATTAGTTAAAACGTACCAATCCGCAGTTTACGACTCTGAGAAATAACTGTAAGTTGATCTACGAGAGGAAGACGATATCGTGGGGTTACTGCAAAAAGCCATTAAGTCCCAAAGAGCAACTGTCGACATATCGAATATTAACATTTCTTGTCAAAGGAAAAATCAGATTTTTATCAAACCTTTTAGTTTAGAAAACAATAAAAAGCCCATTTAAATGGCAGTAAAAATTGCATTGTAATTATTCTTATCATCCTCCTAGTTTTTAGCTTAATAATTCAAGCATCTCTAGTTTGGTCAAACACGGACTTGAAGGTTTTTTGCAGTAAGCCCACGATAGTCCAGTAGGCAAGGAGCTAAAATCATAAAAAAGTGTTCTTGAAACATATAGGGCTAGTTTTGTTTCCTATGTATTTTTTTGCGTAGAACACAATGCGCGGGGTTCGTAGAGCTGAAACCATTCGCTAATTTTTTTAATTAACAATTTGTGAAACAAAAGTGTTTTTTTCACATTTTCGCTTATATCTCCGTTCATTGGCATATTTTATATAGGTAACATATGCATTTAATAAGTTGTAGCCGATTGAATTTACAAAATTTTAAGTCCAACCCGAAGTCTCCAACAAAAAAAAATTGTTTTCACTATTTTTTTTACTCCGAAAGTAAGGGCGACTATGATCATTAAATTTCTTGGAGGGACTGCTATTTGTAGTATGAAGTTAAAAAAAATCAGCTCGATCCTTAATAACTTTTTCGAGTAATTAACGATCGAATTTTTTTGCAGGCCTTAATTAACAATGACGCCATTGCTTTGTTTATTGTACGATATTGGCCGGGTTGGGCGAGTTTTTGCGAGACTTTTTGAGATTTTTAAAAATATTAATTTGGGCCAGTTTTATAACGTTTTCTACGCGACTACCTTTTTTGACGCGACGTATAAATTGTTTTAGCATTGCCGCTTCGAAATTCTCGGAATTGTGACTATAATATCTTGAAGCGTACTTTCAAGATATTATAGTCACAATTCCGAGAATTTCGAAGCGGCAACATTTCGGCAACGAAAAGTCTTCGGACAACGAAAAGTCGGAATAATCAGCAATAAACTTTGAAAATTGATAAAATAAAAACCTATAAATTGAGGTGAAGATCTGTTTAAGGTGTGATCTCTAAGGTGAAGACAGTATCTGTTAGTATGAGTTACATGGTACGCTATTTCAACGAAGAACCTATTTTTCGTTTTTTAACCAACCATGAAAAGTTTGGAAAACGTAAGTTATTGTTTTTTAGTATGAATTAAATTTAAAATAAGCTTACCTATACACAAAACAGTAAGAAAGTGACTCAAAAACTCACTGCTTGACTATTATTCACAACATTTAAATTAACATATTGGTTTTATTTAAGTGTTTAAGTACACTTAATCATCAAAATTATGTTTTAATTAAGTTAAATTGTAATACACGAAATTTTATTCAGCGAAATACAGTGTGTCAAAGAGTATGACAAACAATAGTTAAACATTTAAATTGCTTCTGTCAAGACTTGATTTTTCGAGAATGAAATGTTACAAAAGTTAGTTTTTATCCAAGTAGACGTAGAACTAAATGGGTACATTTCATTTTAATTTTACTTATTACTGACTAATTGCATTATTGTCTAGTAACCAATGATGCCGTAGACGGGTTAAGCGTAATATGTGTTTAATTATGTAAAAATCAATAAACAAAATTTTTCTAATCCGTTGTTATACTTATAACTGCCTTCTTAAATCGTTATAAAGTTCTTAATATTGTTTTTGGGTGTACAAATCGCTCGATTTGTCATGTATAACACAGAAGACCGTTAAACCTTTCGGTCAGAAGAATCCGTACATATATATGTACATACGAATAATAAAGAATAGCGTTGATCCAACTTGACCCTGTCGGTACCATTACCGCGTGTAATAAAACAATAAAATTATTTGAGGTTTATTGCTCTTTCTCTGCTAATTCGACAATAAAACTCGTTGTCATAAGTTTTATGGTCTTCAGCGTTTATATGGTTTGAGTTTATTTTAGGTATTCTAAATAACAAAATCCATGGGCGGTGAATATATATACATATATACATAAATATTTTTTTTTCGTTCATCGTCTACCACCCAACAATATAGGTACCAATTACCGGGTAGTAACAAGCGATTACACAAGCTAACAATGGATCTACATCAGGGTTAATTTAAAAATTCTCAAACAAAGCGGTGATGAAAATATGCTAAGAAAACTAGTTTTCTGTTGGATGAAATATTATATTATTCAAGCATTTTGGTTAAAATGTTGGAGTGGGATCTCTCCATTGTGAAGTTCTCCATTTTACTTGAATAGGTTATTAATAATACATTTTTAAGCAATCTCAACTATGCTCAAACAAAGTGATGATGAAAAAATGCTAGGAAAACTACTCATACCTATGTTACAAGAAATGTGATCTAATTGAAAGACTTTGGTTAAAATATTGGAGTGGACATCTTTCCATTGTGACGTTCTCCACTTTAATGTTGGTATTTTATTCATAACCTATTTCTAATCATCTCTATCTCAATTATGCTCAAACAAAGCGGTGATGAAAATATGCTAAGAAAACTAGTTTTCTGTTAGAATAAATGTTATCTAATGCCAAAGTTGTGGTTAAAATGTTGGAGTAAACACTTTTCCTTTGTGACGTTCTTAATTTTGGTGTACCTAAGCTATTAATAATCCGTTTCTAATCATCTCTGTCTCAACTAGTTCATTTAATTTTGATTTGTAAGCATCTCAGGTATACCTAAACATAACGGGAACGTCCAAACACTGTGATAGCTGTAATTAATGTTGTGTGTAGAGTCTTGCATAATATCCAGCTGATGGTGAAGATATTTCTGGCGTTATTGCTTTTAACGAACGGTGGGTTTAAAATGATGGAGGCTTTTAGTACCTTTATCTGTATATTGCATGTACACACGTCGGTATAAAACAATCAGCCGTTGATAACCTTGAGGAATTTAAAATGCGTTGCAAATTTTGGCGCAAAATATTGAAACAAATGAACTTTTTGTGCCGTCATACACCATTAGCGAGATGTTGTCTACCAAATACATTTGCATTAGAATTTATTCAGAACATTATAATGCTTGAGTTCACGTCTGAACTAATGATAAATTTATCCTAATGTTACAAAACTTACGGGAATTGATAACAATCTTTAGGATGATTTATGTTTATTAGAAACTGAATAGGAATACGTACCCACTGAAATAAAATAAAAATGCTACAAGAGTTTAATACACTCTGTAAACTGTGATGTAGGCGTAATTTGCATCTCTCTTTTGAAAAAAAAACAGTTTAGAGATATTTAAGAGTTCAAGGAATAGTTAAACAAGACGTTTTAAGATATTATAAACTGGAGGTTCGTTTACTTAGCTTCCATCGTCGACATAATCTCCAAACTCCTAGTAATTCTCAAACCGTATAGAATTAGATTTAGTTCACATATTACAACTTCTACAGCCTTGAATATAAACTCATTCTACAACTTAGCGCCACTTGTGATGCACGTACACGTAGAATTTTGCTTGCCCACAAAACGTTATAGATTTATGTGGATTTATTATGGATTTATGTAAATTCATTTAGTTGAACAGTTATTTTATATAGCTGTATAGCATACAAAAAGTAGTAATTTAATTCGTTCCACATTGGTTTAATATTAAACCGTAACACCATTCTGCAATTTTCAAATTTTATTTTTGAAGTAGAATCAAATACATATTCATTTTTGTCAGCATTCCAGCTGACCCTGTATGACAATAAAGAATCCAAAACTATGCCAGTAGTAAGCTTTAGGTAACACAGTAAAGACTATACCGTATTTCTACCGGTAATGGTAAACAAATAAGAAAAAATAAAGAATTGTGAGCCACACAGCATTCCATTAATGTTAAAATGTCCACAAAGCATCTAAAAACAACAACAGGTAAGGCAAACACTGCGTTTTCTCTTGAATACACTTAGAAACCATAATGGAAGATGTTAATTGTAAGGTTCAATATGTATAGAAAACGGTGGCCAATGTAAACGTTTGTGTGCCACAAAATTTATAACTCCTCTTTCAGTAGGGGGCCATAACAATTTCTCAAGAGAATAAATGGGCATAGGGGAAAGAAGTACAAGAATACGCACTTACTGGAAACGTATTGCAAATATTTCATAAACAAACGCATAAATTGGCATAAATAAAGGCATTTTTCTAACCATTTACTACCTGATTGTAGAGTCCTTTGAAAATAGATAATGAGCAAATTTTAGGACCCACTGCTTATGACAAGAAAATTGACAGTCACGTGAAACATTTGTCAATTATTTAGTTTGTAACAAAAAATAGTTCTTGAATAATTTAAGACAATAAAAATTTAAAGCGATCGGTTTCAAGACTTCTGCCCCAAGATGTAGTGACCACTTAGAGAGAGACTGGCAAACAATGTTTGAATTTGAATGTTTATTAGCCCTTAGAGTACCGGCATTTTTGCCCAAAAATGAAGATCTTTTTTCACTGAAATTTAGTGCATATTTGTAACTGATATGTTACAGAGACTGTCGACATTTGTATAAAGCCACAAAAGTGTCTCTGTCGATCGTCAACGGAATTCTTTATGTTAATATTTTCAACTTTCTGAAAATAAGTTTTCTTGATGCAAAAATCATTATTGTTTATATTTTCAAGGTCGCTAATCACAGTTTTGACATTGATGTTGCATTTTGACACGTGTCAACCACGAAAATGTCAATTTTCGTTGTCAACTACAGTTTCTTATCTCTAGGTATCTGAAGATCTCAATTTTCACAAATACTGGCTGCTAAACTAATGAATCAGATTTTGAGATCAAGAGTAGGTCGTAACACCTGCACATTTTCCAACTTTTGATATATAGGTAATTTCTCAACTTTTTATACTGGATGCCGCACAATATTCAGTTTATTAAATATCCTCGTTTGTGAATTCTGTAATCCAAAAAATAAGAGATTTATTTATACAGATTATTTGAACATCATCTAAAATCCTTCAGATATTGATTGTAAGTTTGACAGCCGTCAAAATCATTTTTTGGAAATAAAATAATTGTCAATTATACAAGAAAATGTAGAAGATATGGTTTATAAGAAATTTTCAAAAATTGAGCAACAAAAGTAATAATTTAGGCCTTTTGATATATTGATAACAGGTTCGGAACTTGGCGGCTGTGAAAATTCAAGTTCATCATTTTCAGCGATCAAAAAAAAAAGTAAAATATAATGTTTATAAATAAGTGTGTGAACCTAAAATACAGTCATAAAGGTGAATATAGAAATGAAATATTTCCATCTTGACAGTCAATTTAGCAATTGGAAGTTGCCAAAACCAATTTCTAAAAGTAAAATGGTAATTAACGACCCTAACAACATGATAATCACGTTTGTAGTAAAAAAATTTTATGTTGAAAAATTACCCACAAAAGTGACTTTATTAAATTTTAAAAAATTTAGTAAAGTCACTGTTTTATTAAATTAGCCAGAAAAGTGACTCTAAGGGTTAAAGAATTATACTTTGGTACCCCCTCGTAAACCTGAAATTAGATACCAAAGAAATTCGCACACAATTTACGGTACACTCTGTAAAGCGAGAGAGATAGAAGACAGCTATAGAGTACTTTTTTCTTTCGTTCGGTCGCCGTTCAAAGTACGAGTTGTATACGCAGGGCCGGCTTTAACTCTGGACAAACCGGGTGGCCAAAAGGATTACCATTATATCTCCTAGAAAAGGTAGGAAACGGCTTGCAAAATATTTGAATAATTTGTGTTTATTGTAATCACTATTTTGTAATTCTTCGAGAATATTGATCTTTAAAAAAAAAAACGACGTTTTCCACGAAACACCGAACTACTATACTTTTCTCGACGCGAGTCGCGAAATGTATAGTAGTTCGGTGTTTCGTGAAAAACGTCCAGTTTTTTTGTTTCTACGCCGAAGGTTCCAGTACCCACTCCAGAATATTGATCTTTCATAAAGCTTTTTTTTATTATTTCATATCATAACATTATGTATGGCTTCTTGAAACTTCTTAGTTATGAAGTTATGAAATGAAATTTCTCGTGAAATTTAATAACGGCTTTGAGTTTAAGAGAAAAGAAAATATTGATCTTGAAAATGCTAGAAATAGGTAATCCCCTGATTTCTTAAAAGTTATGAGTAGAGTCGAGAATTCATGGACTCTAACACAATCATATTAAGGAGAAGTAGGTACGTAGCAGTAACGCTAACAATATAAATTCTATATTGTAAGAAAACATGGCGCCCATGTATGTGTATCTTGAAGAGTGATTATTACATCCCAATAGGCTATAATAATAAACACACACAAAACAATTACAAAATCTAAAAATGGTTTCTTGGAATCTTGGTTTATAAAATATTTGTGATTTTATTTTTAACAAATATCAGTGTAGTAATTTATACGTCTTATAAAATATCAAAAACGAAATGCTGGTATGAAATAAAATTTAGAATTCCCAAACTGTAGTATATCCCGATATTTCGAAGAAGTAACGAAAATGAAATGACTGTATGCTTTAGCTCAGAACAAAAATGTTCGCAAATAGTTTGTAAACCGTTTCATATTTAGGTTTAATAATTCGATTTGAGGTTTAAAAAATCATTTTAAGAATATTTTTTTAGTCCATGAAATAGAAGCAAAGGGGCCTTTAAAACGTTCCCAAGGGCAGCAAACGCTGGTTCCGGCCCTGGCATTACGAGAACGTACATTCTTGAATGTAACAAGAAATAAACATACAAACCGTTCTAAATTTCTCAAGGAAGTATCTCAACGTGTATCCGTTACGTTTAATCTTTATTATACAGCGTGTTCAAAGATATTTAGCCGAAGACCATATCTCTGCCGCGCCAGGCCGTTTAGCGTTCTACAGGTACCATTGATATGTCAATTACGTAAAACCTGTTCGAGTGACCTCGTAGAAGAGGAGGAGAACTCGTGTCACGAACTATGAACTATATACGTCGAGCGCTTTGTTACGGTTTCGAGGTATTATTACCCGTCCGAGCTCCTTTATTTGCACAACTTACGAGATCGCTTTATAGCTGTCAACCGAGCTTATTGGTTCATAAAGCTATCAGTCATGCACAAAATTGGAGCGGTAAAGTGTTTATTTATTCAGGAGGGATTCCGTTGCATAATGTTTAGAGTGGTTTCGCGCCAAATAAGCCATTCGCTCGTCGGCTGTTATTGTTTCGTGTCGGATAAATAATGTTTAAATGTTTTTTAGCTGTCGCTAACAGTTGTGAATGTTGTGATCGTTTCTAGATTAGTCAGAGTAGGCACGAACTGCAATATTATTCAATAACGTCATACAATATAGTATTTACATACATACATATATACATCGCTTTAAAATATGTAATTTATATTACAACAAGTACACTGAGAAGTGTACTATAAAGTACACTGAGAAATATATTGTTAAAAATAATTGAAATATAGAGAAATAAGATTGCTTATCATTGCATGATATAGTGTGGCCCATTAAGAACCAGAACACCCCTTAATCAGCGTTGCCCACTTTTGAGTAATTTTTTTCTCTTCAGTTTCGTAAAAAATCCCAATATATGATATAAAACTCTCCTATTAACAGAATAGTTTTTTAGTGAAATATTAAAGAAATTTGAGCACGTTTTACAAAATAGTGTTATGTAAATGTATAAAATTTTATTAGAATCTTAGAGAAGAGCGTATTTGGATTAAAAATAAAAGAAATATGTTTATGTAACTTTCAATTAAATTTCTGTAAACGCCGACTAGCTGTTACAAATCCCTTTTGATATAGATTTCTTCCTTTTTCCTTTTTGTATTGAAATTTTCCGGAAAAAGGGAAAATTTCTCTCTAGTTGGCAACACAGCTTGTAATTTTATAATTTACTATTGAATTTCAACAATTTTTAAGGCAAAAAATTTGTAGAGCACAAACACTGTATTTTTGAACAGAATACCCAATTCTTAGGGGTAGGTAGGTCTTACTCTAGTAAGACCTACTGTAATATTTTTTAGGAGGTTGAATATTCACAAAAAGCTTCTGTTTTTTTAACAGAAGAGCAACAAATTTTTCGATGGTATTACATCTTTAATTTCTAAACCATAGAGATAGGTAGGTAAGAATTTTTTTTCAGGTTTTTCAATTAAGTTCCCTGACTTTTCCACGTTTTCCATGATAAAATATTAGAAAACCATGTTATTTACTGCAGTGCTTTAGACAAATACTACTCTACAGGACTGGAATCACATATTTGCAATCGTGACACATACATCCTGACATGTAGGCATTTTAAAAGGAAATTTCAATTTCGTAATATAAAGAAAATAATTCTAGACCTAGTCTAAACGAAAATTCAACGGTTTTTGGCAATTTTTTTAATTCAACCTTTGATTTTTCTATATTCTCAAGATTTTAAAAAATATGAGAAACCTGTAAATGAATTTTTACCTGTACATGCATCATGAGTGAAACTGAATGGAAATTAAAACTAAATGAGCAATTTTTATTAAAAAAAAAGTATATAGAAAGAAATAAAACGCTGTTTTCGTATACAAAATGCATCTCTTGATTTTAATAACTCCGATTAAATGTATTCATGGTTAACGATAATCTTATTGGATAGTGGCTTCTGTGACGTAATTTGAGGTGCATTCAACCACGCCCACTTTTGAGATTCGCATGACAGTTTCACTTTTACAATTTATCAAGATCAACGGAAGTTATTGGTATAATTTATTAAGTAAGTCATGGCGCGAAAGCCGATTTTCATATTTTCTGCCTTCGCCAATTAAAAACCTAACGTTTATCCTCGAACGAAGCGGCATTTTTTTGGGGATATGGACGGAATCGTTTATTTATTTGTCAGCTCCTTCCAGAAGAATTCGAGAGATTTAGCGGGACCCCGAGTGGCGAGGTATAAAATATCAAAAGCGTTGAATGAAAATAAGACAACAACGCCGTTTGGGCATAAATATGTCCGGCTAAGCGGCTTACAGGCGAAATATTCGAGGCTGTATATCGGAAATACTGTTTAATTAATTTAAACGTTATCTCGCCTGAAATCCGAACGAATTAAATAAGCGCTTTGTAACCGTAACTGCGCGTTTTGTCGGGACACATAGGGATTACTCTCTCGTCGTCGTATTTACTATGTCGCCATTCCGCATTAGACCTTACCCATCGACTGGTTAATAGAATGCGCAGCGCGTTACTGTCACCTCGATTTATTTTTCACCTCACAACGTAAGATTTTCATCGGACGTTGGGTTATCATGTGAAAATATTCATTACATACCCATGACATTCCAAATTAAACTTATTTAGAGCTAATCATCAATTTCTAAGTCGGTTCGTTAGTCTGGATCCTCTCCTGATGAAGCCAACATTTGACGAAACGTGAATAAAAATTGAGTTTTTTTTATAGTGAAAAAAGTGTTGTAGTATGAGAGCTGCTAGACATTTTTTGGGAAGGTATTTGAGGCAAAAAAAAGTTGATCAAAACTTCCTTTAGTGATACCTAAATACAAAAATGCAGACCTGGCTGATGGGTTAGGGGGCTTAAGCGACCAATAAATTTTTCAAGAAGCGAAATAATTTTTTGAAAAAAATGTTCTTGAGGCACATTGAGATTGTAACATTTTAAAATTTAATATTTAAAGAGTTGAAAAATCAAAAAGCCAGATCATTTAACCGGGTCAAAAAGTGGCAGACGTTTGCAAAATTAATTACTTTTCAAAAAAATCAAAAAATGTACTTGGGGCACTTTGAAATTTTTGTAGGGTATTATTCGTGACTAAAAATAGTTATTTACAAAAAGACAGGTCGTTTCGGTGGGACATTTTACCCGCCAGGTGAGTGAGAATGGTCAACGTGAGTGGGAGTGAGTAGTGCGATGCGCAAGTTGAAATGCGAGAGAACGCGTATCGGCAGCTGTCTCAAGAGGAATCACGATGCAGTGTGATTGGCTCCCGCAAAATCACGTGATTAAGAGCATTCGTGCGGTCGTTTGTAAGAATTTTGGAGTATTTAAAACGTTCTGTCGTATACTGCAACATATTTATCTAACACGTGTTTTTATAAAAGTCCTCTTTTATCGATGATTATTTGCAGTGGATAGTGATAATTGTGTAAAAAAAGGTGTGTGCTATTTGCAACGACACTGAAAAAATAATTCATTTTAATGAGAAGACATTGAAAAAAGTAATGAAGTGTTGGAAATTAGAAAATACATGGGTTAAAACATAAAGACATTATTTTACCAACCAATTCCAACCTAAAAGACGGTTATCATACCCACTGTTACAAAAATTTCCTAGCTTTAATGAAAAAATATCACTTCATCTAGAAATTCTGATGTGCCTCCTTCCCCACAAAGTATGGTATTATTTTGTTTTGTTTTTTTTTTATTTAATATACCCATAAATAATGTTAGTTATTCGTAGTCTAAAAGTTTTAAAATAACAAAATTACGACTAAGAACGTTTTAAATACTCCAAAATTCTTACAAACGACCGCACGAATGCTCTTAATCACGTGATTTTGCGGGAGCCAATCACACTGCATCGTGCTTCCTCTTGAGACAGCTGCCGATATACGCGTTCTCTCCCGTTTCAACTTGCGCAACGCACTACTCACTCCCACTCACGTTGAACATTCTCACTCACCTGGAGGGTAAAATGCCCCACCGAAACGACCTGTCTTTTTGTAAATAACAATTTTTAGTCACGAATAATACTCTACAAAAATTTCAAAGTGCCTCAAGTACATTTTTTGATTTTTTTTGAAAAATAATTAATTTTGCAAACGTCTGACAAACTTTTTGACCCGGATAAATAATCTGGCTTTTTGGTTTTTCAACTCTTTAAATATTAAATTTTAAAATCTCAATGTGCCTCAAGAACATTTTTTTTCAAAAACTATTTCGCTTCTTGAAAAATTTATTGGTTGCTTAAGCCCCCTAACCCATCAGCCAGGTCTGCATTTTTGTATTTAGGTATCACTAAAGGAAGTTTTGAGCAACTTTTCACATTGCCTCAAATACCTTCCCAAAAATGTCTTCCAGCTCTTGGACTATTGTTTGTAATCGGAATTTTAACAGTTTTTGTTAATTTCTGGCTAATTAATGAAATACTAAATATGAGAAAGAATATTCGTACACTTACAGTGATTTATTCTCTAAAATGTTTCAGATGTACTATTACTTGGCGAAAAATATTAGCTGGCTCCATTTACTGACTTAAATAAACATTCTAACTAAAACCTAAATTAAAAAAGTACATAAACATTACAATTTTTTATGTAATATTGATTGTGGGATCCACATTAAAAGACTGCGGTAATAACACAGCAAAAAATGGTGTGTATACATTATCTAACCCTCCAAGGATTAGAGAATTATTCCTTGTCGCATTTGATTATTAGAACCTTCCTCCACCCATACTAAAACTTTCAATTTGTGTATAAATTTTGAAATTTCGAGATAAAGATTAATAAGCATGCCAAGAAGTTTGAAATATCATCGGACTCAATCAGAAAATAAATTGCATTTTTTGATATCACAAAATAAAATAATTAAGATGAGTTTACGGGGTCTATTTCTTAGAATTGCCTTAAGGAGGCTTCTATCCTTTATTGATCGAAAGCATTAGAAGTATTAGGGCTTGTAGAAATGACCAATTCTTGAAAATTTGGACTTAAGCTAATATGTCTATGGCGAACTTGATGAAAATATTTTCAAGATGGCTGCACTTTCTATTATGTTGTCGACATCAACTTCCTTGTTTTAAATGGAATAGTGAATTTTATTGCATATTTCGGTTCTACACGTTATTTTACCCTTTTAAAATAAGGAAGTTAACTGGATAACTGGAAGTGCAGCCATCTTGAAAATATTTTCGTCATGTCCACCTATTAACTCAAGTCCAAACTTTCAAAAATTACACATTTCTACAAGCCCTAATACTTTTAATGAATGGTTTCGATGAATCACCCTATATATTACAATTATACCTAATCCAGACAACCTGATTGTTTAGAAGTGAGACACTGGATTTTCTATTGATATTAGCAGCAAATAAATTATGCAACAAAAAAAAATCATTAAACAAAAACAGTGCCTCAAGATTAAAACTCTTTTAATCATCTTCTGATGACGGCAACACGGTTGACGAGACTTGCGCGTTAACTATTGCAGTATTTCAGTGGAAAACGTGTTTCTGTTCCTTTTTAGGATGTTCCCACCCCACTCCGGTACACAGAACCAGCATTATAATTAACCAGCGATGCTCGTCACGTTATTCGCCTAGACCCCAGAACTATTCGAAAAGTCAAACGGCCAACGCCGCCGTCCGCTCATCAATTTGTTTTTGAGTTCTTATTTAGTGACAAGGAACGGGTAAATGGAGGACAGGTACTTTAGGCGTTCCGATCATCAATCATCGTGAAACAAAGAAATACCCAACGAAATGCGGTAAAATTTAAATCGAGTGGGCCGCGAGGTGATTGACAACAGCGTTAATAATAAAATAAATTTCAGCATTAGTCAGGATTAGGCTTTTAACCTTTTGTTGCAATACAGGGCCGCACTTATACAGGGTACCCCACCGTGGTAGGCCTATATTGATATCTCAAAAAATATTAATAATAAAATTCTGAAAATTTGAACACAAAGTAGAGTCTATACGTTCTACTTAACTGTATTTGCTTATTTTAAAAGGGACACCCAGTATACTTTTGAATTTTTGGAGTCTACAGATAATCCTAAAGGAGTTTCATTTTATAATGAATTCCAATAGTTTCATTTAGTGCATACAACGCAATATATCATGAATTTCTTGAAAAAAAAATATGAACCATAAGGGAACAGTTTCAGAAGGATTCAGTTTATATGGCTTAAAAGTTTTTACCTACAAAATTTCTACAATTATTAATAATCCACGTTTATCTGGGCAAGTTCTTTTTATCATTATTCTTCTTTTGAAACTGTCATAATCGAACCTAAATACGGCCCTGTCGTACAACAGATAGTGTCCTAGTATGCATACGTTTCCCCTCTAATTTAGAAACGCTTGTACGCCCACTGGAAACGCTACACCCAGTAGAATTGTTTTTAGCCACCAGTTTGTTAATAATAAATACTATGAGAGTTGCATTGCGTTATTTCGTTTTCGAAAATGAGTACTGTGCCTTCCGCTATACTATTAACCCCATTCCGACATAACAAACCGCGTAATTTAACATAATTGAAAACTTATTATGGCACATAACTTATTTAAACCGATTTATACGCTGCTTTGTAACGACGTCGTACATGAATTGAATTCTTACATATAAGCTGAACAGCATAAACAGCAATAAACCGTTAGAGTATGTGTTTTTCTTTTTCTACGAATGCGAGATTATGTTTATATTAATGTTGCTCTTTTTTCCCATTCAGAATAAGAAACAACGTGGTTACGATTGTTACGTGATATTAGTTCCGAAAACTACAGAAATAGAGACGTTACAAAATACATATCACAGTTATGTAGTAACAGGTGTGAAGTCGGAACGAAGTACGAAACGAGTAATAGGTATGAGGTTTAAAGTGAATTACGTGCATATTAACTTCCTCATGTGGAATTCTGCAAAATCATTATTGTGGGATTTTGGTAAAATCAAGCCAATTACTAATATTGGACTGACAAGAAAAAATATTCTCAAAATTATACTGAAAGCCAGCTTAACGTAGAGCCTCAATAGAATAGAGAAATTAGTTACTAGTAAGTATTACTAGATATAAGTACTCATCGTCATTCAGATATACAGGGTTGGAAATTCTACATTTACGCTCCTCCCCTAAATGTTTTTTTTAGCTGTCCATGTTTTATCGTTCGTCAGTTTAAACTGTGCAACGTCACAGGCGACTCAAGGAGTGGCCTATTCCTTTCCACACCAATTCTTTATATCCTGTATATCGTCGTTCGGATATACAGGGTTGGAAATTATACATCTTTAAACGACAAATCGTTTCTGCACATATGTTCCTCCTCGAAATGCTTTTATTTAGCTGTCCATGTTTCATCATTGGTCAATTCAAACTGTGCAACGTTACAGGCGGCTCAATGGGTGGTCTATTCCCTTCCACACTATTTCAGTTATTAATTTGCTATCTCAAAATGAACGTTTTCATATTGTATACCTATTAGGCTTATAATCAAAAGGTAATTTGTGCAACTGTAACGAGATCACCACATAATTCTCCTAAAATAATCCCCTTGAGTTGGGACAATTTCATGGTTTTCCCGTGACTTAATCACGCACTTGTGCCATACGTAAGTATGGCAAGAATTCAGACGATATGTATGTATGTAATATTTACATATTTACTGAACCTATATGGCAAACTAGGGAACAAAATCATTTCACAGTTTCACAATTTACCGTTTGGTTAGACATCTAATACTTATTTTCATTCGGTTACCAGTATTAAAATCAGCATTAATTGCGAAATATCGCCCAACGCGATTTAAACAAAGCGATTGAAAGAAAGGAGAAATACAAGAAGGTACAAGAGACAAGAATAACAAAGCTTAGCTCGTTTTATAACTTAGTGTCTGTTGGTTCGATTTTTAATATTTAGGAGTAAATATATTAAGGGAGGAGTGCAAAAAATTATAGGTGGTCCCATTTGAAATTCCTTTTGAGGCAGTCTATAAGAAATGTTTTTCATTTGATGTATTTCTGGAACACAAACAGCTGATCATCGGTAATTTATTTTAACTACTGTCATTAGACTTTTATTCGTTATCAATTGCAGTAGCAACTTCTCGCCTTCAATGTACTCCCCACGGCGATCTCTACACCGCTCCATACGACTTTTCCATTGTTGAAAGCAGTGCTGGAAGGCCGCTTCTGTCAGCTGGTTCAGAACCTCCGTCGCTTTTGCTTTAACCGCTTCCACACTTTCGAAACTTCTTCGAACGTTCGGTGTCACCGTGTCTAACAAGCCTGGATCAGTGTCAATGTTGTTTAGAATGTTAGCGCAAATATTCATTCTCGATTCCTTTTGCTCGGGATTAATTTACCAACTTTTTCAATGTTTTCGTCCGTTTTTTGACTTTGAGGGCTGTCCGGGGCGCAGATCGTCTTCGGTCGTTTCACGTCCCTCTTTAAACCGTTTAAACCATTCAAAAACTTGTCTGCGGGATAAACATTCATTCTCATACACTTATTTTAACATTGCATAAGCTTCTGTAAAAGTTCTCCTCAGTTTATCAAGAAACTTGAGATTAATCCATTGTTCCATCTGAACACTTAACATTTTGTTGACGCATCACTGGTGCGTAGACTAATTCAAACGACTGTTACAGTCAAACTGAGCGACCCACTGGCTTGTCCAACGAACTCACGGTGGGGAAAATGTCACCAGACACAGTTCTGTTCAAACTTGTCGCGACATGTGACGACAAAATTGATGATGTTTATTCTGACGAAAAATGACAAAACTGTAATGTTTATTCAAAAATTCTGACCTCTTTTGATAACACACTGTATATCGAACGAATGTCAAATTACATCCATTTATGAAGATATTCTCTTAAAGGCTGGAGTTACCGAGCCATCCAGCAGGGACCTTAGAGAAGACCCCGCATTATCTGCCCAATCAAAAAGCCAATATCGGCAGGGCCAAATAAAGGAAATTAATCGAATTTTTGTGCGAGCATTACAATTTTGGCAAGATTATATTACTTTGCATTTCTCAAATCAATTCGACTAAATTACGCCTAATTACGTATAATGATGCAGCTATTTGCAGGAGTATTCCCAACCGACGAAATTAGCCGTACTTTTACGGTAGATTGCCAAACACTTACACTTGCCGTTTTTTTGGCTTGTTATTATTATTTTTTCTCCCCTGCCTAATTGCCTCGAACATCACTCTGCGCCTTACAAGGTCCATTTAACCCGACCAGAAAAAAAAATAAAACGGATGCGGCCTGCCTTAAGTACTTTCGAAATTACGTAAAAAACAGAAATAAGCAGTTGGGAGACATGACGTTACAAAAAAAATTCTCGTAATTCCTCTACGGCATAAGATTTTCACAAGGTTTTTGAGTTTCATTTTAAGAATCCGTTATATAAACGTTCAATACGCCTACTTAGTTTAGATTACCTTTTAGGCTATTTTAAATAAATTTGTTTCATTTTAATGAAAAACCATATCTTGAAAAATTTATATTTCATTATTACTGTAAAAAAATATTTTTTTTTTATGAAACACATGTACCTACATATTTAATTATATTTTTATGTCGATTGTTTGATCTAAATTTTGTCATTATATACAAAATTAAATTTTTACAGTATCTTGAATTAAACCTTACCTTTTTTTAAAATTTGGTGATTTATTTAAACTTGTAACTTTAAAAAATACTCAAAACTTGAAAATGAGTAAAAAAAATTAGTATTTCTTGCCCGTGCATACGTACGTCACTGACCGATCCTGCTAACGCGCCGGAACTCAAGTATACGCGGTAATACGCCGGTACCGTTGCGAGAGCGCTGTATTGTTAAATGCAGTTTACACAAAACATCTTCACACAAAAGAAACAACAATTCGATTCTGTTGCGGCCAGAACGAAGCTAGTTAGCTTACTAGGACCGCGCTTTAAATTATATGTATGCAAAGTATTTTTACAAAATCCAAAAAAATTATTCGTTAGTCATTAGCCTTGATCCTTCAGATCTTATCATGAAACACACGAGGATAAAATAATGTTTCCAGTTTTTTCTATAATTTATTCCAGAGTGTGGAATACATGGTTCCACACTCTTACATCACAAAGAAAGATACATTGATGTGGTGGCAGAATTGGAAAGGTAAAGGCCACTCAACGCATTGGCGCCCAAGGTGGGACTTACAAATTTGTAAAGCGGCAACGTCTTTTTATCTTATACACACAAAAAGAAACAACTCGATTATGTTGTGGCCAGGATAAAGCTAGTTGGTTTACTTGAACTACGCTTAGCGTAAATTAGAGTATTTGTCCAAAACCCTTCGTTAGTTGTTGACCTTGAACCTTTAAATCTTACCCTAAAATGACTTTTTTCATAGGATAATGGTGCTTAACTTTAGGTAAAGAAAAATAAATACGTTAGTCCATTCTGCTTTGTACATACAAAGGTATTTACATGTTCCTATCATCTACCAGGAAAGGTGTCATGTGCGATCCAGATCTAAAGTCTCTCTGTATATGTACCTATGGCGTCCAACGTGGGGTAACAAATATGACGAGGAAATACAATTTATTTTAGTTCTTTCTATGAATGTATTACATACTCCGTTGTCCACCTTCACCTTTCCAATGCTGTGGTAGCAGCAGTGGAAAGGTGAAGGCAAAACATTTTGGCGCCCAATGTGGGGCTACAAATTTGTAATGCGGGAATGTGTATTTTTGCCTTCCTCGCACAAAAGAAACAACAATTCGATTGTGTTGCGGCCAGGACGAAGCTAGTTGGCTTACTTGGACCGCGCTTAGTGTAAATTATACGTATGCAGAGTATTTCGAGCTCGGCGTGTACCGCCCAAGTTTGGGCAAAGATCGTCTCCTCGCGGTCGCCTTACACGCGGCCTCACTAAAAACGGAAATTCTGCGCCGCCAGTCAGTTCGGAATAAATGACACTTTTGTAAGATCTGCATGCATTGCCATCTCCGCTATCGATCCAATCGTAAAGCTTTCTCTGTCTATCGCCGTCTTGTCCCTTTATTACCGACCCGGACGGGATTTGCATGCGTTGTCTTATTATCCTGAGGACGACGAGCCAGAAGAGCTGCGCCAGCGGCGGCACGCCGGGCGCGAAAGGGTTAAATTATTTAAATATAAAATTAAATTGAAATAAAAACAAGATAAAATTGTAATAACCATTAATAATATCAAGCAGCTTGAGTTCCTTTTATACTTATACGCATTAGTTTTCTCTTCTTGTTAAAACTGGAAACTGGACGTTCTAAAATGCTACCCTACTGCCCCTCCACTTCATAAAAACAAAGACTTTTTTGGTAAATTAAAAAAAAAACAATACTTTTTTTCATATGTAACCACATGATTTGGTGGTAACAAGAAGATCCGTTTTTTCCGTCAATGATTAAAATAGTTAATCACTTAAGATTAGCAGTTTTAATTAACACAATCAGAGGCTCGATCTTGTATGAGGGTGTATTGAAATTTGGTCGTAACATATTCTATCAAGGCAAGTAACAGATTCTGTCTTATAATCATTATTAATCATGTCATAAAGTTAAAGTCCACTGCTAAGGGCCACAGATCCGGATTTCGATCTTATTAGAGCTCATCAGTGTGACATATTTGACCACAAATGATGAAAAACAAGCGTGTCGGTTGTATCCTGGCCGCTAGAATATACTGTGGCGTTACCTTCACAGTATCGCTCTCTAGCGCATTTTAATGGAACTAGACATACGTTGGAGGTCCGATAAGGTCAACAACTACCAAACGTCCTTCCCAAAGCACTTCTAATCATCAAGCTCATATGAAGCGAGAAAACAACAGCAAATTAACAACATGTGTTGACACCGTTAAATTTGGTTTTAAAATACCGTTTGAAATATGTAATACTATCTATAGTGTACCGTTTACAACTTTAAAAAGTTAATGTCACGAAATCGGAATTCAAAAAACAAAACGCATTGTAAAACAAATATCTAATCATTTTTAAGTGTTCCAAGTTCCATTTTTGGCTAGATTACGGTTTTCTGGAAATCTCCGGTTTGAAACATCGTGGGCCACCCTGTATAATTAAACGTTATTAACTAAGGCTCTCAGGTTTGTCATATTCATTTTAGAATTTATTCCGTGCATAATTTTTATGAAACCAACGTGTCTTTTACATTTGGAGACGCGGTACTATAAGAGCCATCTCGACAATATTTTTTTGTTTGAAAAATGCCCACGAGTCGCCGCTGCGGTTCATCGACTCGCGAATTTAAGGGTTGCGCTTTATCAGATCTCCCGGCTGAATAAAAAATACGGCTGCGTCAACGGCCCGTCCCAACTCTCTTTAAAACAATGCCGTAACTTAACGATATACTTAGTTAAAATACCGCTTGGATTTCGCGAAAGCCTCGTCGGGCCGCGCTGAGAACGCCTGCATTTTTACCGCATATTTTGGACGGGGTTCCATGCTTTACTCGCGCAATGATCATAATTTCGTCTTCGGTTAGCGGGGCCGTTTAAATTAATCAAACATTCCCATTTTATTGCTACGCCATTAAAAAAAAATCGAAAACTCCACTGAGACAAAAAACGCGTATTTTAAATTAAAATTTTCACATTCTAACTCAAACTATTAAAGAAATATTTTACAAATAAAATAATCCAGAATCTTTGTAAGAACTGAAAACCTTGCAGGAAAATTAATCAATCAGAGATTTCGAATAAGCAATTGCAAATAACCCATAGTTTGACCAACGTGTGATGCGGCCATTATCTTGCTGAAAATACCCCTCCGTAAGTTCATCGTCATGTAACCCACTAATAAGTGATACAGTAATTTTTAATAAACGATTGTGATTTTTTTTCATCAATTACGGTTTGATTAAAAAATATTGGTTCGATGATTTTTCATTTTCTCCAAACCGCTAACATCAGTATTTTATAAAAAATAAATGATTTTTCGCTTTCTCGAAACCGCTAGCCAAAGATCAATATTTTGTAGATATAGAGGTCCACAAATTATCATTTTTTGCGTACCATGTTCCATTGTTCTGTTTATTTAAATAATATAAAACTAGGCTTCGTCAAAAAAGAAATATAATTTTCTGCCAAAAAATCAAGAGCCTAAGGTCGTGGACTGCTTCAATTTGAAAGGTTATCGGTCTCCTCTCTGAGACGTTGAAACTAGGGTTGGGCACATTTTTAAAAACATCGATGTTAATATCGATGTTCAACATCGGTACCTGCCATCGATGGTAGTAAAAACATCGGCTGGAAAACATCGATGTTGTGAAACATCGATGTTTCAAAATAATATATACCTGGTGTAACAGGATCATGGTACACCCCCTTTTCTCCTTTAGTTTTCAAGATAATTGTTTGAAATTTGGGATACCCTATATACATAATAAGCGACACTATCTGACATACAAGTGATTTTTTTTCCACTTCCGGTTTCGCCGGAAGTGTCACTAACTTTCGATTTTTAAATAGAATACCCTGTATATTATTGCATTTATGAATTCTGCATAATTTTCTAAATCCAACGATACCAAATAAGTGACATTTAACACGTCAATATTTTTTTTACAATTATAATTTTTAGTCTTCCATTTAAGTGGGCCATGAGGGTTCCGATTTAATATAAATGACCCATGTAATGCTACAAAAAAACAAAATCCCTTCAAAAATACTGAATTATGTGATTTATGAGCAAATTAAGTTCATCAAAATTGTTTTTGGAGCAGAACTCAATTTTTTCAAATGGAACCATATTGGTACCGTAGTTACCATTTATTATTACTATTAATAAATAATTTATTCTTATGTCGTATTAATATGTGCGATAAATACAAACAAAATTACAGCTAAGAGAAATGATTTGATGAACTTTATTTGCTCATAAATCACATAATTTAGTATTTTTGACGGGATTTTGATTTTTGTAGCATTACATGGGTCATTTAGAATAAATCGGAACCGTCATGGCCCACTTAAATGGAAAACTAAAAATTATAATTGTAAAAAATATTGACGTTTGAAATGTCACTTATTTGGTATCGCTGGATTCAGAAAATTATGCAGAATTCAAAAATGCAATAATATAAAGGGAGTTCCATTTAAAAATCGAAAGTTAGTGTCACTTCCGGCGAAACTGGAAGTGGAAAAATAATCACTTGTATGTCAGACAGTGCCGCTTATTATGTATATAGGATATCCCAAATTTCAATTAACTATCTTGAAAACTAAAAGGAGAAAAGGGGGTGTACCATAATCCTGTTACACCCAGTATAAAGTGACTTTAATTTTTATGTTCTCTGAAAAAAAGTGTATAGTTTTGTAGAAGTAGAAACTAGAAAATGTGCCTACAGATATCGGCTTACTGTCGTTTAATAAATGAGATGTTTACTGGAATTTAATACTTTCTGCCTTGACGGATATATGTCGCGTAAGCCACAATGTACAAAGAGTAAAACGAATCAATTAGAAATTTTTGTTTTTTTTTTCGCAACTTAAAAATGTTCGTACTGAAATATTAAATGATATTTGTGGGATACGGATTACTTATCGATGTTTCGATGTTTACAAGTAACATCGATGTTGAAAATATAACATCGAAATTAAAACATCGATGTTTTAAACATCGATGTTCAGTGGAAAACATCGATATTTTAGAAACATCGATGTTAGGTGCCCATCCCTAGTTGAAACCTCAGTTTTGTTAAACTTTCACATATATACAACAACGAACTGGTGCCTCTTTTTCCTAACATAATCTACATCTTACACTCCTTATCTCCTCTCTCAGACCAATTAAATTCCACAAATAGATTCCTGCTAGAAAACATATTATTCTTACAATATTCCGTTTAGGTATAGCTCACAATTATGTATAGCTCAATACAGGTCTTCTACAAATTTGGAAGATCGTCCTTGTTTGGCCCGCCTTTGTCCTGAAAAACTGTCGATTATTCCAACGATAGTATCAGTACTTGATACTGATATAATGCGACTGGATTACTTTTCTAAAAAGATCTTCCAGTTCTGTGCCATATACATGATCGATACCTTGTTTAGGTCGTAGAAGCTTTGTCTGCATAAAGCTGTAGAGTTTTGCATCTGCATAAAACTGTTTAAAATATGTAGTACGTTGTAAAAATATGTAGTATGTTGAGCTTTTATTTGAGAGGTAATATTTGATATCATCAAGAGTATTAGTGACTATTTGTGGATAAGTAGGATAACCTAAGTTTAACTCATGGTCAATCTCGCTATAATTGCTTGGATACATTTTTATTGTTACCGACACCTTTGTTAGTTACTGTTATTTTTTTCGTTTGCCGTAACCCATTAACGAAAGTTACCAAAATTCCTCAGCCCATCGCTTTTCCACAGAACTTCCTCCGAAACCTGTGTCATCATAACTTTTCTTAACTAATAAGATTGTGTGACGCGCCGATTGATCAAAAATGCTAATTTCGGTGAGCTATTCCGTAAAAGCTGGGCTATCTCCTGGAATCGTGTGAGAAATCGTTCGATTTTTACGCCGCTGTGAGGCTTAATTACCCGGCTCGCACACAACGGACGATTTACATTTTCCACATAGTCGCTAGACCGTGCTGCTAACAAACTATCCGGCCAACAATATACGTAGTTTTGTGTGAAATATAAAATGTGTGTAAGTTAATTAGTTGTAAAACCGAAACAACCAGACAGTATATTACACGGTCGCGTTACAGCGGCACAGCAGTGGCGTACATTGGGGGAGGGACTGCGGACACCATCATCTACCTGGATGTCCAGCTTTGAGCTAATCGCAAGTTGAAGCCTGAGTATTTAATCCAAACGGCAATTTTTTGGTACCAACTAAAACAAAAACTTGATACATTTTTAGTTAACCACGATATGTTTCTCAAAAGTAAAAAACTATTTCATATAAAGTGCTGGCCACTCGAACTTACACATAGAGACTTTTAGGCAAAGTTTAAAGTTCAATATTTTTAACAGGAATGCAAATTTTTGAACGCGGCTTGCAAATTTTAAGAGCTAGTTTTTTTCGGATTAAGCTGCATGACGTATATTTATCGTAGGACCATAGGTTTATTATATACGGGGTGATCAATGAAGTCATGCAAAAAATCAAAAAGTTTGTATGAGTGAAATTTCCGTAAACAATTTTTTTTTGTCGTTACAATATGGTTTATTACTAAGGTAACATCAATATCTCTAGACGTTTTTGTCAGTTTTTGGATTCAGGCCCTTAGGCTTTGTACACACTACTCAACATAAAATTTGGGTAGCAAAATTTTTAAAATGCTATAACTTGACATTGGATTGACGGTTCTTGATGATTTTTTGCGGATTTGGAATCTTCATTTAACGTAGATTTTCACTGGTCTAAGCATTTTATTTGAGGGTTGAAATTTACACATTATACCGGGTCGATAATAAACAAAAACGTAGCGACAAGAACACGTTTATTATTTTCCTCCAAATATCGCTGATTTGACCTTCTCCAAACTAAAATTCGGCCATCGAAGTGAAACAAATTAAATCTTGTTTCGTCAGTAAATAAACAATGGCTCCACTCTGCATTATCCCAATTCGCATGCCGATTTGCCCATGCCCGCCTATTCGCTCTATGGTGTAATAACCGCACACATTTTGCTCTGCGACGGGCTATATAATTTAAAATGTTTGCCATTATTTAAGTTTTTGTAAAAATAAATTCTCACCTCAAGTTGTTTTTATTTAATGTTCTTCTCACTGTTCTGTCCGAAACTCTCACTCCAGTTTGTTGTCTTAAAGAGTCATTTAGTTTTCTAGAGTTCTTTGTTCTGTTCTGCATAGTTTCTCTCATTAAAATTATTTCGGTTCTTTGGTTTATTTTTTTTTGTATGTCCACCCCCATGCCCATAATTATGATCACCAGTAGTTTCGACGCGGCGCTTCAAATTATAAATTGTCTTTCGGCTGACATTGTAAATGTGCGCAATTTGCTCTTTTGACATTCCTTCGTTAAGAAGTCGAATGCAATTTTCCCTTTCTGCCGTGGTTAAACGCCTCATATTAATTAAAATTTACAAAATCATAACATTGAAATGTGTCAGATTATTTCTAGAATAACATTAACAGTTTTTAATTCCATAGCAACAAATTTGTTTTTCCAATGCCTACTTTGAAATTCACGCGTCGCGTAGAAATTACACTCTATCATAATTATGGGCATGAGGGTGGACAAAAACTCTGTAAAACTGAATGATTGTTTGAGACAACAAACTGGGGTGGGAGTTTCGGACAGAACAGTGAGAAGAAAGTTAAATAAAAACAACTTGAGGTGAGAATTTATTTTTACAAAAAACTTAAATAATGCTAAACCTTAGAGCGCGTCGTGCCCTACGTTTTTGTTTATTATCGACCCGGTATAATGTGTAAATTTCAACCCTCAAATAAAATGCTTAGACAGAGAAAATCTACGTGAAGTAAAGATTCCAAATCCTGCAAAAATCATCAAGAACCGTCAATCCAATGTCAAGTTATAGCATTTTAAAAATTTTGCTACCCAAATTTTATGTTGAGTAGTGTGTACAAAGCCTAAGGGCCTTAATCCAAAAACTGACAAAAATGTCTAGAGATATTGATGTTACGTTAGTAACGAACCATATTGCAACGACCAAAAAAAAATTTTTTACGGAAGTTTCACTCATACAAACTTTTTGATTTTTTGCATGACTTCATTGATCACCCCGTATATAATAAACATATGGTCCTACGATAAATATACGCCATGCAGCTTAATCCGAAAAAAACTCTGCCCAAAAGTCTCTATGTGTAAGTTCGAGTGGCCAGCAGTTTACTTAAACTCCCACTAACTAATTGACAGAAAGATCACACGTGAAGCTTTTAACTGTATTGAAATAAAATTGGCAAGAAAGAAAATGACTCGATAATAGATTGAGTCATAATCAATCACTGACTCAATCCGTTATTGAGTCATTTCCCTTCTTACCAATTCTATTTCAATCCAGATAAAAGCTTCACATATTAAACAACATGGATTCCATTATAAATACACTATGTGCATTAGTTTACCAAACTAACGTAAATTAGATCTGGAAGTTAATTAGATTAGATCCACTCCAAAAACCAAATATCGTATCTGGTGTAAAACATTAAGATGTTTTGGACGAAATGTTAAGATAAATAGTTTTATGCATGGTCATTGAATATCAACAGATTTACAAGTTGCACTACCATTTAACAATTTGTAACAGGTATTACCTATTTTTATGGGGTAGTGCCGTGTTATAGGCCACAATTTCATGCTATTCAGTCCTGAACATATGTATTTGCAAAAATCATATTTTTTTCGTTTCCTCAAAAAAGTACTTCTAACTTATAAAATAGTGACCAGTAAGTAATAAATCGAAATTAAATCCACAGAATATCTATTATCCTTAGTACACCGAGGTTTTAGTTCGTTTTTCGAATTTTTAAATACTGTTTGTAATTAGTTGTATATATTTATTAATTGATAGGTATTCATCGGATTGAATTCAAGAAAATATTCTGTCACATAGGTAGAAAGAAAATAACTTGCTCTTATATTTGCTTTGTCTTTATAAGTGATTTTATTTATGTTCCTCATTAATAAGCTTGGCAAAAACGGATCGCTCCACATAGGCGTATGCATCATAAGTGTAATAGACAAAAGTAACTACTAGCCTTTCGCATAGTTTATTACTAATTTATATCAAACTATTCAACATATTACATATAGAAGAGGTGGTACAACAGCACAAGCTATCACGGGACTACTGAAATAAATACGAATTGGGGCGACCTCCATCACTTGCTACGCGAGTTCCCTATGTGTTGCGTTGCCGTATGTCAACTTACACTGACAACTAATAAGTAAAATTAGTGAACTAATTATTGATTACTTAACTAATTCTTCAGAGTTTCAACATTCTTCTGATTGTCTGCAAAATGTATACGTTTAGTATCTAGTCTAGTAGGTATCTAGTTCTTATTAGAAAATTTCGCAATTTTTGAGGAAGAAAATTAACTTTTGTTGGGAGTTATTCAAACTTCTAAGCTGTTACTCGTTCTTTATGCACATATTGGCTTGTAATATCTAAGTTTTTATGATTATAATGTACAAAGTGATATTCGAGTTGACACATTTTAGTGATGTTATGGCTAAGAGATAAACGTGCTTTTATTCCAAAATCAAAAATGCGTTAGCAACCACGACTGCCTTTTTTGAGGGATTAGGATACGCCACTGGCTCGTGAGGTTTCGAACGACTCGTACCGTGAAGGTGTTGAAAACGCCAGGCCTATTTTATAGTGATAATTAGGGAGAATGTTGTGAATGCGGCATTGACTTAGGGTTACGGATATTTAGTTTATGCCCTGACGCTGGCTAGCCGGACGGTGGCCGTATATTGCTGAACAGGTGTGAGAGAGATAACGCGTCGCAGATAGGTCACGGCAGTGGCGACGAGCTAGGAGCCAGGATTCCCCGCTCCTTATGGTCTAGGTTCTCAGAGTTCGACTTTGCTAGCTAAATTTAATGTAGATACGGTACGAAAACAGGCATAGAATTTGTTATGGAGGGCCAGATCCGGTGAACTTAGAGGCCATTTTGTTTTTACTCAAGTTTTTAAGGCTTGGATATTAGTTAGTAGATTAATATAGTTTTCTAACTTCATAGTGATTATAAACAAATTTTCATGTGGATCTAAGAAAAATACAAATATCAGGTGACACAATTGAAGGAATCGATGAACAATTTCGGAGGATGTAGCAGCAGTATTCTAAAAAGTTGTTATATATATAATCATTACGTGACCTGAATGATTCTAATGAGGTTGAACACTTTTTTCAAAGAAGATCGGCAAATGAGATGCGTTCATCGATAACTCTATAAACTTCAACAATATCAATTTTACATCTATTAAATACGAATTATTTTCTTTCCACTTATATGTAGGTATTTGCTTTGGTTGCGTGTTTTCTATCAAGGCACATGTGGACACCGCAAATGGCAAGGCATGTGGAAACATTGTAACCAATGAGATGAAAATATCTAACACGCTATGAAAGGAATATCATATCATAATACATACCCTTCGGTTTTATATCATTCGCCTCATATTTTTCACAGAAGATATTAAGTGATCAGACAAGTAATTTTGGCGTGGCAAGTTTGGAATGTCCATCCATCTATTGACCACCAGTTTTGACTCCATTTTTCTGCACTTATTTTCATCATGTTTCTCATGTAATCAAACAAAAAAATTATATTAATAAAAGGTCAATTACATCAGTTTCTTCAGTAAGACCGGTTAAAGAACCGATTCTTTGGACAAGGTAAGAAATTGAAGACTTCATTCACAAAATAACTTCATTGTTTCAGGTTTTCTGTTTGTCAAAGTATGAACTAACATATCTGAATATTATGCTGATTGATATGAACGAGAATGATACGGACTAGAGGCTGTGTAGTAGCAATTGAGTAGTAGCAATTGAGATTGTGTAGTAGCAATTAGTTTCCAAGTAAGATTTAAGGACTAGGAACTTACAGACTTACTATTACAAACTCTTGAAGGTCTTTGGAAAAGCAGGTTGCTGACTTTATTTCTATCGCAATTGACTCATCAGATGAACTCTCCTCCACATTCCCTTCCAAAAAAATCCACCCAAGCTTCGCCACTGGCCTCCATAACAGCTCGGTACCAGTATCGTATATCGCGAAAGTGTAGAAATTAACAGCTATACCTTCTGTAATAAGATATTGTAAACCGCGTCCACCTAGAGATGTTACCAAGATGCTTGTAACGCAGGAACACGTTTACTTGGTTCGAGGTACTCGAGCTCTTGGGGCAATCCATCCGATTCGAAAAACTGCGGAGTTGTATCAGATGAACCGTCGCACCGTTCTAATTTATCGTCTGAATTATTATTACGCATGCATTAATTCCGAGTTACGGATGATATATTAACTGAACTATGCTAAAATTATTCGCTATTATTTACGACTTCGATTCACAGTTAGACCTTCTTCGTCCAATTCCAATAACGTCGTGGGGATTTTTGCGAGCACCATGTGTGGCAATGCGTCATTGTTGTCGCCTTAATGCATTTGATCATTACGAGTGCGATTAATTACTGTGATTAATATCGACAACAACCGTTGAAAAGCTTGATTTCTTTCCAAGGATCTCATTATCAAACGTTGCGAGCACAGACAAGAAGTGATGTATGTACATACATACTTTTATTTTGTCGGAAAGGTAAAGCTTAAGTAGATGCAAAATATTCAGCTTTTGATCTAATTAAATGTTCACACTTTATTGGTTGTCTATCAAGAAGCAGGTCTTAACGTCTTACCTGAGAAATATATGTCGGACCTTCAGTACTTTGCTTCAAGCAATATAATTGGTCACATAAGGCTTAACTGTTTGACTGAGCCTGGGGAATCCATGTCAGAGCAAATAAGGACGCATATTTCTCTCCTTGATTTGCTTAATAGAAGACGTATAGTAATTTACAGTTACATGAATATATTTCAGTTAGCAGTTGAGAAAAATATATATTTTTGAACCTATTAATTACAAAAGATGTCATACATCGTAAAAAAATATCAGAAAAGAGCATTTCTTCTGATGAATTATATTTAACGAAGTATTTCAGCTTGATATTCTTGGGAAAAGAGTTTTTAGAAACGCAATTTTTAGCACCTTCAGATTAGGACACCTCGAAATCTTAACGTGTTACAAGAATTTTGATTTAACGTTGAAAATTACATTCCAAATGACTATTCTTTTATCTTTTTCTTGTCTTACCTCACATTTTTCGCAAGTCTGTGTAATTATGGCATAAAGAATATGTCTCCTTAGGTAGGTTTTAGGTCGTCGACATACCGGCAAAGTAATCGCAGTACAACAACATAAAACTACATAAGCAACAACGCGCATGCGTTTAAGTTAAGCGAATGATTGATTTTTTTAACCACTCGACGAACCGAAGAATGAAATTGTTCTATTGATACGTCGAGCCGTCCTCAGGCTGGCATCAAACATCGGAGAAAAAGAAAAGCGCATAAAATGATCGCTTTTATTTAAATTCCTTATTGAATTATTGCTGAATGCACAATGGACAAGGCGAATTAAATGAAACAAACGGGGCCTTTGGCCGAGAAAAAATGCGCCGCCGATGCTCACATACCCATACATACAGTGCGCGGCAAAAGTAGCGAATAAATCCATTTTTGAAGTTATCATTTGTCTTTAGAAAAAATTCTGAAACGTCGAATATTTTTGTTTTTATACCAACTTTTTATGACTTTTAAAAATAAATAGAACACCTCATTCGGAAGGGACTTTTCATCATTTTAAGTCGTTATTTTACATCAACATAACAAATCGAAAGAAAAATATTATCAGTAAAGTTGTTCAAAGTGATGACATTGATTTCTTGGCAATGACATTAACGAGTGAAAACAATATTAATCAAATTTTTACAACCTCTTCACCAACTGACTCAGTCTCTTGGGTAATTTGATTTTCTAAGTCTATAAGTTTTCAGATCGGTTTATATCAACTTTTTGTTTCAAGAGCTACAAGAAATGATCAAGTAGAGTCAGATTTGGAGATGTCGCAGGCCAGTCTATAATACCTATCTTACAATCCATCATGAAAGATAATATTTGGTCTAAATAATTCTCCACAATTCATGCGTAATGAAGACCCATCTTGCTGGAACCATAATTGCTTGAAAAAAGAAGGATCTATTATAGAAAAATTAATAATGCCGGGCCATAAATAGGTCTTCAAATTACCTACGGATGCTAGGGGTGATAACTACAGAAGTATAGTAAAAAAATATGATAAACTGCAAAAAAATTCGTTGTTTAATGAGTTTGAAGCACTTCCTCGATTCTCGGCTTGATGAATTTCAAGAAAACCTTGCAGATTAAAGTGAGAAGCATGGGGAAAGATTTCACCGGGATATAAAGAAATTTGAACGTTACCTACGTCAAGGAAGATTGAACGTTAATATGATTGCAGACTTATTGTACAAAGCTAAAAGGAGATAAACAGAAATCCATTACATAGGTCATTTAAGACAAACGCGTGTGAAAACGCAGACCGATATATATAGATATAAACCCTGCAAGATAAAATAAAATTCCTTCCTGTAGACCTGTTCCTGTTACATAAAAAAATATGTGACTCAGACTTCAGATATAAAAAAATATGAGACTTCAGATTTCAGGAAATCAGGAAATCAAAATACATTCAGGAAATCAAAATACAAAGATATAATTGCCAATCCCAGCACGTACTATTTTTTGTGGACCTGTTAAAGTTAGGAAAATCTGGTTTTAACCGTTTCTTTTATTATTATTTTTCTGGAATAAATATCCATCGACCCTTGTTTTTGCTTCAGGCTCGTGTTCAGGAGGTCAAAATACAAATAAATAATGTAGTCACAACCCCAGCACATTTCTGGGCTATACATATAATAATGGAAGCGTAACACATATTACATTGACGAATAGAGAATTAAAATCCCTTTCAAATTTAGTACCGTAGGATCTATCTTCTGGTATCGAAATTTTATGGGGGTAGCTACCCCCTAAGGGGGTGTAACGGTGCTACTTTAAAAAGCTTGAGTTTGAACACAAATCGACCGATTTCAAGATTTTTTTTTAAATTACTTGCAACATAGAAAAATTATTTTTATGAATTAATTTATTCGCTACTTTTGCCGCGCACTGTATATAGGCTACGTCGAAGAACAAAGTGGGTGGGCATTACGATGCCGCATCGAGGTCGTCATTAGGGAATCGAATGATGCGATTCACGCGATGGGGATGGTGTGTGTGAGTGCCGGGCACCCCCGCCGCACGATTAAATTACTTTGATTGACTCCATGCACCTCGTGCACGCCGCACTTCGGACGCGGTTCCGTTACGCGAGCGCTGTGATGGACGTCCAGGAGTCGGATTGTGTTCGCCGGTAATCGGACGCTGCGGTCTCGAAAACGTACGGGGGTTGTACGATATTTACCGTTCCTATCGTGCGAAACAACGTTTTCTCTCAGGTCGCTATTGTTTCATCTTGACACCCTATTTCGATAGATTGATAGATAGATAAATAGACTGATAGATAGATAAGTAGATTAATAGATAGATATACAGGGTGATTCAAAAATATGGGACCAAAAATTAATGCCACATATTACATCAAAAATTAACCAACACGTATTTTTTTATTTCGCTCTAAAGTCTTTCTTAACAGTACTGCAGGGGTACCCCCAAAAGGGGCGGTGCGAACAAGTTTTTTTCAAGTATTTTCAAAACCACCACCACCATATTTTCAAATAAATAGTCCCAAATAATATGATGAGTACTTAACTCTCCTGGTATTTGAATTATTTTACAGTCTCAAGTATTATTAAATGTTTTAAATACGTATGAATATGTTATAAGTACGACTAGCTTTTCATACAAAATGATTAACTAAAAAAATAAACAACTCAAGTTTTTATTAGAAACTCAATTTTGGACATGTCATCTATAGCATTGTTTTCCTGACCAACTTATATAGTTTTTTTTTATTAAGGGTGAATATGCGAAAATAATTCAAATCAGTTTTTTTTCTCGAAAACGTTGCATTTTTCGCGTTCTGAACAAGTATACCTTTTCTATAGAGAATTAAATTGTGCATCACACTATCTGAATTAAAATTCCTTGAAAAAAAAGAAGATAATTGAAAAAAAGTAATATGGCATGTTTGCCATTAACGCCCTGTATGGGGTAATCAAATGTTGGCCTCATCATATTATTTGGGGCTTGTTATTGTACTTTGGTACAGAGGTACCAAACTTGAGCCACGTCGAGTCGGTGGTTTTGAAAATAACCATTGCCATTAATTTTTGGTCCCATATTTTTAAATCACCCTGTATAGATAGATCTTTATTTCAATTAGACTTAGACTACTAAGTATAGGTTACAGTAAACATTTTTGGTGGAATACAAAAGTATAAGTATAAAACCAGGCTAAGGAAGCATTACTAATATATAAAAGCACTTACTTATTTTAAATTTAAAACTAAAAAATGACACACATCCACCAACATTTACATGTAATTATAACATACACACGCATTCGCACATATTGCTACATTGTAAATATTCTGAGATCGAATAAAATCCTTATTTTAATTTTTAATAACATTTTACGTGCCCTGTTTTTAAATAGTGATATACTCTTAATATCTTCAAGGACACTGGAAGCTTATTGAACACTTTTATTGACATTAATAGTTTATTAGAATTTTTAGTAATAGAAGTAATAAGTTTTTAATACATCTAAGCTAACAAATGTTCTTAATTGCCAAATGCAAAAACAGCCCACATTAAATTTATTAATTAGATAATCTATGTGATTCAGTTGTCATTTCCAAGAATTTTAATTATTCTCTAATATTATTCTCCCTTAAAAAATTGTCACCCAGTACATGTGATTTTACTACATACTTCTGCTGCAAAATAATTAACAGTAGACCATATTTTTCAATAAATCGGTGAAAAAAGATATTAAACTGTAGAAAAATATTATATTCTTATTGATTGTTACCCAAAATTAAGCTAAAAATAAAATGTGGGTAATTCTGCACAGTGTTTAATTACGAGGAATTTATCTAACAAAGAGCAGATCAAAATTGTCTTGTAAATAAGATGAAACACTATTCAGGATTTTCCGCATTTTGTTTCTACCTTAATGTTAAGTAACAATCAGAAGAAAAAAAAACACCTTTTTCGGGTTATCATATTTTTTGACCGCTTCATTGAAAATTATTGTCTTCTATTAAATATTTTGCAACACAAAGAGGTATAGTACAACTCACACGCATTGGGTCAGAACTTCTTAATAAATGATAATATTAAAAAATGGTATTTGTAAAATAAACCCCAAATTAGAAGACCTTCAATAATTGTTAATACGATTTTGGATTTTTTATTTATTAATTAAAATGTACATTGACTTGAAATATTTAGGATATTTAGGACTCAATCTCTCTATCAAGAGGGGTGCAAGATTAGACTAAAGTAAGTTTAGTTAAATGGATTTATTTTCACCTCTGTTATTTAGTGGCATAATTTGTGCTACTTCATTCGTAAACACCCTATATTTGACGTTAATTTAAATATCCTGATATTAACATAGCTGGCAAAACAGGCGCGTTGAGTAAAAGCGTGGTATTTCGATGTCAGGGAAAAATGTGTGAAATGTTTTTTTTTTGTTTCTACGTCGAAGCTTCCAATCCCTCTCCAAAATTACTATAGGTTAATAATTGCAAATACATAAACCAAAACTAATGTCGGCTTCTAAATCTTTTCAAACTCCAATCATGATTCGCGTTACCGAGAAATCAGAAAAAGAAAACCCGATATCATTGTAATAGTCAATAGCGACGATAGCTTTCTATCGGGGTGTTCGTGTTTTCGGCTACCTCCCGCAGATATCCCTTCTCAAGGTGACATGTTATCCCAGCATGATTCCCCCCCTCCCGGTCCCCGCTTCCTACAAATTGTTAGTGATATTCGATTTCGGCTGTCAACGCAGTCATAATAATAATATTCCTTCTTAGCTTAGGTAGGTGGTAGATCTATATATGTATACTCTTTTTTTATATAAAGGGTACTGTTGGTGGTAGCTGGATATTTGAGATCATTAGAAGATTTACAGGAAATTCAAAGGAATTCAAACGCTTGCTGAGGCTTTTCCGACCAGCAAAAGGTTAATGGTTCCGCATGGTATCCTGCGTTATATAATAATAATATAAAGTAAAAACAAAACGTTACTTTTTACATTACAAATAAAATACTAGACCGATTTTTCATTAGATCAACTACAAGATTAAAAATATGCAGTTGATTATTCCTGGAGACAATGCCACTGCAATGCCCAATTAATAACGAATTTCAGTAATTTTAATGTCAAACATGAAATAGAAATCTTATTGGTATTAATAATATCATGTTCTCGTAGGGTTTTACCATTTTATAGAGCTTAAAATTAAAATGACTGCTGAGACCAGAACCGCAACAGAACCGTATTAAGGGGAAGACCTTAACATAACCGTATTAAGGGGAAGTAGGTGGCAGTGATGGTTGGTTTAAATAAAAAAATCTAGTATTTTCTTAAAGAAACATATGGGACATATATCATATTTTAAGAAGTGATTATTAAACCTGCATAGAATGCTATAATAGTAAAAAAAAACTTAAAAAGGTCAAAACAAATAAAACTTTCAAAAAAATGTGTGCATCGTCAGAAAATTACAAAAACACATTATGCAATCCGAAAGAGCAAGTACGGTTTCGAATCCATTAGTCCTGAATAAACGTAGTAAACATGAACTGATTACCAACCTAAACACCGAAAGACAGGGCATTCGTAAAAAGAAAGTTAACGTTCAAGAATAATTCACGCTCTGTCGGATTAGTGCTCCTAATGTACACTCAGAGAAAAGATTATTAACAACTACTAAATATACTTTTTTCACATAGGTATACTTTCAAGTGTGCTGTAATACACTTTTAGTTTGCCTACAGGCCGCTATAAAATATTTAATAATCCCACATTTTTAATATATCAAACAAGTGTAACAAGTGTTACAATTACACTGAAAAAATGTCAAAGGCTGAAAATGGAATTTTTATTGCCGATCTATGCTAATATCCGCAGATAGGTATTTTAGAATACTATCCAATAAGGTCAAATGTAAAAACGTTAACTGAAATAGTTTCAAATGGAACATTTAAATATAAGCAACATTTGCGTATGTTATATACGACTTTTTAGAAGTCAAACTCGAATAGATTTTTTTTGTTGTGTAATCAAAAAAACAAATCATGTTTTATTATCGAAAACCATAAAACTAACAGATACTTATATCATAGAATAAAATTACATACTAGGAGTAGTAAAAAAACTTTTCTATTCTTTGGAGTATGGCAAAATGTGTTCATTTTTCTATTGGAAAGAAATGAAAAGGGGCCTTTTCTGACAAATCCTTTATTTGTGACTTGCTACTGGTTTCGGTCACTAAATGACCATCATCGGGCAACAAAAGTTACAATAGGCTACAATTAATATTTGAGGTTAGTGCATGTGATCTATCTGTTTTTTTAGAAATTGTTGCACGTAGTATTTATGCCTGGTTTAAAGCTTATTTTTACTTTATTTTATTACAAATAAAATGTAAAAAATAAGCTTTAAACCATGCATAAATACTACATGCAACAATTTCTAAAAAAAACAGATAGATCACATGCACTAACTTATAATATTAATTGTAGCCTATTGTAACTTTTGTTGCCTGATGATGGTCATTTAGTGACCGAAACCGGTAGCAAGTCATAAATAAAGGATTTGTGAGAAAAAGGCCCCTTTTCATTTCTTTCCAATAGAAACTTTTCTGAGTGCAGTTTCGTTACGTAGGTACCGAAGACATTAATGGAGCAATAACGCATCGTTTTTGTTCGTCCATTACACTAATCGAATCAAAAAATAAATAAATAACACCGCCATAATGACCATAACGCCCCGGCGGTCGCTACGCCGGCGGCGTCCGAAAATTCAATTTGCAATCAACAATTAATTGTGTTCCTATTGTATATGAGGTGTGTTAACCCCTAGACGTGATGAATTATAAATGCATGCGAGCCTTATCATACATTCATTGCTCATCGACGTAACCGCAGCAAAGCGAATGGCGGTTTGCCAAAACAAGGTCCGTGTCCTTTGGAGAAAAATATTCGGTATCACCAATATTAATGGGACGCATAATAATATGAGACGGGATAAATGTGCGAACTATATTTATTTTATTTTACTTATTTATACATGTATATAACATATGTAGGTACGTAGTTCCAAATCAATAGTGCCTTTTAAGTAGAGAGAATCATATAATATAATATGAAATAGGCGGGTTAAATGAAATAGAAGTATGTTTCTTTAAAATTAGAATGATGCGACGGGTAGAGAGTAGCTTAATGAAGTTCAATACGGAGACACCGAGAATACGTTTTAAAAGTAAACTAACCTGAGTACTGAGGAAAGTTTTTGTATAAGTGCTTTGTCCATTGACTTAAATTTGTCATAAACCGATTAAAATTTCTATAATTTGATAATTGAATTGCGAAGTTTGTTACAGTTTAGTTGTTTTTTCAATTAAATCAATTGTTTCTTTTTCCACCTTGTTTAGCTGAAACTGATTTAATAATTTGCAACCATCCACAAGTGGCCTGAATATTTAGCTTTGCAAAGGATATTGTTTCAATTCCAACACTGAAGAAGAAAATCACCAATCGTGGACGAAAGTGTGGTAAGGCGCATATTATACATCTACACCAAACAAAGAAGAACTTGAAGCATCACTAAATATAAACATACAGATTGCCAAAAAATTGTTTCACCAACAGCTTGTGCCAAAGAAAACAACAAAACATGCAAGAAAGCAATTATCTTCAGAATAGAAGCACCAGATAATGAAGAACTTTCATACAAAGCACCATCAGATGAAGAAAATCTCTACCATCAAGCTAAATATAGTCACACGATACAGATGTAGTGTCTATTTTGCGATCGAAAATGTAATGAAGCTAAGAGAGGTTAAAACTGGGCGCATTGTGTCATGGGTTGTTGCTGGATGCACGAAGAGTGTGAAGGAGTTGAAAAACATGTGTATGTATGCGATTATTGCTATCAATATCTACTTAGAATAAAGAAATAAGTTTCACTGATTTTAACTGGTATTTCATTTTATCCTCTATCATCTGTTTTGTGATACATATGTAGAAGAAATAAATCAATTTGCAAATTTTAATTTTATTTTTTTTCTTGCAACAAACAACAGCTTGTCGTATAACGTAAGTTAGTTCGATGTCTATACTAAAGCCTTAATCAATGATATCAAAAAAATGTAGATTATAATTGCATGTTTATGTAAAAAATATAAGTCTGAATCTTCTCAAATTAGGAAGACCTTAAATCTGCAAATGCGAATCCCTTAAAGAAGACCTCAGAAAAGCACTGGAAAAGCAAAACGGATTTTGATGCGGTTTTTTTAATAGATAGAGTGATTCAAGAGGAAGGTTTATATGTATAACACATGCATAATATAGTAGAGAAACACTGATAATTTTAGAGGTTTCTAATGTGATGTCGTAAACCGTGCGAAGCCGGGGCGGGTCGCTAGTTATATAATTTAGGACTTTATTTTTTACCTTCATTTTTACATTCTAATTTTCCATAACATTACGTATTTTTACAGATATTTTTTCTGTGATTTATATAACACTATTTTCCAAATTGATCGAATTTTTGGAAAAAAAATTAATAGAATTAACACTATGCCTGATATCATAGGAAATGTTTTCGGTTTTATTCGAAAACGGTGTCACAAATGTTTATTTAAATTATTTTCAACAATTTATTGTAAAAAAAATTTTTTTCAATTAAAATGTTTTTTTTTCAATTAAAATTCAATTTTTATTTCATTTTGTCTTTCAATTAACTCATATAAAGGCAAAAGAAAAGTTGCTGGGATTTGAATATTTGTCATCACCAGTAACATCATCATAACATACCAAACTGCCACCAAAAAGCTCAAGCTCTCATATCTTCCTTTACATGTCAGTCATATACTTATAAATTGGTGTATATCAGGATATAATCAGGATAAAATCAAAACTGTTATCAGAAATACACAATAATAATAATAATAATAACTTTTTTTTAAGAAGAAAACTATTAACCAACAGGGACCCGCTAATAACAGCAGCAGCAAGAGAGGATGCTGGATACACGCCTTTGAGCCTAGGATGTGAACTTATTCCGGTCGACGTACCAACAGAAGAGGAGCTCCGGACACAGTGGATGGAACATGTTTTACAGGGTTGTTTTCCAAAAATGCTACAGCCAGACCATATCGACAAAGAAAATTCATTAAAATGGCTTACCGACAGCTATCTGTACCCCGAAACTGAAGGCTTCTTGATTGCTATTCAGGACAGGGTTATAAAAAACAAGAAATTACCAAAAGCATATCCTGAGAGACGACGTCGAAGATATATGTAGAAAGTGTGAATCTGCAAGCGAAACTATAGAACACATAATAGGAAGATGTCCCGCGCTAGCAGAGTCAGCATATCTCGGCAGGCATAACCAACATGCGAAGATGATCCACCAACAACTGGCACTCAAGCATGGCCTGTTAGCGACGGCTCCGCCATACTACAAATATACCCCGGAAGCTCTGCTGGAATCGGAAGCAGCAGTGATGTACTGGGATAGACTAATCATCACCGACCGAACAGTGGACTTCAACCGACCAGATATTGTGCTGATCAACAAGGAACAACGAAGAGGAATCATTATAGACATCGCAGTGCCACTTATCCACAACATTCAGAAGGCTGAACGGGCGAAGATCGCTAAATACGAAAGTTATCAATTGAGCTGAAGCTCTTATGGAAACTGGAGAAGGTGGAGACGTACGCCCTAGTAATATTGGCAGAGGGAGTGATGACTACCAGATTAGCCAAGAACATCGCGGCATTAGGACTGTTTTATAATATCATTAGAAATGGCCCTAAGGTAATATTGTTACAAACTTGTCACATTGTAAAAGGTTTTGGGATAGAATGAATTTTCTCCCATCGTCTGAGCCTAATTTCTGCTGGAGGCGGGGATGAGGTATCAAGCCATCACTGTCTGCAGCAGGAATGGGTGAATGTTTCCCAGCGTTTACGCTGAAAAGTGTGATTATAAAGTAGGCGGAATAAAAACTTTAACAGTTTACATTTCCATATTTATTTCACGCACATGAAGGTCTTTTCGCCATCTTTCAATTCTTTTTTTGAAGTAATATTGAAAGGTAATTTACCGGTAACATTTAATTACGCCACTTAATTTCCCCACCCCTATTTTTAATATCCTGCTCTGGATTTATGTCAGTAAAACTTAATTTTACTTAATTCAGGATTCGATTAATCAAGGGACAGAAGCGGATTCCGTGTCATCCATGTTTATTTTTAAAAACGCCGGCCGGCGGATAAGAGTTGCGGTAAAATTTCGATTATACGCGCCGCGAAAATTTAGAACGTTACGGAGTCTGCCTTTTTTGCCGGGACGGTCCAAAAAGCGGCGCGTCAGCCCGATTCGGTTTTTTGCCCCTCGCCGCTTATTGCGCCTATAAAACACAAGAACGAATAATAATAATTCCCGGGGCGGCGCAAAAAAGCAATTAGTTTTCGAAAAAAGTGCCTCCATAAATAATTGTGTAATTGCAAACTCATGTTCGGAGATTATTCGACCGCAACGTTGCGAATCTTTGCGAGTCCCACTCGCGGGGTACGAAACAACAACAATAAGCAAATAGGCGCATATACACGGCAATACAATAAATTCCGCGGTCGGCCGGATAGAACAACAAATTATTGCTATCTCGAAATTGTGTTCCGCGCCTCTCTAGACTCTAGTTACTAGGTGGGCAGCGGAAAATTTTAGAACGCCGTAAATCAGAGATGAATAATATTCGCCATTTTTTTCCGTGTATTAGCAAATTTATTATACGTAGATAGTATAGTGAGAAGCATGAACTTGGCAGAATATACATACTTCCGTCTTTATCTAATTTACTTTCCTAGTATTAAAGATTCACATAAAAATATTTATCACAGAAAAGGGAAATGCTGATTGCGATTTCCCGTAATCCCCATATATAATTATCAGGGGTGGCCCCTAATTATTATATGTTGCGGTGGGCCAAAACAATCGAAAAAAAAATGTGTTGCATATTTTTGTAATACATATCCACAAGAATGCTTCCTTAAGATTTCATAAAGATCAGAGCACTAGAACTAAAGTTACAGTTATTAATAGCGCGCTACCTCTCAAGGGCAAGTCTCCGCGCGCATATCTCGGTGTAAAGTGCAATTTCTTTGAACCACATATCGTATTATATCGATTTTTTGGAATCCATTGAATGACACACTGTTTTAACATGAAGCATTAGTCGTGGAGTACTTCTGGACACCTGTTCCATACCTCCAAACTTCGAGCAGTTCGTCCGAAAGAGTTAACTTTATACCTAAGTGAGAAACATAGACATTACATGCTATTATCTCGAAATTGACTTTTTCGAGAAGTATACTACCGGTGGGCAAGATTTCTCGAATACCGTTTCACCGACCGATCTGAAACTTTTAGGTGTTGTTTATAATCACAAAAGCTAGTGATTGATTGAAGTAATATTCATTTAAACCATAATCACTATTTCTTGTGCCAAAAAACCCAATCTGAGAAACCTCGAAAATCGACTTTTTTGAGAAAATCGTCGCCATGTTCGAAAGACAAAATAATTTTGCAAAATCCTTCATTCAATCACTAGGGAACGCTACATACTAACGTCATTTTTTATTTTTAATTTCATCTGCGCCATTCACGAAATATCATGTTCGCCGCAAGCGATGGGACAAAAACAGCGTTTCGGGGCGAAGGCCATAGATCCCCTAATTGTGAAAATTTTTCGATTAAAAAAATGACATAAGTACCTCATAATATGTACAACTCAATAACGTAAAGTTTTTTTTAAATAACAATTTTTTATGACTTTAGGTTTTTTGAATTAGGTTAGAAAAAATGATGAAAACCCTAAACTTTCTCGGGCAGCAACATACATGGGGGAAGGTTGCCTAAGAGCGCGCAGTGTTTATTTCAAGAAAGTGTGTGGTGTGAAGGAGCCAGCTTTGTTGCCAAAAAGAGCAGAATATACCAAAGTAAGCACTTGGAAAAATTGACTATTTGTGCTTAACTGGTTCGTGTTTTATATCGCATTGAAAGATTTGTACTGTCAAACTATAATATTCTTCATATTAGCATCCTAATTTTCTTTTTAAAGTGAGGTTATGTCACGCCTTGCCCGTAGTTTTTGGAAGATAGTATTGATAACTTTAACAAATCCACTTCGTCCAAGTTCACCTATCTTAGCTACATTACAAATTATCCGCCCCACACCAAAATGCAACCGAAATGATGCCAAAAGAAAGAGGATCTCCAAGAAATGTGAGATTTTGACAAGCTCGCTTTATAAAGATGACCTAATTGAGAAAACAAAAACACCTCAAGCTAAAAAAGGTCAAGAAAGCTGTTTTTGAAACAAATAAGGAGAAGAAATCTACCAAAAATTCCACAAAATTAGGAAAGCAGAATGCTCGCGGAAGGAAACCATCCGTTGCCTCTGTAGAGGTTGCAGGATTTTGCGGTACGTGTGAGGAATCATATTCGGAACCTCCAGAAATCGATCTCATCGAGTGCCATAAGTGTAAATTATGGTTCCATGAAGTGTGTACTAGTTATACAGGTTTTGGGCTGTTTACATGCGATTTGTGCCAGTAAGAAGTCGTACGCACTTTTGGATCGCGAGCGCACTCTTGGATGCTACCTGCGCGTACTCTTGGAAACCATTGGTTCCAAGAGTACGCATTTGAAGAGTTACCGTTTATTTTTTTCACATAGTTTATATGTATTATACTTTATTTGCGTTGTTTTATGATTCAAAAATATATAAAGAAAGTATAACAAATGTTGGTGTATTATTGTTAAGACCTCCCTCTATTGTGTCTCAATAACTAAAAACTGCGCACTCTTAGGCAACCTTCCCCTATATAACCCCTTAATAGATGCATCCATGCATGTGCACTGCGTGCAAAAATAACGTTTTTTAGTTACTGCTAGTGGACTTGCAAAAACTATATGACTAAAAAGTTTTTATATCTAAAGGGTACTTATGAAAAAAAAAAACAAAAAAACCTGCAAGATTGTCCGTTTCCAAGATTTTCTTGGTAAGCGCAAGATTTTCTGGACGAGTTTTGGAAAAAAAAACTTTTGTTTGAAGTTTTTTGCTATCCTAGCCTTCCATTTAGGTCTAGTAATATGAATATACGCGAATTTAAAATTCGACGAGTCGCCACAGACAATTATACCTATTTCTACCATTTATTGTCGCAAAAGAAACATATCGAAAAAGTTCATTAATTGACACAGCATAAAAAAATATTTAGTTAATTGTTATTGTATGTGTATTCCAGTGAAAATAAAAGAAGCATCGTGAAAAAGGGATTTTGTAGAGATGCCCTCTATTATGACTGGGAGGTTCTAATAATCTGAAAATAAGAAATATATATATATATATATATATATATATATATATATATATATATATATATATATATATATATATATATATATATATATATATATATATATATTTGTTTTATACATATATAAATATACATATATAAATATATATGTATATTTGAGATTTAACAATTATTAAATTAATTATTTAATTTTAATTGCAAATGTTAATAAGAAAAATAGTTAATCTTTGAATGTTCCGTTCCGTGTTGTAATATTACCGAGCTATTTTTTGAGGTATGTTTCAAATTTTGTAAATATACAGGTTGTTACTAAATTAGCCTCCAATATTTTAGTGGACTATTTCACGTTCAAAAATAAAATACTTTAATTTTAAGATCTTTTTTCCAAGACCAGTTTGCTCAGAATACTATTTAGTTTGAGGAACATTAATTTTGGATAGTGAAGCATAATTTTTAATTCGATTTTATTGGAAAACGGTGCTTCGTACGGCGTTCATTGAAGAATAATTTATATCACAATTCTCATATCAAACTTAACATCAAATTGTTTTCTCAAATATAGAATAATGCGTTTAAAAATGTGATAAAATTCACACTGATTCCCCCATTATGGGACGCCCTTGGGTTTATTTCAAAATAGTTTTCGTATAATTTGTTCTTAATTAGGCATATGAAAGTTTTCTCTAACGGTTTTGCATATATTCTGATAAAGACCCTTTCAAACCAGCCACTTTCAAAAGGATGCAGTTCCCATAGGAACAGTTTCAAGAAAAATGTTTATAGGAAAAATATATCTTAATTATGAACGCAGAATATGCCACTAAAATATCGCACGCTAATTTCGGGACGCCCGATATTTCATTTTTGCGTTAAAACCATTGGTGCAATGACTTTTATCTTTGAAGTATTACCATAACAAATCTTCCCAGTAAAAATGCCCAGAAATATTCAATACCCAATATATGTGCGACAATAAAAACAAATATGTTTTACTAAATGAACATATGAGAGAACATCTTGTCAACTTATCATCTTTAGAGTCCGGAAAGTGTGCCACAATGCATACCCATGCCATTACCGTTCACTGACTGGCAAGATGATCCATTGACCACATCCTATGAAGTCCACCATTTGAAATATGAATAAGTGACTTGAGTTTTAATTTTTGTAGTAATTACATTTTTACACAAAGGTCTCACATTGATTATGTCCATGACAAGTACTATAAAAAAAAATCATGCAATAGCAAATAAAATTGATTTTAAAGGTAAAGGCGCTGTACCATACTATTATCAAATACAGAAAAAAATAGTAAGAGTAAGTTCATAAATTTTGACAGAATAGCTAAGCTGTTTATTTTATATCAAGCTCTGGAATTTTTGATCATTTACTGAGTATTTTCATTAAAAAAGGCAAAGTTATAAAAGCATAAAATAAACACTTCAAAATTCACTAGCGCAAAGAGAAACGTCTTGTTTGCTGTGCTCACCGTATACATCTCGGCTGTAGCCACCACTCATTACTCTCTCTAATATCAAGATGTTCTGTTAGCATTCAAGGGTCAGCCAGTACATTCAATACAATATATATATATATATATATATATATATATTATATCGCGGATGCCATCGGAGAGCTGTATGCCCGCGCAGCTTTCGTTTTTTTACGGGAAATTTCACACTTCACCAATATTTGAAAATGCGCCGTTTCTCCCACGAATTAACCTCTGACCCGGAGTCAATTACAGGAACACACCGCACGGCCTCGGTGATAACTAAGACTAACAATAGTGACATTTACATTTTACAGAATCGGCAATTAAATCAAACGCAAGGATACGCTGGAATTGGATTTTAGTACGAGTGATTGTGGTCATTTTTATTACCGCCGTTTTTTTTTTTAAATAATTTACCGGATTATCCAAAATATAGCGCCAATTTTTCACCTATATTTACCAAACAGTGCAACTACAACCCTATATGAGTTGTTCTATTATGACAACCAGTTGCTCAAATGGAAAGTTCATTTGAATTAGATATACAGGGTTGGAAATTCTGCGTCTTTAAACAACAAAGCTCATATATACTCCTTCCATAAATGCTTTTGTTTCTAAATAATTCTTAATAAATGCTTTCAGATGTTAATCTACTAAATCAAAGTGAACGTTTTCCAGACCTGTATACGTCTGTATGTCAACCAAATTATATGTATATATCTAAAGTAACAAACCGACAATATACTCCAGTCATTAGAGCTCGAAAAGGGGTGAGTTTATGACACGATTGATACCTGAAATCCGACTATGGGATACTTTTAAGTTCAGTCCTTAGATGAAAACGTATATGAATTGGACTAGGAAATAGTTGCACTTTTTTTTTAATAACAAATTAGTAAAAAAACGGAGTTTTTTTCAGTTTTTTGCTTATAGAAGAAAATCTATTGAAGCAATTACATCGCATCGCAACCAAATGAAAGTTGTAGAGAATTCAAAAACCTTTAAAATGAAAAAAAAAATCAAGTCAATCGGTACATTTTTCACTGAGAAAACTCGGAAAAACGCAAAAAAATTACCTTTTCTTAATAAATTCGCGATAGATTCAATAACATTTTCTCGACGGATTCGGAAACTACAGAGTGTAAACTATAATTCGTCCATTTACTTTGTTTCATTTAAATGCCATTAAATTGGTGTAAAACGACTCTGAACACCGCGCGAAATTTTCTGGTCGCTGCCGCCGCTTCCCCTCGCACCCCTCGCACCCCCGCCATCTTTTGGACTACTGGTGCTCGGCTGTCAGCGCGCCGCCGAACATTTTGCGCGGTGTTTAGAGGCGTTTTACACCAATTTAATGGCATTTAAATGAAACAAAGTAAATGGACGAATTGTAGTTTACACTCTGTAGTTTCCGAATCCGTCGAGAAAATGTTACTTAGTCTATCGCTCGACGTGTTATAGAATATTCAAAATACAATGTAAAAAACTTTATTCGACAATTGTGCAAAAACCATTCATCGGACATAATCCAGTTTTTGCACACTCATTCTTCGTGATATTACCTACATTTTCCCACAAGATTGACTCTTCTAATGCAAGAATACTCGAATTACGAATTTGTTAAGAAAAGGTAATTTTTTGCGTTTTTTCAGAGTTTTCTCAGCGAAAAATGTACCGATTGACTTGATTTTTTTTTTCATTTTAAAGGTTTTTGAATTCTCTACAACTTTCATATTGGATGCGATGTAATTGCTTCAATAGATTTTCTTCTATAAGCAAAAACAGAAAAAACTCAATTTTTTTTCACTAATTTGTTATTAAAAAAAAAAAAAGTGCAACTATTTCCTAGTCCAATTCATATACGTTTTCATCTAAGGACTGAACTTAAAAGTATGCCGTAGTCGGATTTCAGGTATCAATCGTGTCATGTTAAAAAGCTCTATTGACTGGCCTAATAGTATAACAGTTTGACAATAAAATAGATCGAACGTCATTTTTAAACCACCGATTTTTTTAAGTAATATCCTGAATATACCGAATCTATTATTTTGTCGGATGTGAGGTTACCTATTAAATTAGCCAATTAAGGAAATTCTGCAGATATGCAAATACATGTTTTACCCCTTTAATAGACAGCCTACATCTAGCAAACCTACAATTTGAATTACAAACAGCATTCAAATTTATGGACCAACATTTTTGATTGGTTATTTCAACAAAGTGGACTAAAAATATTTATCATTACTTCTTGAAAAAAATAATAAATATGCATACGATATTGTGCTATAAGATAGCAGTAATCTGGTTAGATGTTTAGGCAGTGGCATCTTTTGTTCTTTAAGATGGATTTTCATTGTCTCCTTAGATAGCAACTGCAAGTTTGATAGTCACAATAAGTTCCAATATTTTTGGAATTACACTATGTAGTTAGAAAATAGGATGCCCCAACATTTCACAACCCTTAGTAACACAGTCAGCAAAAACATTTCAACGGTGTTTCATTTTTACAAAACTGCAACAAATGCTGCCCACATTCCATCAATCTCTTGTACAGTGAAAATCTCTCTGAAAAGATTTTTTTCGTCTTGAAAGATGCTTCAGTGATATCTATCATTTAAATTCTCGCAAATCAGAACTGATCTCGAAAATGTGGACTAAGCGACTCTGCTACTTTTCCCTTGTTTGAGCGCGGAATACCAACTAGGCCTGTTTACCTGACAATTAGATTCATGTTCCGATCCACAATGGCTTGTTTTTGGAAAACGATAATGGCGAGTTCGACACTGAACCAGCTCCTTGTTAACGGCAGATAAATAAAAAAGGCGGCCTACCAATATGGCTAACGGACCGATTTCCGAATGCAATTATAGATATTGTCTCCGTTCTTAACATCGGTGGATAATTGAAATTATATTAATATTTATTTGCCGTTTTTTGCGTTATTTACTTGGTTCGGTACCTGTTTTCTTCCAGACAAATGATATATGTATGTAATAAAAAAGCATTAAAAAGAAAAGAAAAAAATTTGGCTACTAGCATAGGATTTTCTAACTATCCTAAAGATGGGTTCAGACGTTTAGCCTGATACTCACGTTTGTTATTTACCTCTGTTATCAAAAATAAAAACTTCATGATTCAAACTTTGATTCAGAATCTAATTAATTATTTGTAATATTTCAAATACTTTCCGATATGTTTGACTTTTCTGCCCAGTAATTACGTAGACATCTTAAATTTGGTTGTCATAAAATTGCACTGCATTCTTAATGTTTATGCGCAATTTGTTTACAGCGGAATTTATTTATTTTATCCTGCTATGCTTTAGAAAAAAATGAGCTCTCATGTATAAAGTATATAGATAGTGGGAAACCTGAAGAGCAAAATTGTCGTAAATAAATGGGGCTTATTACTTAGACACTTAGATCTAAAAATTCCAACTCTCTAATATACTCTCTCAACTACATGTTTCTACATTGTTGAGTCAGAGTTTGAAGAGACTGTTTACTACACCAAGGAAGTAGTTCGCGTTTGCTGTAACCTGATCCATACGCTACGAATAATTCAGCTTTCCTTCTGGGAAGTTGAACTCGTCTGCATGACTTCCAGAGTTTCTCTAAACCTGTTGCACTATCTATAACGTTATCCCTCTAGCCATCTTACAATTTGAATGTATTATTCATTAGTATGTATTGAAGGAGATGCCCATGTGGTAGTGTCTGTATATCAATAGTTTTTACCAGATAGTACCCCAAGTAGATCTCTCTTTGTGTTGAACGTATAACACGCTCTCGCGAATATGTCCCATCATATCATCATCTATTCCATAACCTTGGAACTATCAACTAAACCATATTGTAGATTTGGTCCATATTTAGCTTTCAATATTTCCTGAATGTTTAAATCAGTATCCTTCTTCAGGGTACACTTCTACATGGTAATCACAGGCAATGGTTTAAGTTTCTATAGACTGCCACTACAAATAAGTTTGTCTTCAGTCTTCAACCGCTTGTTTTAGACCATCTATCATTATAATGATCAGGTAAAAATTGAGAATAGCATTGAACAATCCAATTCCACTTCCAGCAAAGTCCCTTCCAAGAACTAGTATGTAAAGGCGTATTTATTTATGTTATTTATCACATTCCTTTTCACTTAATCCATTTTCCACCCTTTAGCTGCATCAGTTTCCCGCAGATCAAATTCTCAAACCGAAAAATGTAACGTCCTACCCTGAAGATGCCACAGGTCTTCTACGGTGTCATTCATTTGTAAGGTGTTTTATTTGCACGCTCAGAAGCGAATCCAGCACGCTGGGAAATATCAGAGGATAATCGACGTAACGTCCTTTACAAGCGCGTAGTAGGTATCTAAAAATGATCATGTTTTCATGTTCTACGTTTCCTCCACATCCATCACAGACGGCAACGTCGCAAGGCACGTTATCTCAACAGATCCCCGCCATTAAGACGATGTAACTCGCAGATAAATCGTCGGAAATATTAGACGGTCGCATAGCGAATTTGAAATACATACGTTACACAATTCATACTCTACGAGAATAATATTTATGTCCACTTGAATTCTCTTGAACGCTCTCCGCATACCTCTCTACAATATCGCGTATACAAATATGCGTCCAATAGGAGGAAGTGATATCGGTATCTCAGTTGGCCTAGACTACCTTGCGCAACAAAATATGGAATAATCGAATGAGAAAATTTTGTTATAATTTGGTTTTGTAACATTTCTACTGGGCAAAGCCAATGTCGTGGCTTAGTTATTTCTAATTTTGAATAGAAGGCATTATGTACAATGTGTCCCAAAATTGATGTCTCGGGACTATATCTAGAGAATAAAAAAAGTTATCACAAAATCGTTTACGTGGTTTGATTTGGGGTGCAGTAAGGTGCATTTTACGCTAGAAAATGCCCCGGCGGGGGCGTATATGTTCCTGTAAAAAAATTCTGTTAAAGTCAGTTTCGCCATTTTCTAGATTAAAAAAAAAAACAATTTTCTAGCGTAAAATGCACCTTACCGCACCCCAAATCAAACCACGTAGACGGTTTTATGATAATTTTTTTCATTCTCTAGATATAGTCCCGAGATATCAACTTTGGGACACCCTGTACAGTTTATAGTGTACAGTCAGCAACGAAAGTCATCATACACCCACTTTTTTGAAGATTACTTAAATTCTGATAATTTTTCTGATTCTGATAATGTAGTATCACTAAAAAATTTAAATAGCGATGTTTTTAAAAAACCGTGATATGTAACTCCGAAAATATTAAATTCAAATTCCAAAGTTCTTGGACTCCTATTAAAGGGAAATATTCAGATTATCTATCGAATAACTAACCCATTTCGGAAAAAAAATCCTAGACATGAAATTGTTTCTAAAGTTCAACTAAAAATATCATAAAAATTCAAAAAATACGAATTCAGAAAAGACTAAAAAAAATAATGAAATAATATCCCTCTAGAATACGCAGTTGGTTATTAAAATACCATGAACAATGATTTTTCGATAACGAAGGGTAGTAGAGTTTTGAATGTTTATGATGTTTTTGGTGCATATTTAGAAATGCTTCATATCTAGTCATAGTCAGAAGATACTCTAATGATTTCCCTTTAATATGAGTTCAAGAACTTTAATGATGATTTAATATTTCCAGAATTATTCACAGTTTTTTGAAAACACCACAATTTTACTTTTTGAACGATATCTTTTCACACAATCGTCGTATCACCTTCAACTTGGACCTATTAGAGCAGAATTTGACAAGCTGTAATTATATCAGAATCAAATCAATACGACAGTACAAAAATTATCAGAATTTAAGCAAACTTCAAAAAGTGGGTGTATGATGGTTTTCGTCATAAACAAGTACTACTCTATAGAATTGGACGTATACGAGTATAACATCTAGAACTGGGGCATGGAATATTCCTATACTGCTCTGTACGGCGAATGTCCAAAATAATGCCTCCATCTTTTTAATCTATTTACAGCAAACTTTTCGAAATAAAAATTTGAATTTTTGCATGTCGTGAGCGATAATCTTTTATTCCTTCAATTGTTCCCAACTGTAACAGCAATCTGATTATAGGGAACTTAAGAAAAAGTGAACGCTAGCTATTCCCATTAGTAATAAGGATCAGCCACAGTTGTGTATGTAGATATAACAAAATTACTCCCTGGTAAAGATTGATGACAGAGATCGTTTCAATTGTTTTCGCTCTAATGCAAAATCCCTTAATAACGTTAAAAATGCAGATGACATTTGCAAGTTCACGATCATTTCCTTCCAGCATTGTTTCAGCTTCAATTAAACACTGACAGGAAATTGCCGATAGACTATGGTATTCCTTTTGCCCAAAACAAATAGTCTCTGGACACTCGCAAACCACGAAGGTCAACGGTAGCATTCTTCGCGGGATGACTGTCGAATTTCGCGCAGTTTTTCACGCAAAAAATCCCAATATGATTGCGCAAGAATAACTTGAGCATAACTTCGAAAATAGCCAAGCGTAACTTAACAATTTGCTATTTTGCGTTGGAAAAAAACTAAACTTTTATTGCGATTTTAAGCATGAAATTATATATTAATAACTAAATCAGCGAGGCGAGGTACGAGAGCTCTTCTAGGCATTGAGGCCGGATATCATTTTTAAGGCCAATATGAACCTGCAATTATTCAGATGAGAACAAAGATGGAGCGGATCTAGTAAAAAAGCTGTAATTGCCGCATAGTTGGCCTGTTGGTATGGAAATTTTATTATATATGAAAATATTATTAGGATCTACTGAAAATCTGGTATCAGAAGTATTTTGACTTCCCAAATAAAATCATCCTCAAAAATCCTTAAAAATGTATACCTACAAAGTATTATAATACAGTGTGTCTCACTGAATTATACTGACCCTTCTCACTGAAGAATTCTGACCCATTTTCAGTCTGTCGATTTTCTTTTTCGAAAAGGTTTAATTTTTTTCGTGGTAGGGTGTTTTTGAAACATGGTAAATTTCAAGGTAAAAATTAGCCACTATTTTGGATACAACATCCTGTTTATGTTTACTCCAAATACAGAAGCTGTATTCGTTCCATTTTCAGTATTGTACGATTTGTTACACTTTACTTTCAAACTGGGTTAATATTACGATTTTTTAAAAACATCGTGTTTTGAACGTTCAGGAGAAAATTCTGAATAATTTTGATCGTAAATATCTTTTGATAGAGTGAACTTAGAAGGATGCGGAATTCGCCAGTGGGTATCCTATGATGATGTTAGCAGATGATATTTGGAAAAATACGAAAGCGACTAAAAAAACTGCAAAGGGCGCGAAAAACTACCTCTGCACAGTGCCAAATCCATGTAGGGTCTTACAATCCTTAAGAAGTATTTTTTTGTCAGACAGAACTGTTACATATCATATCACAATGGAAGTGGTTGTCACTTCTCTAAAAATAGGTATTTCCTCTGCACTTGGGCAGCTATTGGACTTGTGATGGAATATACGAGGTGTGTAAATTAAGTAATAAGACTGGCAACGTAACGTCCGATCTAGCAACACTGCGGACTTAAAAGGGCGGTAGGTTGACATGTAATGCACCTTCAGTACAGGTTTGAACTTGTTAGAGTAATTTGTTTGTTCTTTGTGACGTAAACCGGTTTTTGTTTCTAGTGCGTTTTAAAAATGAGTGACATTAATTTTGAACAATGGTGTGCTATCAGGTTTTGCTTCAGACTTGGACACAGCGCAACGGATACTTTGGCAAAACTTCAACACGAATACGAAGACAGTGTTTTTTTTTTCAAAATCCAGGGTTTTTCGGTGGTTTAAGGTATGCTTAGAAGAACGAGAGTCGATTTAAGATGGACCACGCAGTATTCCAGTATATGATTTCCAGTACACCTATGAGGAATGGAAGAACCGTATCCAGCGCTGTGCGGCTTCCCAAGGAAGTTATTTTGAAGGAGACAATACTGAATTGTAATTCTATTCGAATAAAAAAATCAGTCTCATTACTTTATTTACACACCTCGTAGCTACTTCTGCGTGCATAAAAAATTGTTTTATATTGTCAGATGATTTTAAAAAAATGTCCTCGCTGGAGCATTTCTGACCTGGATGGAACCACGGGCGACGCCAACGCCGTATGCAGAAAATTGCATAACAAGTGCGCAGCGTCTGATTGCGGGCCGTGTGGCAACCACCCACACTGCACCCGCGTTCTTCATTACCCATACCCTGCAAGACTCGATCGTACGTTAACTGGCATCGCGCATAAATACGCTTCGGAGCTATTTAGTGCCGTGCTAAACAAAAGACACCATTAAAAGTTCAGACTATAAACCGTAATCAGCGGTATAATGCTTACTGTGCACTCAGTTCGTCTAGTTCGGTCGCTGCGGCGCAAAGACCACATCGAATTCCGAGGGATGGATTCTTCGAAGATGGTGGAGAGATTTTTAAAAAAGAAGAATGACAAATCTAACTCAGGAATTAACGATAACACAGGCGGACAAAATTCGGCCGAAATATTTTTCCGGGAACCAGAAAACCGAAGGTTTTCGACGTGCTGAATCCGAAGGTTTCCGAGACATTCTAACCTATAATAAATATGCAAAACTCACGTTTTTTCGGTGTGTTTGTGGCTATGTCACATCACTAGATAATTATTTTTTACAAAATCATTTACGGATTCCGAAAGAACTACTCGTTCCTTTCAAAGCCCTTCTTGATTTATCCTGATATATTTTTTTCTTCTTCGAGAAATCGCATTTTGAAATAGTTACAAGTAAACATATTGCAGAAAACGTTTTTTTTTTCTTCACGAAAAAAATCATTATTTACTCTGTTTTTCGTTCAATATTTGTGAAAATTTAGATTTAGTGGTTTTGGAGGTTTTGCGCTGATTCTGAATTTTTTGAAGTAAAACACAAAATTTCAAACATATTTTCAATCTTTTATTTCGCCATCTTGGGTCCGCCATTTGGAATTTTTAAAATGTGACCGAATTCGTAATCAGCGACCTACAAAACTCCCATATCTAAATTTACAGAAAGATTGAACGAAAAACCGAGCAAAGCATAATGTTTTCGTAAAAAAAAACGCATTATTTGCATTTTGTTTATTTATAACTATTTTGAAATGCGATTTATCGAAGAAGAAAAAAGACATCAAGATAAATCATGTGGGTTTTGAAGGGCAAGAGTAGCTCTTTTTGAATCCGTAAATGATTAAAAAAGTGTCACCTAGTGATGTGACATAACCTAAAATATACCTAAAAACCGTGATTTTTGTCCTTTTAGGATAGAATATCTCGAAAACCTGAGCCACTAGAGCAATGATGTGGTCAGATTTGGATTTAGCACGTCGAAAAACCTTCGGAGAACCTGTACTCTGGTTTCTTGTAAAAATTTTTGTCGACCTGTGTAATCTAATCATCGTCTATGTTAGTAACTTCAAATAAATCCGTAAGAAAAAACTCTGAAGAAGAATACTATCAAATGTGAGATACCCCGTTATAAATATATGAAGTAATTTAGGAAACTTAAGCCAAATGTCTATGGAATATATTGAAATTGAACACGTGAAGTTTATTGAGCTTCCTTCTATCATCGAAAAGATTGTCCAAAGACTTCCATCCAAAAAGATTCTTCGAAATTCTCTATATATAGAACAATCAATACTCATTATTAATATTGAATACCTACATTCAAAAAACAAAATAAAACAGAAAAACGCAAAGACCATCAAGGGAACTTGGAATTGAATAAAAAGAAATGTATGTGTTCAATTTTACAGTTTTCTCTTAACTTACACGAAATGAAAGTCTACCTACTCTATTTTTTTTGCAGTATACATATCTGATCAGTCAACAAATTCATCGAATAAAATTTCTTTGGATATTTTGTCAAAACGGCACCCTACAAATTTGAGACCAAATAGTTACAAAAGTTGCCCAATATAAGTACTTCTTGATACGGATTTTTTTCTTAGAATTTCTCTTGTTAATTTCTCTTAAGTTTTAAGACATTTTTCTGAAACAATTTCTGAAGTTACTCTTAACTCAATGAGTCATCAAATAAACATATAAGCTAACTTGCATTCAGTTAATCTATTAATCTTGACAACATAAACGTAGTATAGTTGAAAAATATGCTTTTTTAGTTTCATAGATGAACAAATGTTATGAACTGCACTGTTTTCCAATTGAGTTCTCCATCTGACCAAACTCATGGAAACTCACCCACATTATCGTAGCTCTCCAATGTTACCAAATTATTAAACACGCAATAATTATGTACTTGAAATATGAGTATGAAAGACCACAGCTGTTATATGTATGGTCATATATTCTCGCAGTAGATAGGTATAAGAATGCCAATATCCCACCCAAGAAATGATTGCTTTATGCTTATGGTACTTCGCATTTGGTATTGAATAGATCACAGATATACAGATAATATTGTAATTAGTAACATTTTAATGAGTTCATTAAAAGCTATTAACACTATTTTCTGCTAATCGTTTCAAACATGTAGAAATCTTAGTACAACACATCTTCTAAACCTGTGCTCAAATCAACAATATATTAAGATAAATTCGGTCAACATTTCACTTTTTAATTGCGTATAAGAGACGATGACAATTTTCAAGCATAGTAACCGAGCTACAGCAACCAACTAGATATTCGCACTTGTATTATTTTATCGTCAATATCAGCTATTCCAAACGTGCTAACTATATGCTGTGGCACTGACTTTGACTTGCTAATACCCACCCAGGACTCTTAGATACCTGAACAGATGACGGGGGAATGTTCTAAGCTAATAGAGCCCAGAACTCCAGTTTTACGTAATTACCTTTACGCTAAATAGTTATTTTTTCACACTCTCAAAACATTCAAAGCAAGTATTTAAAACGTCTCAGATGTTGCAGACAGTTGTTTTTGATATTTTTGATAATTTCTTATAGGTAAAATCATTTAGAAATTCTTATCACAGGCAATCCTATACACAAGAGATGCTTTCAACATACCAAACAATTTGAGATGTCTATAATCCAGAATTTTAAAAACGACGAATACGATATATTTTTAGGCAGAATCTATGTTAAGCTTCTGTATAACATTTTTGGTTAACCTGTTCAACATTCAAACCTCAGTTCTACAAACGTCTTTTTAAAGGGTGACTTTTAGTACTTTTTCGTTTGTTTCATATAAAATACTACACTGTCACAGTGGTCATGTGCAACATTTTTTGCCACTTTTTAACGTACTTTTGGATCTACTTCTATTAACATAATCCTATTTGAAGTGGAACACTCTATATAATTTTACAAATTTAATAAGATCACTCAATTTTAAGTTGAAACCCTGTATCATAAATTGAACTCATGTAATGCATTTCCTAACTCATTTTAATTTTAGAAAGAGTATATTCTCACGCCATGTCAAAAATGAAATGGGATCTTTTTATTCTTGGTAAGCGTGAAAAAAGACTAGTATGTGTAAATGATGTGACAGAAGTTTCGATCGATCAGCTCTGATCGAAAGTGAAAAATCTTATACGAGTTTGATTTTTGGCAACAATAATCTTTGAGTTTAGTCTACGACACTCAAGTGCATTTATCAACACGTAGCTTGCAGAAAACACCCCTTACTTGCAATATACCAATACCCTATACACAAAAGTCTCCAAAATCAAATACGGACTTCAATTTTTCACTTTCGATCAGGCTTGATCGATTGAAACTTCAGGTACAATGTAAATAGCTGTTTCACATCTTAACATTTGTATTTTTTTAAAACATCAAATGCCTCCGTAGCGGCTGGATAATAACTCAAAATTTTTTGCTTTTTCTAAGTTTGTAAAAATATATGAGGTGTTCCATAAAAAATAAGGAAATTAGAAGAGTAATTACACGGCCCCACAAAAAAAAATTGGTCAAACCCAGACAGTAGACCCCTCTACCCCAATGTATTTTGATGCGCTGAAACCGAATATTACATTTCAAATTAATTTTAACTATTGAATTTTCCGCTAGCACCCCCTTACGACCCCCCTGCCATTAAAATCATTTTTAATGTCATATTCGGTTTTAGAACGCTAAAATACATAAGAATACAGATACATTTTTAATTTTTATAAAAACTTTAACCCCTCAGGAGGGTCGTAAAGGGGTGCTAATGGAAAATGGTAAAGCTAAAAATTATTTTTTATTGTCATATTTGCTTTTAGAACGCCAAACTACATAAGAATACACATCAATTTGAAATTGTTATAAAAACTTCAATTTCAACCCCCAGGGGAGTCGTAAGGGGGTGCTAGCGGAAAATTCAATAGCTAAAATCAATTTTTAATGTCATAATCGGTTTCAGCGAATCAAAATACATGGGGTAGTCTACCCTCTGGGTTTGACCAATTTTTTTTTTGAGGGGCTGTGTTATTAATGCTGACATACGGCGACGCGACACACATGCAAATTACGTAGCATGTTGACTCAATTTAATTGCACGATTAATTGATTACAGTAATCCTATGTCAGATGGTGTTGTATAACCTCCGCTGTATGCGATACTCTGTAGAGAGACTTTAGTAATTACTTTAAAGATGGCAAAAAAGCTACAAAAAAACCTTACATATTTACATGTGACTATTCTGTCATATGAAATAGTGAAAGAGTCATAGACGACTGACTATTTTATAGACCAAACACGCACTAAAAACTCACCCTGTATTGTACTCGTGTTTGGGTTTCTTGACCTGCCTTTGTCAAAAAAAATATGTCTGGAGAAATCTAAATAGGACATCAAGTGTAATTTTTGCATTATGGTGTCGCCGGTGCCCTCGGTAAAGCAGGTGTACGACGCGTTTTGAAAACCATCGACAATACACACCACGGGCACGTACATAAACAATCCGCCACCAATAGAAACATTCAAACGAAATTCCTTTGTTGCTCAACGAGGTGCCATTGTAGCCAACCCCGACGCGGAACGCTAGCGAAAGCGTCTTTGCAGCGCGGTCGCGCTACATTGTAAGCGGCAATAAAAGATTTACGGACGGAATTAGCCGCAATTTCCGTTTTTTACGATACCCCCAGTATGTAGAAATTTAGACTCACCAGTCGCCGGCTAAGTATACCCTTGGAGTGGCTTTATGCGAGTGCCTGGCTTACCTGCGAAAAGAAACAGAAAAAAAAATGGTTAGCAAAACGCTCTCTAAATTTAATACGCTCATAAACTCCGGCTATTTACCATAGTTCGAGGCAATAAAAAATTATTTCAGGAGCCGAGAAAATTACCGGGAGAATACTTAATTAGGGCTAAGCGAGGTGACGCTACGGCGTTATCCAATACTCGCGAACAAACTAATGGGAGGCTCTCGTAAAACCAAGATGTGGTTAAAAATTATTTTATTTGCCGGAATATATTGCGCGGCAACACTTATTCGAACTTACACAGACTTACTCGAACATTGTCGGATTGATTTTCTAAGAAAGCTTGGAGGCGGTCGCAGTCCGACCTTTCCTTTCAAATGCAAATCGACTTTATGGGCTATTTGTTATTGCCGAAGGGGAACATAGTTGGATTCTCTACATTCGCGAACAATTCGCATCTGCTTTGTTCATTTTAATTCAAGAAATGAATCAAATCCACCGTTAAAGAAAAAAATAAATGAAAAACTATAAACGCATAGTTTTAAAGGCTGACTGTGGTGCCGAATTAAGTCCAAATATTTAATTCTCATGTTATTTTTAGGTCCCATCTTGAATCACTCTATTCGAAGAATAATTGATCAATTTTGATGTGCTTTCCGAAAATGAAAAGGTCGATTCCTTCTAATTTGTACCACTGAAAATAAACTAGATAATAATACAAAAGTACAAAAAAACTGGACGTTTTCCACGAAACACCGAACTACTATATTTTTCTCGACGCGCGTTTCGCCAACTAAGTTGGCATCTTCAAGGGAAAATTAAAACTGAAAAAGTTTTTAACTTCTCCTGGTGTTTCGTGGAAAACGTCCAGTTTTTTTGTTTCTACGCCGAAGGTTCCAGTACCCACTCCAGGAATAAAAAGTACCTACCTCTAGAAATATGATATGATTAAGGAAGCTCTAATAATCCATATTTAGATCTTGTGGATCTATTCTGACGTCAAGATTGTTACTAGCAAAAATGATCTTTTGCTTCGGTTGATTTTTTGCTCTGTGTATTACGTACTTTAATATTCTCTAAATTCTTTTCAGTAGTACAAATTGGAACGAAATATTCCATTGTTGCTAAACATATCAAAATCGATCAATTTTTCTGTGAATTACAGCTGATTGGACCTAAGATGCATGAGTCAAATCTATTGACGAGTTATTTATATATTTTATAATCTAACCAAACTTTACCGACCAACAATTTACAAGATTTTCTATCACTGCCACTTGGATGCTTAAATAAAATTTAACTGAAATTCTTCTCAAGCATATTACCTGATTGACTGTTTGTACCTTATTAAGAAGAAAGGCAATAGATTTTCAATTACAAAATGAAGATTTTGATTACTCTGTATTAAACTGCAATGTTTCGAGAGAACGTTGTTTCGACAAATTGCTTATCACCTCTGCTATCTATATTTGTGCTACTTACGCTGCACTGTACTAAAGATGAGACATACCTATAATCAACATTGCCTCAGTATTTCCCTTCCTAGGTCCAAAGCCGCAATGTTTTTCCTTAGTATATTTCCAATTAACTACTAATTTCCGCTCCCGCTCTTCAATAATTTTCCAAATAAGTCACAAATTTTAAAATTTCATTTGATTAAATTTGTGCAATTTTGGTGCAATTGTTTTTGCTTTGAACCAGAACTTTTATGGTATTATTCATAATCGTGTTAGACATTCTACCCATTCCTTAGAATTCACAACACTTCATCAAGAAGTAAACCATGAACTGTATTACTAAATAATATACTTCAATCGAGTAATCATTATTTCTAGCGATCATGTTATTTTTATTAACTATAGTTGCAGCGGGAACAGCAGGTTATATTTAGTAATGACTCAGGCACTTAGACTCAGGTAAAGTTGTTTTATTTTTTGGTGTTTCCCCAATATACTTTTATTCATAAATCTGCATATTATTTCATAAATTCCCTAATTTTCATTCTTATTAATTTAGTTATAGGTAATATGAAATGATAACTTTAGCTTTTTAATTAACTTTTCGATGTGTTTACCAAAATTATGTCGACTTTTTTTAAGGTTTTTCTACCGATAGTAAATTTACGTTGGGAAAGCAAATCAACAAATTTTGATACGATAGCCCAAGGCGTTACCTTCAAGGTATCTCCCTCTACTGGGTTTTATTGAAACTAGGCATATTTTAGAGATCTAACAAAGTCACCACCTACCAAATGACCTTCCCAAGGCACTCTCTAGCCATAAAACCGTTCAAAAAAATCATGTGAAGCGCGAAAGGTTCTTCGTCACCTAATAAGATCGAAATTCGGATCCGTGGATTTTGACGGACAATGACGACGAACGAGGAATCTTTATAGCTTCATATGAGTTTAACGGTTTTACCGCTAGAAAGTGCTTTGGAAAGGACATTTGATAGTTGCCAACTTTGTCGGACCTCCAAAATATGTATAGTCTTATCAAAACGCGCTAGAGGGTGATACTGCGAAGGTAACTCGCACATTCAACTCGGAATTTTGAGTTGAATGTGCCCATCAGAATAATCATGAAATTGTGCAGATTTTTCTATGTATGTTTTCTAATGAATTTATTTATTAGTTGAACAGCCTAGCCGTACTCAATGTCTGTAATTAATTTATTCTCATGTTCATACATGTTTTTTCAATGGGAGGATGTGGATTGAGGACGAAACTCATGGCAGGCAGCTTTTTGGCGAAATTCTGGACAGCATTCCGGACCGCGTAACCGTTTACATATCGGATACCACGCAGTTTTATTTTAAGATTGGAAAGCTGCACGGATCAAGGTCCGGTGAATATGGCGGATGTGGAGCAGCTAATTTTGTTTTCCACTCAGGATGTTTTCTCTCGATGTGGTTGCGCCAGTCTTCCAGCACAGTGCAATAAAACTGACTACTGACTGTTGTTTTCCGTTGAACAAAAAAACTCGTAGGGTGTCACGAAACAGAATTCTGACTGAACTACTGAACAGAATTCGATGCGCTTGGTTGGTATGGTTACAGAACAGTCTACCGTACATATCTAGACACTTGCCAGCGCGCATAGTCACTGTTGTTCGTGTTTACAGACACTATCGACAGTTCTATCGGGACAACCTTTGTATAAAGATCTCGAATTTTGAGCTGTTTAGTGGTTTTAGAAGACATTGGAGGCTTCTCTATCGCTTAACCTCCGAACATTGTCAATAATTATATGGATAAGAATCCCTTACTGTTCTTAATGTACTCTTACCGCCGCGCCGGTGGTTTTTAATTTTTTCTCGGATTATTGAACGGGTTGCCGTTCACAATGAGTTGGCGCCCACGCCTCGCATAATGGCCCAAAGGATAACGACATCGAAAATCCGCAGCGAGAAACCGGCCAATCGGACGGACCACCGTATTTAAATTCGAATTCCGACACTATCTAAGAATGCCTAGCGGAGCGGTCCGCATTGGAATACGGTAAAAATATTTCACAAGCGCCCGCGATGGTATCGCCCGCCGGATTATTAATAAAGCGGATGATGAATACGCCGGTGGAGCGGAGTATAAAAGTTCATTTATTTAAACACCCACTACGAGTGCCAGAGGCGGCTCGTCGGGTCGGGCTCGAAGGGTACAGTACGGTCGGATTTAAATGTCGCAGGAACGTCGGCTACATAGGTACAGCATCGCAGTATCTATATGTCGCGTCGTTTGAAGTATTTTAGAAAGTTAGATACGCTTCACCGTAACAGGGAGTTTGGGAGGACTTAAGATTTGCTTACAAGCAAATTTCATATTTAAATACATTAAAAAAATAATAATAAAATCATTCCAATATTTTTGTCAGAGAACACGGGTTGAAACCAACATTACAGAGTAGGGTAAAGTGTGCATGAAAGAGCCAGGCTTTGAAAGAGCCGATGTGCTTTTTTCTAACTTACCGATATTCTACCATAATTTAATTTTACACTTTATATGGCAACACTGGATAGTTGTTACCCACAGAAATTTGACAGTTCTACGAAAACGAATGGCGTCGTGAGACTACAACAAAAATTTTGAAGACAAAAAGTAAGTGTTTTTAGGTTTACTTATTTATTTTTAAGAAGCAGTGTATTGCACAAGTTAATGAAATAGATATACTGTATTGTTATGCATATATTTGCCTTTCTTTTGCACAAATAATATTGGATTAACATTTTGGCGAAATAAGTTTAATTCAAGGTTATGTTTATAATCACGAAATGTTTTGAAAGATCCAGTTGCCTATTCTTTGATAAAGCCGGCTCTAAATCCATTTAGAGGTCATTTAAGGTCATTTCTAAGTAAGGCCATTTCTAAAATCAGGACCGAGAAAGAATTTAAAGTCTAATCGTAAAATGTCATCAGCTATTATTACAGACTCTCCGGAAAAAAATAAAATTGAGGAAAAATAAGTTAAAAATAAACCTAAGAAAACTGTTGTTAAAAATTTGAAAACCCAAAAAAAAATATTAGGCAATTATATACAAAATTTAATAAATAATTCAGCTCAGATGATGAAATTAATTTATCACAATTAAAAAAACATTCACAGAAAGATAAAAATGATTGTGTGGTGTATAATGGACACTATTCTAAGAGCACGGAAGAATGGTACCAATGCAAGATATGTGAAGAGTGGACACATGAGTCTTGTGGCCACAAAGGAGTTCCTAGTCTTTTTTGTTTTATTTTTTTATTATTTTAGAGTTTGATGTTTTATTTTGATACTGATTTTTATGAAAACATTATTGTTGATTAAGATCACAATTATTGTTGAGATTAATCAAAAGCTATGATTGTTATAGAATTATGTAACGTTAAGTTCGATTTGATTTTCTTAAAGACTGTTAACATAATATGATTATTATAAAACTGTTTTGTTTGGTACCGGCTCTTTCATGGCACAAAGTGGCTCCTTCATTGACACGATGTCATGAAAGAGCCGATTCCCGCTTTTTTTAAAAAAAAAATAGCTATATGGCAGATTATTAACAATGTTAGCCATTTTATTTTAATTTGATAACATTAACTATTAAAGTTATTATTTAGGAAAAGTGGTTTTATTTAAAAACAAATAAGTCTAAGTTGTATTAATTCCATACTTTTTAAAACTGGCTCATTCAAACACACTCTCCCCTAAAGTCAGACATACATTAGAATAGGTAAACCGGAACTGGTGGTAGTTTTCGGTACTTGATTTTTAAAGAAATACTTGCGAGAAATATTGCAAAAATATGCATTTTCGGTAAATGAACTATCTGACTAGTCAGATACTTGGTGAAGACTGGAGCAAATATATCTAAGACTAAGATATGTCACAAACAAGCAAAAAACAAAAAAAAAGGAACTACACAGTTTCTACGTCCACGTCGTTATTTCTGGTATATTGTCAAGGAGATAATATACAGCGTATAACAGAGGCTAGATCATTACTTTATAGTTCAAACAGGCTGCTAATTACACATTTCTAGATGATTAGCTCAATAATGATATAGAAATTCGGACTCACATTTTTTAACAACTGCTCCTCAGATATACTAATCGTTGATGAGCTGGTTGTCCAGGTCAGAAGTACTGTCCCGGACGTTGAAAACCAATGCCAGAGCCTCTCAGGTATACCCGTCATCTGTGACTTGGTTGTCTAAGTCAAGGCCTCGTACTAGGTCTCAGTAGTTACGAATGCCAAAATCATCTTCACAAAATTCCATCCGGGTCTCCGGAGATGATTCCCAGGTATACCCTTGATCGGTGAGATGCATGTCCAGGTCAAAATCATGGTCCTAAGCCTCGAAAACTAAACTTCTCTGAGATGACCCTAAGGTATACCCTTCATCGACGACCTGGATGTCCAGGTTTTAAAATAATCATGGGATATTGTATTGTCATCGGTTATAAGACTCTGAGCAAAATTTTAGCCCTCTACTGGCTGTCTAGTATATGCTCAAAAGGTTAACAAAAGGATACATAAAATGTGTTACCAAATTTTGCAAACTACAAAATTTTGCATTGTAAACTGGGTGCACAAAAATAGTGAACAATTCTATTTGATAAGCAAAATGAACATTTTATCAGTCTAGAACATTTCATTACGAGTCACCACTGATGCGAGTCACGGACTACAGCAGTAGTGTGCTCCACTAATGCTATTATGTTGTTTGTAGATAAAATAATAAAAGAATTAATTATCTCGGTACGCGATAAGACGACACAATTAATAATAACTAAATAATATTTCAAACCGGCTGGATTAGGATATTTTATTCGTATTGTAGTAAATGCCGATCAATAAATTACGATGTCGCGTTGGCCTTTTATATGATTATTGTTTTTTACTGAAATGGGAGACTTGTTAAATTGGATATTAATAGCATAACATGCCGTTATTTCTTAATTATGCAACATCACGTCGAGCCGTTTTTACCGTCGGCAACGACTCGATTGAGGATGAAATCTTTAAGGTTAAGTTAATGGAATGGGTGCGCGTTTTTACAGCAAAAGGATATTAATATTTATACTGTGCGTTTCAAAACTTACTACATTGAATTAGGTAAATCATTTTTGTACATACTATATAAGATTCCTAGAGTCTGCTAGAATTACAAAAAAAAAGTGATTGGTGTACTTTTTGAAAGACTGATTGTGGATTTGTTCCGATTGTAGCATAACTGTAGCGAAATATAAAATTCTTTTATATCCGCAATTTTTTGCAAAAAAAGATCTGCTGTTAGTTAACGAGTAGGCAAAAATCAATGATATAAATACTACTTCTCACTTCTCATCTTCTAAAAAAATGCTTTCGGTTCTATTTGATTACAATGTTTATTTTGAAGTGTTTTAAGTCAATTAGAAAATAAATGCAGACTTGGACTGTATATCAATATTTTCAAAAGTACACAATTTGAAATTAAATCCTGATAAATGTGCCGCAATGTTATTATGTTCTGAACGTCATAAACAAATTGTTAAATCAGAATTAAATATAAATGATGCAGATATTGAATTTAAAAATGGTCAAAAAATCTAGGTTTAATCTTTGACGATAAATTAAGATTTACAGATCACGTGACAAAAATAGTACAAAAAACATATATTAATTTAAAATTGTTGTATGCACAGAGACATTACTTAAGTTTTTCTGTCAAAAAGACTCTAAGCGAATCCCTCGTAATATCAGTAGTTGGTTGCTGTGATATGGTATATTACCCATGTTTAGATAAAACATCTAAAAACCGGATTCAAAAAATTCAAAATAGCTGTTTTCGACTAATTTTTGGTTTACGGAAATATGCCAGAATATCTGAGAAAATACAGAGCTTAAATTGGCTTAAGATAGATAAATTGGTAGAACTACGATACATTGTTTTTGTACACCAGCTTCTTGGTACTTCTACACATATCTACCTTAAAGAAAAATTAATAATTCGTGAATCAGTACATGCCCGAGACGTTAGACGCAAGTCCATTCTAACTATGCCAAAACATTCAACTTCTATGTTTCAGAGATCTTTTACGTATTGTGACATTTGTAAAAGTGACATTAGTGACAGCTGACATTTATTAAGTTTTATAGATTACATACTTAGTCTATTTAGTTTATACAGTTAGCTGTTAGTAAAGAATTGTGTGGAATGACATATTTAATATTCTAGATGTCAAACGAATTTTCTAGAACATGTAAAATTTATAAATACTGGTGTTGTTGCCAGGAATAGAGTCAGTCGTGATTTGGATGTTATACAGGGAAGATCGACGAGTAATGAGTAAACACGTTTATTTACAGTAGAGTGTAAATAAACGTGTTTGAATTGAAAAAGCGAGTTATTTGAAGAGAAATTCTTAACAGTATAATATCTGTTACGCTATAAAACTCTGTAAATAAAGATTTGAAATGTCTCCCTATTATTCGTTTAAAAAAAACGATTAAAACTCCACTTTTGAACACGTAAATTAATACTTTGTGTTTGTATGTGTATAACATTTTCTGGATATAGTTTTGGGTATATTATTGAGCATTAAAATTTGGTTGTTGTTTTTTTTAGGTTAAGTAAATTAGTTAATAAGTTTATTTTATTTTATTATTATTTCTTGTTTTAGTTGTAGATTAAGTGAGAGTAGCCTTGGCTAAACTTTGCCTACTTGTAATCATATTTTGTATATTTTTTTCTCAATAAAGACGATTATTATTATTATTACTAATTAAAATTACTGTGATCTCAATTTTGTCGTTCTGTTATCCCATATTAAAGGCAGAAAATAAAAGAGAAGATTCGAACTTACGCCTTCAGATTTAAAGGCACAAAGGAGGGGTTTCGATAAGACCCTTTACCGGCCCCCCTGAAATTTTTTTTATTTTAATATTGTGTTTATAGGACTACACATAAAATTTACAAATATATATATCATTAGCCAATATTCGCTCTATTTATGTGTTTAAGGTATATGTTTGATTTATAGTTGATGAGAATGAAGTGACAAAATATACTAAATAATATTATAATTATCGTTTTTTTTTTGACAAAGCAAAGTAATACAAGGTGCAAAAAACATTAATATATTACGTAGAGTCCTCTTCTTCTTGATCTGACCATCCAGCTCAGCATCTTGAATACAATCTTCGTAGTGAGAAGAGTACTTTACTTGTTGACGCTCCGAATGCCTATAATAGCTAAGGAACCACAACACTGAAGCTATGTGAGCACAACATCCAACAACACGTGCTCCAACCTTGCACTGGCAATACCAAGATGTAACTCCAGTAGGATGATATTGTATCCATAAGTTATATATTTTTGATGAGGTGTGACGACTTTGGATTAGAACTCTTATGTTATCGGGATATTCTTTGTGAAAAAAAACTTATATAGTCCTTGATTATCAACATGCTCAGTAGCGTATGAATCAGCTTGTTTCAACTGATAAACCCCCTAAGGTTAAATAAATGTTTCAGTTCTTCGATGGTTAAACACGGAAATTCCGATAACGCATCATCCGTCACTTCTTGCCAAACAACCCTTTTTCTTGCCCAATTTTCCTGTATTACTTTATTCATTTGGATATTTAGATAGTTAACATTCTGCAATTATTGCAGCACTTGATCATCTGTGATTCTTGGCGGCCGGAATGCATTCAAAAGACTACATATAATCCTTACATAGTCCCCAATGTATGGAACTTGAGTATTTGGGATAATATTAGCTAGTGATTTAATATATAAATAAAGGAAATATAAAAAATGGTTATTGTGGGTTATCCCTAAGAGATAGACATATACCATCGCGGACTTTTTTGTAGACCTTTTTAAGGTGTACAATATTGTAGTACATTATTTTGATCTATCTCGTAGGGTTCAGCCAGCGTTTGCAATGTAAGCGGAAACAAATGTGTTTATTTACGACATCACATTAGAAACCTCTAAAATTATCAGTGTTTCTCTACTATATTATGCATGTATTATACATATAAACCTTCCTCTTGAATCACTCTATCTATTAAAAAAACCGCATCAAAATCCGTTGCGTAGTTTTAAAGATCTATGCATACATAGGGACAGACAGCGGGAAGCGACTTTGTTATACTATGTTATGATTATCCGAAATCCAATTAATTTATTTTTTACCATGAGCGCAGTATAGTAACACGTCAGTTTTTATATATGTAATAGCTTATGTATTTGTGCACCACATACATGAAAATCGTTTTGTTACTCGGTTGCGCTGTATATGAAATAAATAGATAAAGATTGCAAAAAAACCACAAAAATCACGTGTTTTTGTAAAAGAATTCAAGTTAAGTGGTTCTTTTCATAAAGATCCTATTAAATAACACAAACAATATATGTATTTTTAAAAACTTTATACTTTTCACATTATAAAAAAAAATAAGAATGATTCAGATAATAACCTTTAAAAAACATGATTTTGGGGGGCCGGTAAAGGGTCTTATCGAAACCCCTCCTTTAACCATTAAACCAAATTTTGGCTAAGACAAATGGTTTTTTCCGCAGCCAACTTGAGGTCGTTATTTGAATGCTCGTTATGTAAATCGAGCGAAGTAATGATACACAATCGAACCCTTAACCAGATCTCATACAAAATTAATGGCATAAATTCAGATTGTCATATCCACTAAATTGCTAGTTGGCTAGCACTAACTGTGCCACGGAGGCGCACCTATCTGGCGCCTTGTAATAATGCAGTGTAAAATACTCTTTCTTTTATGTACGATTTAATGAATATTTATTACGTCAAACACTTGGCATCTACTCACCGAACGAATGTTTCGTTTAATAGTGTACAGACATTTTTGTGAAGTTCGCCTGGTATGATCGTAGACCATATCAGACCCACTCCTTAAATATCAGTTTAAATTGTTTAATACGTTACTTTAAATGAGTGCGAAAACTATGACTACACGGAGAAAACAATTAATTCCTAAGTTGCTTTGAATTAAGAATAATCGTTCTTTGGGGTTACTGAATTAAAAAAAAAACTACTTGAAACTAATAAAATACAATATATTGTATATAAAAATCATTTTTATTAAATAGGTATCTAAATTCCATTCTTTTTATTTAATGGAATACTACTTTTTTGCAGTAAATATGATTTAATTTACATATTAACAACCTATGGCTAAATACGTTCGAAGATATTTCTTAATATACTTCAACCAATAAGAGAGAACTGCAATCACGTCATCACTGACGCATGCATTTCTCATTCTGTTAGTCTGCTACGTTCGCATCGTTATCTTAATCTAAACGCATTGATCCAAGATAAGACAGTGATTTTTTTATGATAACGAGACAAAATGCGAATGAAAAAGAATGTGTTATGTTTTTATGTGTGTCATTTTTGAACTATGGTTTGTCGCAAATCGGCATGTTTGATGTGTATTCACACAACACCGCTAGGGATTGCAATCCGGAAAACCGGATCCGGTAAATTAAAAAAAATACATGAAACATGAATTTGTTGACAATAAAACCTTCTCAGCCGCTTGTAACCTTCTCAGCCGCTGGTTACATATGTAGCTCTGTAAGAAGTCGACTGGAAGATGATAAAATTAACACTATTTGTTTTCTAAGATTATGTTTTCAAAACCAAGTGATTTTTTATGATTGTTTTACTAAAAAAAAAAAATAATTTAAAGTGAGTATGTTAAAAATATGTAGGTATACTTGTTTGAATGAACGGTCAAATTAGCACATGCTGGGGCCCGGCAGGGAGGCATGGAATTTTTGAAGAGCGTGTCATGTGAGATGGGGTGAACCTAATGCTTTCCGAATAGACAGTATCTACTTGTTGGCAGACACCATTTTAGTTACCATGGAGCCGTGGACTACAGCTCATCGAGTGTTTGTTTACATCTTCATTGGGCCGTTCTGTGATTCAAACACAGCGACGCTTTCGAATTCATTTTAATATTGATCTTCACGGTCGTGTTCCAAAGTTCGATACCATAATGAAGTGAGTGAATACCTTTCAACGATGTTACATGATTTTTTTCTGTCGCAATTGAGAAGACGATGCATTAACCTCAATATTGGTATGGTTTCAACAAGATGAAGCAACTTGCCATAATGGCTTTTATAAGGGAACATTTCCAAGGACGTTTGATTTCGTTGCGTAGAGATGTGGAGTGGCCTCCTCGGTTCCCACGCCTGTCACTTTGTGGCAATTTTTTATGGGGCTACCTTAAACCTAAAGTATACATAAATAAACCACGTCCACTTGAAGCCCTTTCAAAAACAATCATCCGAGAAATTCTAAGGTTTCCATGTAAAATCCTCCTTCCAATTTTAAATTATTGCAATATCGTTTACTTCCCTTGCCTTAACAAACAAACACAGCATCGCTTACAGAAAGTCCAAAATACTTGTTGTGGATTCGTCTTTCGATTAAAGAAATTTGATAGAGTAAGTAGAAAGATAAATGAGCTTCGATGGCTTCGTGTAAGCAATATGTTCAAGTACCAACTAGCAGTGTATGTTCATAACATCTTACAGACAAACACTCCTTCTTACCTCCGTGAAAAACTACAGTTTAGTTATAATATTCACGAAGCTAACCTCAGATTCGTCTCTCACTCCCTAGATATCGATCAGCTATGTTCCAGAGGTCCTTTTCATATAATTGTGTTATTATTTACAACAGTATTGACTCTAATTTAAAATATTGTTCTGTAAAGAATTTTCGAAGGAAGTTAAAAGTTCACTTTTTAACAACACACCAATAGCACTTGAGATGATTTGTCAACTATTTGTCTATGATTATAAAACTATATATACATATGTTCATCACTTGTTTTTTTTTTATTATTTTTTTTTTCGGTAATTATGTATAGGTATCCATATTCATTTTCATTCATTTTATGTATTTTAGTTTATTAAGGCGCTTTTACTTATTTTGCATTATGTTATGTACCATGATTTTGATAGGTTAAGTTGAGTAGCCCTGGGATAGCCCATCGCCTTTGTATTAACCAGACAATAAAGACATTTTATTATTATTATTATTATTATTATTATTATTATTATTATTATTATTAAAATGCTTCAAACGAGTATGGACAATTTCTCGCGCTGCGCCGTCTACACGAATGCCTAGACAAAAACGGGCACCACCTAACGTAATTTTTCGCATCTGATTACTTTTTCCTTATTTTCCACTATGCAACGTTTAATGGCAACATTTCAGCTACGTATCTTTTAAAACATTCCATGCCTCCCTGCCGGACCCTGTATAATAAATAGAACTACTCGTACTTTGATACCAAAAAATTGTCAACATTTTGTTGTCACTACGTAGGATTTTATATAAAAAAAAAAAAATTCAGAAACTATTTCGAGACTATTTTTGTATGTTTATTAAAAATTACCTACAACTGTTATCTGACAATTCTCACTCATTATAATTTTATATTTGCTATTGTTCTTTCGTAAACCTTTTAGGAAAGAACATAATATGTCAATTTCTCAAAGTTACGTATACGTTTACCTCATTATGTCAGTGCATTTTACAGGAATCTTATTTATTCAGGTAGGAGTAAATCCTATTTCCTTCAAACAACTTGAGTTATTCAATTAGATTAACTCAAGTTGTGACGATTAACACCGATGATAGGCTAATTTTCATATCGTCTCGCGAACGTAAACATAAAGCTGCCACAAATATGACAAATTTCAATGATTTCACATATATTAATGCCGATATATCAGTGCAACATCATATCTGTAATTGCATGCATTCATATAAGGAAAATACCACTACGGCCCAACAAATAAATGCAGAAATCCACATCTACATAACGTGGCGGATGCGAGGATATTTTACGATATAGAACCCATACACCGGGAAGTTCGCGCTCAAAAATATGATCTCATGTCTCCTATCTATTAATTCAATTGTTGCGTTGTTTGTGTGTCTTCCCTTTTCCTCCGTTGTACCGCATCGGCTTGCGGTGCCAGCCGGTTGATTTATTGAGAAACAATACCAATTCTACAAAGAGAAAAGTGTTTCTTTGAATTAAGATTCTCCGTTTATTTGGAGCGTATCCCAATGTATTAAAAACTCTTCTTGAAATTAATAAAAATCGATTTCTTAAAGGTCATTTTACTAACCAACAGGAGAGGAGCGCGAGCACTTCATCGCTGATGCATGCCATTCTCAGTCTGCCATGTTCAGTCGTATTTTACATAGTTAATGTAAATAATGTTATAATGTAAATATACTGTTAATAACTACTTGGCCAAATTCAGTAAAAGCTATTTATGAAGTAAGTTTTTGTGGTTTGAAGGAAAATATTTATCAACACAAACATTTATTTCTTTAAAATGTCTTATCATACTATCGTATTAGTAGTTGCAATGTCCTAATATATATACAGGGTGTCCCCGGATTGAGTTACCAATACTTATGTGAAATGGACAAAAAAATTAAATTTTTCGACAAAAACTAATTATTTCTTAAAAAGTTTTGCTTGTCTTGAAACGTCTTTGTTCAATTTAACATACAGGGTGTTCAAAAATAGCAAAAATTAAATAATAATGAAAAGTAAAGTACCTTAAATATTAAAGCTATGTAAAAAAAGTTATTAAGAAAAATCGTTTGCAATTAAATTTAATACACAAATATGAAAGCATGGCCTACTAGTCAATATTAAGTATTTTGAAGAGATTCCGCAATTTTCATCATTGTTATACGATTGAAGTATAGCCATTTTCCTTTAAAAAAATTATGTTTACTAATGGCGCAGACATAATAAGAAATCATAAACACCAAAAATATTATTTAAACATTTATTTTGAAGAAACAGCACGTCCAGATAATAATCATTTAGTCAATCAGCACTGTAGTTAATAGGTGTCTTTACACTATTTCTTCTCAAAGTCCCTAATTAGAATATTTGAAATGCCAGTAAGCCATCAATAAGGCAATTGTATTGTTTGACATTATGTTTGACAAAGCGCTGCCAAAATTTCAATTATTGATTTTTAATTCCAAATAATGCTTAGATACTTTACAACATAAAATGTATCTTATTAAATGATATGGTATCGGTAATATTTCTTATCGTCATGCAATTGAATTGTTTCATGAAATATATCCAGAAGTCGAAATTAACCGTCAATGTTTGAAAAAGTACGAAAATTTGATTTAACTGACGATGTAAAATGCAGAAAAAAATCAAAGAAGGTCCATGATGACGATGATGCAGCCACAATCCTAGTTTTAAATTCAATCGAAGAAAATCCAAAACTATCACTAAAAAAGAGATCTGCACACATTGATATTAGCAAGACACACATTCAAAGGATTTTGGCCGAAAATAGAGTGGAAATTTTGTAGTGGTATCGTCGCAGAATTGTTATTGGGCACAAAAAATCCGTATTTTTTAGTTACTTCCAGAAGTCAACATTTAAAAAAAAGTGAATGTTTGGTGTGCAATTACTTTCAATTGAATAATTGGTCAGTATTTTTAAAAGAAAATTTAAATCAAAATTCATACTTGGGGATGCTAAACACATTTTTCTGGCCAGAATTAAACGAAGAAAATTTAGAATATAGAAAAAAAGCGTATTTTCAAAATGACAGATGCCCCGCCAATTCAACAATTCAGGTCCGCAATTGGCTTATCAAACAATTTGAAGAGAAGTGAATCAAAAATTTGGACCTATTTGTTGGTCAGCAAGGTCCCCTGACTTGTTGCCACTTGACTTTTTCCTTTGGGGATTTTTGAAGAAAATAGTTTATAGACAGCCGATGGAACACAACGTTGATTTATTCAAGACTCGGATCATTCAAGCGGTGGCCCAAATAAATCAAGAAATGATCCACTCAACATACACATCTTTTAGAACGAGACTGGAGAGGTGTGTTGAACTTGGAGGCCTACATGTAGAATAGTTATGGTGCGTGAATAATAATTTTGCTGTTTTTTCAAAATCATTGTTGAATTTGTTTATTAAATCAAAATTTCTTCAAAATAAATGTTTAAATAATATTTTTGGGGTTTATGATTTCTTATTATGTCTGCGCCTTTAGTAAACATATTTTCTTAAAGGAAAATGGCTATACTTAATATTGACTAGTAGGCCATGCTTTCATATTTGTGTACTAAATTTAATTGCAAACAATTTTTCTTAATAACATTTTTACATAGCGTTAATATTTAAGGTACTTTACTCTTCATTATTATTTGATTTTTTGCTATTTTTGAACACCCTGGATGTTAAATTGAACAAACAACAAACTTTCTGGAGGTTTCAAAATAAGCAAAACTTTTTATGAAGAATGACTTTTAGCCGAAAAATTAAATTTTTTGTCCATTTCACCTATAGGTAACTCAATCCGGGGACACCCTGTATACATTTTATTAACTTTATTGTAAGAAGAAATTTCTTTGGACTAAAGAATATTGTTCTATGCGGACGAATTATTTTTCTCTGTGTGTAGTAGGAAAACACGATGATTTGCAGTATCGGGTTACATAAGCTAACGCCAGGGTCACAGGTCTCGGACTCGCACTCAGAAGTCCTTTACCTTTTCTGACTGGAACAAATCGTCCCGAAAGAAAACAAAATAACGCTTTGATTTTTCTATCTAGAATAAAATGTAATTCGACTTTTTCGCCGTTTTAGCTTCATATTTAGCCCATCCAAGCATGAAGTTGCCGACAAGAAGTTTAAATGAAAGTCATTCTAATAGTGCTATTGGCTTTGTATTCGGAAGTCAGAACAAATTTTATTTAATATCTTGTTTTTGTCGGGCGTCAGGCAATATTTCTATTTATGAAGCTTATTACTCTAAGATAATGCTAAGAAAATGACTCAATAGTTTCGACCTATTTACACGCTTTACTTTGAATAGAAAATGTAAGAATGTCGCTTCTCATCGTCTCTCTTCTTTTCTCTCATCCTGTCTTTTTTTTCTCGTCCTCACCGCGGGTGAATAATACCAACTATAAATACTAAACCTCAAACATTCTTGGTGTTCGGTGTAAATAAATATACGAATAGAAATTATGCCAATGCTAAAGCGTTAAATGTCTGAAAGCTACGCTCTTAACAAACCGGAATTGATTCTAAATTTTATCGGACAACAGGAAAATTACAAGGAACATTTCGACAGATGCACAAATTCTATATAATACTAAATATTCCTAAAATAATATGCGAGTAGATATATGTTTCTGAATATCTGAATATTCACATGATATTCGGTAAATATATACTAAATTTTTTCGTAGGGAGAATATTAAAACGTCACAGATAAACAAAAGGGAATATGCTTTCTGAATATTCCATAAATATTTAGAATATTCTAAGAATGTACTATGTATATCTACAGAATAATCTACATAATTATTTACGATTATTATAGGTATATACCTGGAATAATATTTAAAATGAATTAATGATTCAGTAGTAGAGCAATAATGATTTAATTATATGTATAAAAATTATATTGATTCACTACAGCAACAGTAAACGCACACCTTCTATTTGGAAAGGTGGGACCACCCCATATATTGTGTCACACCCCATATCACATTTTTTAATTCAACTTAATTTCCACATTCCAAAAAATATATGTCTACGTTTGGACTAGCCGTTCTCGAATGATTTCACTTTAAATAATTTCGTCTAGGCCTGGCGATTGGAATTAAAAATGTGACGTTTTAGAGTACTCGCTATGAATTACTATGGAAACAATTACTTTTATTTAATGCATTAATCCTAAACCATATGTATTTTTTTTCTATTTATAATATAATATCATAGTACAATTCATTTGTCTTGTTTTCCAGTGATCCACGGCCAGTGAAATATTAGTACATTCGTGAGAAATATTCATTCATTTAATTTACATTTTTGATTTACATTTAATTTACATCAAAATCTTCATTAAATTCGCGTTTATAAAATAAAATACCTTCTTTTTTTATACAAATATTGTATGATACATATACAATGATTTTTATTTCCTTTTTTCCGTAACATTTTCTGATATTTACTAATTATTCTTGGAATATTAACTTCTACATAGTTCAGCAGGGAGGAATTGGAAAATTTGGGAATTTGAAAGTATTTAGATATAATATTTATAACGCGTTCATTCATAAACGATATTTTCTTAATACTATGTAAACATGTATAATAATTCTATGAATATTCTTATTCACTTATTTTAATTGAATATTCTTGGAATATGGATGATGTTGTTAGGAGAACTACCAGCTACAGTTCATTCAAAGACAAATTAGAAATTTTAAAATCCCTGTCTTGCATTTTTTAACTCTATTTATATACAATTTTTGGTAGCTGTAAGTGACTTAGATTCTTACTCAAGTCTTGTAGTCTTAAAACCGTTATTGATGGAAGATAAATGCCTTCGAGGTGTGAAATTTCGGATAAATCGTTCGACCTCTTTCCCGACTCAAATAGGCCGACAGATCGAATTTGCAAACGCGAACTTTCCATATAACTCATTATTAAGGACAAATGGATATATAAAACGGGCAGTACCATAATTGAGAAGGTTGCCCGGTTCGCGGCAGTCCGCCGATCGGAGGGGGCATTAGCATCGGACGGTAGGCAGGCCGATAAGCATCTGTATGTTCTGTCAAATGTTTAATTTGTTCAGAGTATTTATTAATGTTCTATATTTACGGCGCTGAACCGCCCTTGTATCGGACAACACGATAAATCTGTTTAGTAGAAGTTAATAGATGGCCGAATATACATTATATTCTTCCGATCCTCTCCACCCTTATCCCAGTGGGCTGTGTCGTTGGGGACTTACGACAAGTACGCCAACATCACCCCTATTTGAATATTGTGCTGTAACATATTTGGAACACAGACGGCGAAGCACTCCTTTGTGTTTTCGAATGGGAGAAACACGTGGGTGGTTCCGAAGGATTTCGATTAACAGTGAATGAACGATGGAAATCGTTTGATAAATAGGTTATTTTTTAAATTGTCCTTTAAGAGATGGAAACTTTGGACCAGGTTTTATCCAAAGTATGACAAATAAGGTTTTTCCGCAGTTTTGCTGTATCAGTGATTAAATAAATAAAACGTACGACCATGTTCTCTAATACTTTGTTTTGTAATATAAATGTATTTTAAGGATGCTGCAAAGGAACAGTTGAAGAAGGTAATAATGGCAATTTTAGGGGAATCACACGCGTATTTTTACCGGAAAAAGAGACAAATTTGGATTGTTTTATATCTACCACCCGTTGATTGCGACAAAAGTTGGGTAGAAGAAGAAAATTATTACTGCAGTGGTTTCCTTGTTGGAGGATAACGATTTAATAATGAATTCGTCATGTATTTCGTTACTGTTCACTTTTTATTTTTAGAGTAAACCAGATTATTCCAAAGACTTCCCTATTATTTATTCCCTATTATTTAACAACCAGTAGAGGTTCGTGCTAAAAATGTGGGGGTTACAAATGGATAATCATGAGAAATATGGCACCTGAAAATTTATAATTTTCCAAGGCCGAATCTGAAAGTGTTTAACTGAGCTACAATGTTTCCTTTTCCAAAAAGCGTAAATCGCATCTTGTTCATATGTTGCACCACATGCTTTTTAATTCGGTCGTCTAAATTATTTAAATCAGTCAATCCCATTTTGTCCATAATTCTTCGCCACCAAAAAAAAAAAGGAAAGATAATAAAAACGGGCATTTTTTATACGCATTTTTATCTCAAATCCGTGTATTTTTTTCTTTGCAAACCCCTTCTTTTTTACAAAACACTATATGAACAATAATATTTAAGTCTGAAATAGCTTCAAAAAGCCTTTTGGTTTCAGCTTTGTTATAAAATGGCTGTTCTTTGGCTGTCAAACGTTGCATCTGATTCATTTATATCTGTTATAAAAATATAAAAGCGATACTCTCTAACGCCGTGGCCGAACGACAACTGGCTGAAATAATAGCTAATTTGCACTTGGAATGGACCCTGTTGAATGATGATTAGCGAGATAATAACCTGTCAAACTGGTTCTGTCACGACTGAAATTTAGAAATAAAAATGGCGATTTTTTTATAATTTTTTAGGTGGAGGTGCACAATTTACCAAACTTTAGAGCCAATTGTTAACACCTGCTAACACATTCTAACACATTACACAAAAAATATGGATTCATCCCATAGAATCTAATGGATGGATGGCCCATAAAATTCTCCTTTTTCTAACACTAACATTTCCACCGTTTATGACTGTTATCAGTATAGTTCTAATAAATAATTCAATGACCATCCAGAGCCCTTGTTATGCGTAGAGGAATTTCTCGAATATAATGAATACAAAGTAGTGAGCGGCGGAACACTGTTATTTGGTAAAACAATTTTAGGAGTGCGGTTATTAAAATGCGATTTGGCTCGAGGACCGGACCCGACTCTCTAAAATTGACTTTAATAATTGGTTTCTAGCCGGCATTACCGCCGATAATGGTTATTTTTACCTGCTCTAGCAACTAAGTGAGTTTCGAGGTTGTCGTTCCACGATATCTAATCTTTTTAAATTTCTATCACCTGCCCCTTTCTGCTTTGTGTATTCCGTGTTGTGTTATTACTTGACGGAACGTATCTTCTATTTGACTTTCTTATCGGGCACTCAATAATATGGACAGGTACCTGTCACCCAGCTATGTTGCGTTTTTCAGCCAGGCTTTGTCTGAAATAGGGCGCGTAAATATAAGCGGTCTACCCCAAAGACTGCAAATGGAACAAAAAATTTTGATCGCGTCATTTTCATAGATCTTCACTGTTTTAGAATCTGCTCCAAAGCGTGTAATTCGTTATTTTTCAGTAATTAGTGAAAATAGTTATTTGTTTAACTAGGCGACAAAGTAGTAGATTGACTGCCGAGGCTAGGAATTCAGCCAAGAAAGTTAATCTACTACTTTGTTGCCTAGTTAAACATATAATTTTTCTCGATTCTTTAAATATATTTTGCAAATTATTAGAATTACTAAAAATATGTTTTAATACTATGGAATTGTTGTGTCCTAATAAATTTTTCTTGTCAAAAAATATTTAGTTGCCATGGATATCAATCATTTCCTGCCTAGGCAGCAAAAAGTGACACTTAACTAAATGATATTTGTTTCCAAAATTATTATTTTGCTGTCAATCGGAGAATAAAATTTTTCATTATACATCATATTAAGTTCCTCCAAAATGTTTTTAAAGGTTATCGGAAACCAAACTTACAGAAGGTTTGTTGGTCTATAAACTAGACCAGTTTTAAGGATTCCAAATTTGGAAACTGCTTATCTGTTAATGGTGGTCAAAGAATTCTTGGAAATTAAAAAATTGATAACCTTCAAATTACTTCAAAACTTTCAGTTAAGTATCGAAAAATGAGATTCACTTATTTTTTTGCTGTGTATTTTGGAAGGATGATTGCCGAACGAAGTTTTTATTAAGACTTAGAGCAACTTGAGCATTGATACAAGGGATCTTTGGATGTTGAGGCACTACTGTTGGCTGGTCACAAGAAAAACTGACCTAACTTTTTGTGTGAAAACTATATTTATGTCTTGTAAAGTGGGAGTTGAAAATGTGACATGATTGAACATTTTAACAAAAAATAAATTTGGATTTAAAGAAGCCAATAACTCTCAAAATATCCTTTACATTATTAGTGATACCAGAATGGCTAGTAACACAGAGTAAGTATCGTCTTCTAGTTCTTGGTGAGATCTAACATTTCTGCTGGTGAATGGTACATTTTATCGCAAAATAAATACATATTATCGCAAAAGTACTTCTAGTCAGTCAAATTATATGGAATTGTGATATATAATTTTACCATATACACGACTATACCGTGATTCCAAAGAAGTGAATCAGCTTAAATTCATCATTTGTATAAATCCATCTATTATCAGAAAATGTTTTCCATTCATATTTGAATTATTCGTCTTACAATTAGTGGCTATACCAAATAGTACCGGTTACCGATTACATCCTGATCCTAAAGAAGTGGATCAACACTAAATTCATTATTTGTATAAATATTCAATAAATATCAGAAAATATTTGCCAATAATATATGAATTATTCGTATTACAATTAGTAGCTACACCAAACAGTACCGGTTAACGTTGCGTACATAATACGTCTTATTAGTTACCACTTGTAGCCATCTAAACAGCAGTAAAGCAATAAAAGTATTTACACAACCCGTGTAAACAAGCAGCCGAGTCTGATGTGAGAAAAAACTGCGGGCAACTAACATCAAGGCTCGCGTTCAGCTGGAATTACCTTGCATGACGTATTTTACATCTAGTCGCTGGGACTATTCACTTATCTCAACAGGAAGTAAAACACAGCCACCACGAACGAACAAGTTGGATATCTATGTTAGTGTTTCTTATATATAAGCTCGCATTCCTCTAATCGCACTAAAAATGCACGTTCACACATGTTTTGGTCATCTGAGGCAGTGAAGCACCTCGCAACAACCGTTATTCATATGGGCGCTTGATTTATTCATCTATTCTCTCTGTAGAACAAGTCATTATTTATTTTAAATAAGGAGCAAGTGATGCCGGTGGAGATACAGCAGTTCAATAACACTTAATTATTCTATGTGGATTTAATTCTGGGGGATTTGTTGTAGAGCCAGAGGAAATCCTGGTCCTTAGTCGTTAATTCGGAAAGAAATTCAAATTCGCTATATATACTATAAAGTGCAATAATAATATTCGTTGAGAGATGAGTATAACATGTTTTGCAATCTGGTAAAACTGAAACAAATTGATTCGATTAGGAAACAACTTGAGATAAACATTAACGTTTTTCTGTTCCCAATAATTGAATCCAAATAGGAATAGTCTTTCTTTAGACTTACCTATTATCAAAACCTTAATAGGTGGTAGGTGCGATGAAATTATCTTGGTATATTTATGGTAAGATTTGAATTAACAACTGAGGACAAAATCTCAAAATTGAAAAATTAAACGCATAAACTACCTATGGTATTACCTAGGTACATATATAAGACTTAAGACCCTTGTGAAATCACTGAACTAAGTGGACTGTGGATGATCGCGACAGTATATTACAAATAGAACTGGCGAGGTTAACCATAGCTGCATAATAAACTACCCTTAAGAACATTACAAGTAAGGCAATAAACATCTACAACGTCTGGGTCGGTATGGGAATGTGGTGGTGGATACGACCAACTATAACAATATATCTGTGAATTTGGTGAAGGCCATCGCCAGTACAAAGACAATAAGGAAGTTGACAAATTGGCTTGGAGTGCTGAAAGTCTAAAGATTTGGACCAGCTCCCAAAAGTAACCTGCCGTATGCAACAGTGATCAAAGGAAACATCCACAAGAAATTTAGAAAAGTGTGGGATGAAACAGCCAGCTGTCTATTTGCTAGAGAATTTATACAATATCCTAGCGAGCACGTTGCAAAGACAAGCCTTATAAAACTTACGCCTTGAAACAGGAATCCTGACAGTACACTGGCATCTATGGAAGCACTTATACAATATGAAGCTAAGTGGAACACCCCTTGCAGAGGATGTGAACAGGAAGAGGAAAAAGTCGAGCATCTATTTTGTGATTGTTGAGCAGTCTCGTGGATTAGGATTTTTTTTATAATACTGGATTTATACTGAATCCTTGTATGCCTGATCTGAAAACCGTCAGTTGTCCATTACAAATAATACATTATGTTTAGACCCTGCTACTTATCATGGCCACTTTTCATCAACACCAGTGACTAATTTAACTTAGTTGTAATTCAATACTCTTGTAAAGCTAAGCATTCAGCAGAAGAACTTCCAGACTTCCAGAAGATTGTTTATTCTTTATTTTTGTTGTTCATTTTAATTTTGTTAAATGCCAAATGATGTAAACTGAAGAAAATAAATGAAGTAATTAGGTATAATAATTATTTTATATATTGATATTATGTAAACAGCGATTTTAACGTGAAACATATACCACTAGAAGAATCCAATAATTTAGACGTATTCTGGAATTTCAGTAATGTTAACCTCCGTAGAAGAGAAGATACATTTAGGCACGTTATAATTTTTTTACACACCTAATAAAGATTCTTCGAGCTCCGCCGGGCACTGCTTTTAAACGTACGCGCGCGTGTGTGTGTGTGTGACCTCAGTTAGACTCAGCACGGCTATCATGGCTCTTCAGCTATTTTTAGGTGGAACACGAGGTGCCTACACCTTTTATCGAAAAGCCCCGTATACGTAATGGGACGTTCCCAGATCCGATCCTAAACAAAACTGCACCCAATATTGTCGTCCTTTCCCTGCCTCTAATATCTCATTGTAAATGACGATAGTAGCGTGTCGGTCTATTTTATTTACATATCGTCGAGATGTATCACGCGCGCTAGAGAGGGACAGTCAGCGTACGGTCACTCTAGACCGAGACCTACCCACGAGACAGAGACGGGCGTCCACTGTCGACGAGGACGACGCAGGCGGCCCGGCGCGAGCTGAAGAAGGACGCAAAACGGGAGGAATGGGCTACCTCGCGGCCATCACCATACTTCATGTCGTTCGGGCGGCGTTGCCACGTCTAGAGGCTACTACACAGCATCCTCGGCATAGAGGAATGCGAGTTTCACGTGTCGAGAGTTACGCGATCGAGATTTATGCTCGAAAAGCCGGTGAAAATAATGGCGATTACGGTCGTTTTTTCGGTCAGTCGTTAGCGTCCGAGATTCGGAAACGCCGAAATGAGCCGCGGTCGCGGCGTCAAACGCCGAATCGGATACGTACGACTGCAATTATTTGATCGTTATGATTTTCTCTCGGGGCCGACGGCAATTAGACGCCATTAGCGCAAGAACAAATACGACGAGATTCCGAGGTTGGAGGCTGCCTCGTTACCGGCGACCTGACGACGATTAGAACGTTTAAAAGGCCGATTTTGTAACTTTTTGATTCACAGATACACAACACAACATTACTTGGTTATAAAAATTAAATTTAACCTTGGAAACTGTGAGCTGCTCCAGTACTGACGTACTCTGAAATTGTTAAATGGTCCATTATTGACCTCGAGGAGCTCGACCGACCAAAATACTTCTAACTAAATTTAGACACACATACCAACTTTTCAGTAATCAGACTTTATTTGCCGCGAACACAAAGTGGGAGGAGTCTACCTGAACATAAAAATATTTGCTCTAACCAAGAAGCTTCCTTAAGAAGAAAACTACTCACTAACAGAGACCCGCTAACGACTGCAGTAGCAAGGGAGGACTCTGGATACATGCCTTTGAGTCTGTGAACCAGACTATTCATTCGGAAAATTCATCAGGATCATCAGGACTTATAGACGGATTTCTGTACGCCGAAACCGAAGGCTTCTTGACAGCCATTCAAGGCAGGGTCATAAGAACCAGAAAGTTCCAGAAGCATATTTTGGAACTTTGGATTTTGGAACGACGTCGAAAATGTATGCAGGAAATCTGGATCTGCAGCCGAAACTACAGAACACATAATAGCATGGTGTTCTAAGCTAGCAAAGTCAGCATATCTCAGCAGGCAAAATCAGCTTGTGAAGGTAGTCCGCCAACAACAAGCTCTAAAGCAGTCTTTTGGCGACGGCTCCACCGTACTACAAATAATATACTGTTGAAATTAGAAGTAGCAGTGATGTACTGGGATAGATTACTTATCACCAATAAAATAATGTGGACTTCAACCAACCAGACATCGTGCTGATGAACAAGGAACAATGAAGAGGGATCATCATAGACATCGCAGTGCCACTTACCAACAACATTCAGAAGGATGAACTAGAGAAGATCGCGAAATAGGAGAACCTAGTAATCGAGCTGAAACAACTTCGGAGACCGGAAAAGGTAGAGACATACGCCCTGGTGATATCGGCAGAGGGAATGATGACGACCAAAATCGCCAGGAACCTCGCAACGTCGGGACTACCTCATAACAGCATTAGAAGTGGCCAGAAGGCAGTTTTTCACAAACATTATACACTGTAAGAAAAGGTTTTGGGACAGGATGAATTTCTTCCCCTCCCCTGAGCCTAATTCCTATTGGGGAATAGGTGAATGTTTACCAGTATTTACGCAAAGAAGTGTGGTTATAAAGTCGGGGAAATAATAATAATAATTGCATAAAAATAATTTATTTGCATAATCAGGATATTATAACATAATTTATTTCTTTATAGTTTTTTTACATTTAATAATACCGTTAATTGGAATTATTGATACAAATTAAGGCACTAATGAAAGCTTAATTCTTATTAAAGATATATGTAGATATTGCAAATCCTGAGATGCGAAATAAAAAAAAGACGTTTTCCACGAAACACCAAACTACTCCACTTTTTTCTACGCGCGTTTCGCCAACCAAGTTGGCATCTTCAGGAGAAGATAGAAACTTCAAATAATAATAAAACTAAGAAACATTGCCAAACACAATCACTAGATAAAGTATGTTATATATTATATAATTATTATTAAAAAAAATTAATCAAATCAGATATATGTAGGAATCTCTTCTTGAACAACATCGGATTTGAAGTTAAAAAAATATTAAATTATATTTAAGGTAGGTAACTACATATCTATAATCAATAAAAATATTACAGACGATTGCGATGAAAAATAGTTTCTATTGTAGCTTTTGTTGTGAACCGCCTTCACATGTGAGTGAAAAAAAAATAATCCGTCGCTGTTGAGTGCTTAAAATTTCCACGATGCGTAGTGTGCTATAAACTTTTAGCACGCCAATTTAAACGTCGCAATCATTGTAAATTCTAGCATTAAAATATATAATTTACAACGTTTTTACGACCGAATTTAGCAGATTCCTGGGATATAAGCTGATTTTTATTGCCGGGAGCCTTTATAAACAATGCAAAATATTATGGTCGGAATCGAAATTATGTAATTAATAATTAAGAATGTACATCACGGTTAGTTTTCAGGTGATTATGGTTATGGAATCTTGTGAACCAGTTAGTTTTTGGAAAGGCCACACACAATGTATAAAGAAATGTATCTAATATGTATGTAAACTGTACCCATATAAAGTCTATTAAATAAAATCATAAATTTATTATCCTCTCTGACTAAAATACAGATTTAAAATACTTTAATGAAGATCTCTAATGAGTTACTAAATTAAACTGTATGATAATATTCATTTATGTAATAACTTTCCATAACAACATAAATCTCTCAGTTCTTGACAGTTTTTTAGTTTCTGTTAAAATTTTCATTTACGTAGGTATTTATTATTACGTATTTTTATAGACACTCTGTGATGACTCTCTCTTTAGTAACAAAGTAAAGCCGTCTATTGTAAAAAAAATTTTATGTTACAGTTTTCGTTGTTATATTCTTACTTCTCGTGATATTTCTACAGATTCTTTAACTAAGATGATGACTACAGTTGGCTGAAATGTAACTAATATTAAATATGTAAGCAAATATATATCTGTCTTTCCTTAACAGCTGCAACTTCGATAATATTGAATTGTAAAATAACAGTTTTTATTTGCTGGAAATGTCTCGTCAATACATAACCACAGTCGTGTACTTTTTAACACACTTTTAATCCACTTTAGTAACTCACTGCGGACAATTGTTAGATAGTTACGTACCATTGTGAGACCTGGTAACGACATCTCTGGAACGTATTTATTCCAGAACTCACGAAATGGTTGTTTATCGAGTTCATTCAGAGGTACATCACTGGCACTTAGCATTAAAAGTAAGTCGAACATAAACTGAGTTCTCAAGGGCATACCCTCTTTTTAATTTTTATGTTTCACGCTATTTATGTGACGCTATAATCGCGTTTGTTCCTTTACAGTATGGAATTCCTATACATAGCCATCATAAAATATATTTTCGAAATCACCGATGAATTTATTATTAATGTAATGTAATACCGACGCCGACGAAATAATAAACATTTCGAACATACTAATTGGTTAATTGATGATGATGATTGATTAATTACCCTAATGACCCCAAATTGCGGCATGCCCTATTGATGACCAAATTAATATTAATTAAAAATAATAGTAATCTAAAATATATCCATTTACATATTTCAATGTTGAAGATTTCAATCCTACTCAGTGATTCAAAACTAAGAGTTTCCATTTCCGATAATATAAACACCACCAAATTGGTATTTTAAACTATTTCAAAAAATCACGCTATAGACTGGAATTTTTTTTAAGAGTATATGGGATTGTGAATTTTCGTACTGTTATATAGAACCTATTTGTTTGTATATAATAGCATAAATCTATTTTCAACTTTCAGAAGGAAAATTTTATTTATCACCTTTATCCCTGAACCCATCTGGTAATTAGCTCAAAAATCAAGGATAAGACAAGGAGAAAGAAAGGGCCAACAGGGCAATTGTAACAACCGAAGCCGAATTAAAGAACTCATTACCATAAACCATCGCGTAAGGTCTTGTGTAGAGATCTTATCGCCTTTGCGGTTGGTCAGCCCTTACAAAGAATCCTGTGTCCTGGAGCCACAGTGTTACGGAGGAAGAAGCTGGAATTGTTCGATATTATTTAAGCCTATCCGATGAAAGTGTGACCGTTTGACACTTCATGAATGCCAATGAGATTATGGGAAATGAATCGATTGTAGCAACAGATCAGCAAAAGGTGAATTAGTATGTGTTACGTTGACAGTTACGTAGAACACTTTCAAAAACTAAATTAGTATTAGCTAATAATCTAGTTGGAAAAAACTCCAAAATGTATGTAAATAAAATTGGGATTTAAAATTAAATTTGCCCAAAAATATGTTGAAAGTTTCTAGTTATTTTTCACAATAATTCTTTTTAAGCGATGCGAATTTTTCTGTAGACTTCTTTTTATAAATATGCTATCGTCATGTTTTAGAATGCTACCAATACTAGTCCTTAAAAAGTCGTATACCGAACTTAGGATTCGCTTAAATAACATTATCTAATTACAACCTTCATTAGCTGCTTGTAATGCTTTCTTCTTTATACACAAAAACTAAATTGGCCCCCTGTATAATAATTACCATTCCATTAGCGTAAGATTTATTTTGTTAAACCACATTGTTCTGGTATAATGAGATCGTAAACGAATCTAACAAGCATTTATTGAAATAAATCACCTAAAATTACTTCCTGCTTTTTTATCTAAACGTATATGTAATGAAGCCTTAATAGAGTTACCCGTAATTTTAAATTTAAATTAGAAGTGTAAAATTGACCAAGTTACTAGAGGTTGGTAAAATATGTCAGCTGTCATAAATGATAAATGGAAGAAATGTATTAGAGAAATAGCAATAATAAGATGTTTTTGTGTACGTATATGGATGTTTTATGAAAGAAACTAGTGCTTGTTGTTTTTTATGTAATCCGAACGAGGCTAATAGAAAGAGAAAAAAATACATAAAACCGCTTTCTAATAAAAAAATATACAAAAGGTGTCAAAAAGTATTTCATATCTGGATTTAAGGAGGTGTAACTAATACGAAAAATAAATTCAAATAGTCAATTCAAAGAGTAACGTTACCTAGAATCAATTCTATACATAATGTTAGTTATGTAAAGGGTAATTATAAACATTATAAATAAATTACTAAATCAATTCTTACATCGTTTATAATAAAATTGTAGTTGACGTCAGCTGTTCATCTAACAATTTCCCGAGGTTAAGGAATTTTGAGAAGATTTGGCAATATCACACTAGGGATATCGTGAATGATCCTCCAAATAGGAAGTTTCAACCCTCAGTTCCTTCAAACAAGGAATACAACCTTACAGGATGATTCTTAAGTTGAGTCATATTTTTAATAGCGTGTAGATCTATCCTATTTTCCAAATACCATTTTAAAAAATGTCAAAAAGAAAAAAAGTTACTTATTAATAAAGTTGACCGAAACGGAACGCGCCAGAGAAGCGTACACATCATAAGTATAACACAGCTCCAAAAAAAAAAAAACCTCCGGGGTCTGAGTAGGTGTACTATATGTTTTTGGGGACGCTGAATCCGAATCCGATGTCTATTTAACTCCATATCATAAGGATTTTTCATAACCTCAAAAAAACTGCTTAATAATGAAATGTCTCGATAACTTTAGCTCTATAACTCCATGAAACTTGAAAACCATAAAAAATAAAACCCCACACACTTTAATCTTTCAACATATTTCTCCCACAACGCTACAACCCCGTAACAATAACCCTATAACCCCGTAACCCAGAAAATGAGTAAAAAACGACACTTGTGAGTGTCTTAGCCCTGACGCTTCGTGTCTACGAGCTAGATGTAGTAATTGAGACCTAAAACAACATTTCTATCGATTCTACAACACCTTAACCCCATAACCTAATAATCATATACCATAACCTAATAACCCCAAAAAGTGTGAGGCAAGGGGACACACTATAAAAAAAGCACCCTGAAGGGAACAAAAGCCTTCTACGTCCTCGTAGTTGTTCCTGGGTTCGGCAAAATGTAGGCACCACAAATATAAAATTTGAATTCGCAGTAACAAATAAATTCCTTCATCAGGCCCGCAGAAAACGAGCGGCAGGGCTGTAATGCTTACAAATGTCGTTATCCCAAATTTTTTGGGTTATGTGGTTATTGGGTTATTAGGTTATGGTATAGGATTAACAGGTTATGGGGTTAAGGTCGATAGAAATGTAGTTTTAGGTCTCAATTACTACATCTAGCTCGTATACACGAAGCGTCAGGGCTAATACACTTACAAGTGTCGTTTTTACTCATTTTCTGGGTTACGGGGTTATAGGGTTATTAGGTTATGGGGTTGTGGCGTTGTGGGGGAAATATGTTGAAGGATTAAGGTGTGTGGGGTTTTATTTTTTATGGTTTTCAATTTTCATGGAGTTATAGAGCTAGAGTTATCGAGACATTTCATTATTAAGCAGTTTTTTTGAGGTTATGAAAAAATCATTATGACATGGAGTTAAATAGACATCGGATTCGGATTCAGCGTCCCCAAAAACATATAGTACACCTACTCAGACCCAGGAGGTATTTTTTTCTAATTTTTTTTTGTGAGCTGTGAATACACAAAAATAACTTTTCGCATGTTTGTCATTTTTGTATTATGAAATTATGTCAAACCAGCTGTCGCAAGTAGTATTGCAGCCAAATAAAGTTGAGGAAACCCCCACCACATGCTGCTCAAGTTACCTATGTATGTGTTACGGTGCCGTATGCCAACTTTACTTATTAATTTCGAAAGTACCATTTATCCTACCATCAATTTAAAGAAAAGGTAAATTCGAAACACAGTATAAAAACGTACCTAACTAATTGTTATCGTTCTTTTTTTGTGAATTATTAATTCCTAGTATTTTCTTATCTCAAACGTTTTTGTATTTAGAATTTTAAGTACCCATAAACTTTGATTTTAAAAGGCAAGAGCAGATAAATACTATTTTCGAAATTAATAATGAGGCAGCTTTTTATTTTATTTTTGAAAAATGTTATTTGGAAAAATGTTTTGTTAAAAAGTAAGATTCAACTTCTCACATTGTATTTGGACCACCTTCACCAATGTGATGACATAAAAGTAGAACTTACTGTACTGTGGTTTTCTTTATATGTGGAATAGTAGACCTACTGCCAAAGGCTACTAGATAAAACATTGAGTAAAAAGAACATAATTTTAGGGGACAACAGATTTGATACACGCCAATAAGAAGATGGGATATGCAACAAGGAGATGAGATGTTCAGCATTTGAGCTGTGAACAATTAACAGAGGAGTGGTTTTACCAGAATACAAAGAGACGTGAGAACAATTTCAAGACCGTTAGAATGCAGCTATGTTAGGCGATTACTGGCTGTGTCTAAAAAGAGAGAATCCTTCTTCCCACAAAAAAAAAAAATAAAAATTGCTTCATTCGTGTCCAATGCAGGAATGGAAATAGAGCGAGAAATGGTAAACTGTGCCATCTAATGGGTAGTAGCAGAATACATTTTGAGTTATACATTGAGTTTCCATCAGCGAGTATGAGTTTATAACAAATAGAGCTATACATGTGACAAATTTTCCCTACAGCCTTCGCAGTACCGCCCTCTACTGCGTTTTAATGAGACTAGATATTTTGGAGATCACAAAGTCCGATACTACCAAATGTCATTCCCAAAGCACTCTCTAACACTAAAACCGTCAATCTCATATGTAGCAAGAGAGATTCCTCGTTTATCAGCATTCGCCAACAAAAGCCACAAATCTAGATTTAGATCTTATTAGATCAGTCACCAGTGTTGCATATTTGACTGCGAATGACGAGGAACGAGCATGTGGGCTGTATCCTCGAGAGCAAATTATGTAACTAGGAGATTTTTCGGAATATTCCTCATTACATATGAGCTTAACGGTTTTACCGTTAGAGAGTTCTTTGAAAAGGAAATTTGGTAGTTGCTAACTTTGTCGAACCGGCTGCAATATAGTATTTAGGACCACGCCCACCAGGAGGCGTGGTACCTCGATGGAAAGCTCTTGAGTAGTGGAACATATTGGTGGGGGTCGGGGGGCGAGGAAACCTCCCGTTGAAAAGTTATGGGCAATAATGTGTTACGGCCTTTGCCATTGACTTTATATGGAAGAAGGGCTTTAACTCATTTATCAACCTAACCTAACCTAACCTAAACTAATCTAAATAATAAAAAAATATTCTTTTATTCAAGTATTTACAAGTATTCAGGTTTAAATTGAGATTTTATATATTTGATGAGTTCTTCAAACGGATTCAAATTCTTCTGTTTGATTTCTTGGCACTTGTGCGAGTACTTGTGGCGCAAAGAAATCAAACAGAAGAATTTGGATCCGTTTGAAGAACTCATCAAATGTATAAAACCTCAATTTAAACCTGAATACTTATAAATACTTAATTAGAATAAAATAATAATTTTTTGTTATTTAGGTTAGGTTAGGTTAGATTAGGTTAGGTTATGTTAGGTTAGGTTGTTTAGGTTGTTTAGGTTAGGTTAGGTTAGGTTAGGTTAGGTTAGGTTAGGTTAGGTTAGTTTAGGTTTGGTTAGGTTAGGTTAGGTTAGGTTAGGTTAGGTTGATAGATGAGTTAAGCCATTCTTCCATATAAAGTCAATGGCAAAGGGTGTAACACATTACGGCCCATAACTTTTCAAAGGGAAGTTTCCTCGCCCTTCGACCCCCACGGGGGGGGGGGGGGCGTGGTCCTAAATACTATAGTGATGCCGTCGAACCTCCGAAATATGTACACTAGCAGGCAACAATCCGAAGGTAACCACCGTAGAATTTATAATAATTAACACAAGCCGATAAACTGGTAGAAGCATATTCTGTACTGGCCAGAAATATATACACAAATATTTGCGGTCGATTTGCATCCTTCACTCGATTCGTACATAAATATGAAGTGCTCCGGCCGCGATTGCTCTAAAATAAAGCGAACGAGCGCGGCTAACAAAACGAAAACTCGACATATCCACGTACGAACTTGCAAATAAGTCAGCCGGCGGAAAAGAATCCGGCGAATTATGCCTTGTCAGCGTCCGAACGCGGCCCGAGATACCTAAAAGGATATTTCAGGACGAAAGTACCGATTCGCAATTCCGCGCTTTGTCCTGCTAATATTGTAATTAAGGCGCGGACGCGGTGACGGGCCGCAGACGCAGTAAAGCTGTCACGCGGGTTTAATATGGCTCGAGGGCACCATACGTTTGCGTCAGCACTGCGCGGCATCGCGGCCCCGGGACTTGTCTGTCAAATATCTAACGTTTCTACCCTCAGCGGAGATAAGAATTCGAAGCTTTGTCGTCGCGGTTTTGTTTTGGACTCCATTGAATTTATGTTATCGTCGGCGCTCGGCTAAAATCGATTACAGTCGTAATTTGTGGTGCTCAATCGGATTCAGATCTGTCTGCGCAGGAATCGGAATTGTTAAGTTGTAAATTCAAATGTGCTCAAATGGCGCATTTTTTAAATACTGTTTTCAGTCGTATTTGGCTTCATAAACCCTCATACAAAGTCATTGTGATTTTTGTTCTTCCAGAGTTGATCCAAAGGTATTTAATTGGAATAAATGCCGGACTACGGGTTGGCCAGTTCAACAGCTCCGTTTCAATTTTATTTTACTCCATTGAATTTATGTTATCGTCGGCGCTCGGCTAAAATCGATTACAGTCGTAATTTGTGGGGCTCAATCGGATTCAGATCTGTCTGCGCAGGAATCGGAATTGTTAAGTTGTAAATTCAAATGTGCTCAAATGGCGCATTTTTTAAATACTGTTTTCAGTCGTATTTGGCTTCATAAACCCTCTTACAGAGTCATTGTGATTTTTGTTCTTCCAGAGTTGATCCAAAGGTATTTAATTGGAACAAATGCCGGACTACGGGTTGGCCAGTTCAACAGCCCCCGTTTCAATTTTATCTAGATGTTTATTAACAATGCAATGAAACCTTGAATGATCATGCCTTGCCATCAGAACCAAATTAAACGAGCTGCAGTGGAAATGCTTTTCCATACCATAACAGACCAACCCTCATTTGTAAAGACTATGTTACTCCAATGGTGAACCAAAAAAATGTTCATAAAAACATACGAACTGAGGTCGTTCTCTTCTATGCTGTGCAATAAATTTTGATCAACTTACTGGTCTGCGTGAATTGACTCCTGCTTCTTCCAGTCTTCTCCTGACCATTCGTTTGCTGACAGCTACTCCACGCACATACGTTGGATGTTGGAGAGTTATTGTTGTAGTATTTCCATCGCGCAAAGCTACTACCAATAAAAAATGATCATCCCGGTGGTTTGCCCTTTTTTTATTTGACCTTGGTCTTCTGGTGTAAGCCTCAGTGTCAACAATGCGATCGGATACATCCAGAATCCAGTACGCGGTATTTCTGTAGCTCTCTTAACACAACGTTGGCTTCGGACATCTTCAATTAAAGCAGCAAATTTTCCCACTTCTTGAACATTTCGTCCCATATTGAAAACGAGAGAAAAGTGTAGATGAGACAAAATTGGTTTTGGTTTTGACATAACAATAAAAATAGTCAGACAAAAGAGTTTTGTTTAGTCACAAAAAAAAATGTTTGGTTTCTTTAAATAGATGAACAGAAAAATACTGTAAAATGGGGCTCAGCTAACAAAAATATAAGCATATTCTATATGTATGTTCATTTTACAAAAAGGAATTGATTTTTAGGTAAGTAAGGCTTCGCAAGAGTAGATTTCTAATATTAATTATAAAAATATGTACCCCCCAAACAATTTGCGGTAAGTCAGTACAAAAACAATGCATGTCTTATGATTGACTGTTGATTTATTTTAGCGTTCTATATATGCAATTTTCTATAATTATTTAAATTATACACTACTAAGCTATAATTAGTATAAAAACTTGGAGTACGAAAAATAAGGCACCTTATTTATAATAAGTTGAGGTAACGGTATCCGAGACACTTATTCAGAAAACCAATGGAAAATGTTACATAATAATACGTACAGTACGGTGTGTATGGCCGCTAAAAACAAGCATTACGGAAAAGTTTTTATTTGAGCGTAAAAACGTGGATTCTTCATATAATTTGCAGAGCATTATCTAAATGAAATTCTTAGAATTTCTTATATTGAATTGTGGAAGATGCTTCAACTTATTCATAATTTTACCTGACAGGCAGGAAATAATTATTTCATTATTTTATAACTGTTATATTTAGCATATATTTTTATAATATTTGTTACAGTATTTAGCGAGATATTTATTATATGAATGACTCGAAACATAAAAAACAACTAATACTAAAATATCTATGAAAATTTGATGACTTATGTTAAAAAAGTATTAAATATGTAAAACTTTTCCCATTCATCCTAAGAAAACTTTTTCAGATAAGTTGAAGCGTGAATAATAAAGATAAGTTAATCACAAAAAATCAAATCTTATAGTATAGAGCCTTGAGACATTTCATATTTTTTTAAAATACTACTTTTTAATCAGTTTCTGTATTTTTAGCTAATTTAAAACAGCTATAAAATAGCTATAAAATAGCTGTTTTAAATTTAATGTTTACCATTTTTAGAGCACCGGCGAAGAATCGTGTCGCATCCTAATTAGCGTCTCAATTTCACCAAGTTTATGCAAAGAAAGTTTAGCGGACCAGAATCTTGTCAATCAAAATTTTCTCTTCAATCACGTTAACGCTGATTGACACAAAATAAATGCAAATCGCCGTGTCCTCCCAAGTAACGCGACCAAAGAAACCAAAGCGGCATATTCAAGTTTAAATGATCGATTAAATTAATTATCACTTCTGTAGACTTTCTTATTTTTTTTCGCGTCGTTATTAGTCAAATTTCGATGTTAATAACGTGATATCTTAACTGGTTCTCGTTCCATGGCACAGCTTTCTTTTCTCCGTGTCAGAGGTGAAGACGATCGTATCTAAGTATTTAATTAACCATTATTTGCTATTGCCGGTTTCGGCGTGCATTCGCACTGGAAGGTGTGCTAAGAAACTTTCACTAATTGTTGGTTTTTTTGAAGTTCTGCGCAGCGAATGTCGAAGACATTATCGTTTTTAGATTGAAGATAGTGTGTCGACGGGTAAAAGTCCATTCAACTGCCCCAATCAAACTGCATACTTATAATACTCTTTCTTCTTGTTCATCGTGAGGTGAAAATCTCGAAAATAATTTAAAAGTGGCATTTAATTTCATACCTCGAGCACCTGATTTATCTACTGATACACTCATTTAATAAACAATCTTGTATTTGAAATTTGTACGAAGCGTACATTATGAAAAGGATCTTGGTTATCGTTGACTCTATTTAAGATATTTTCTTAATTTCTAGAAGTAAAATTTTAGTGAGGAAATATATTAGGTTTAATGCTGATTTCTGGCAGAAGAATATGATGCTGGGTAGAATAAACTATCCAGTGAGGGTTTGGATATTAAGATTACAATCTAGTGGTAAAAGTTGCTGGGCAGTCATACCTGCTGACACCGTTAAAATGTCACAAATCCTAATTCGTTTACAGAATTCAGTTCCTAATTTCCGATTATAGCAGAATATGTAGAACAAATTATAAAAAAACCGGACTACTATACTTTTCTCGACGCGCGTTTCGCCAACTAAGTTGACATCTTCAGGAGAAGATTAAAACTAAATTTTAACCTACACACTTGCTCTATTTATACTTAATTTACCGTCATGGTTCACTGAACCGTAATATCTGTCTTTGTTTATCAGAGCGAACAGTGGACTGTTGGGTATTGGACCATTGTCCACATTCATACTACTGTTACATTTCAGGATTTCTAAACATTAAAAAGCATGCAACTCTATACTGTTTGTGACATTTCTAATTTTATATTATTTTTGTCTATCCTATGGTTGTTGTCAAAAGCATGTTGGGCAGCATAAGATTTTCCGTTCTGTCATATTTCAAATGAGTATTCTTTAAATTTAGTCAAAATAGATCTTTTTTGTTGGCCCAATATACTTTGATCACAATCTTTACAACTTATTTAGTATTACAAATCAAATCTATATTATTATTTTAAAAACTTTTTCTAGTCCGCGGGTGAATTTAGGTTCATATGGTAACGAAACAAATTTAGAATTGTCAGTATCTCTACGAAAAGTCGTGGAATTCTACAGGGTTCTCTTAAATGTATGCTTCCTTGTTAACTTATCTATTAAATGGACTGAGTAACCGTAATTCTTAGCTATATTCTTAATTAATTGTTTCTCATATTCAAACCTCACTTTACTGAGGGGGAAATTTAACAAACGGTGAATTAGAAAATTCATATATATAAATATTTCATTCATAAATAAAAAAACTTGCCATTTTATGTTGAAAAGGGTGGTGTGAATCGTTGGGAATATATGTATCTAAGAGTCGCGGTTTCTTTCCTATAACATTCATATTCTAAGTTATTTTCACTATTTCTAATAACTAGTACATCTAAAAATGGTAGCTGTTCATTGTATTCGATTTCATAGATGAATTTTATGGCAGGGAAACGGTTATTTAACTTGGCAACAATATTATCTAAACTAATTGCTTTTGTATCAAATACCGCGAAGATATCGTCCACGTACCTGAACCAGACTCTAAAGAAATACTCGAATGTATATTTTGCTTCAGTCTCAAATTTACTCATAAAACGATTTGCCATGATGAAAGGTGACAAGGAGTTACCCATTGCCGTTCCCTCATGTTGTTGAAAATATGAAACAATTTTGTAAAACAAAGTATATTTCAATTATACCAACTAAGTTGGCATCTTCAGGAGAAGATTAAAACTAAGTGAAAACTAAGTAAAAACTAACTGATCTTTAATCTTTTCCTGAAGATGCCAAGTTAGTTGGCGAAACGCGCGTCGAGAAAAGTATGGTAGTTCGGTGTTTCGTGGAAAACGTCCAGTTTTTTGTTTCTACGCCGAAGGTTCCAGTACCCACTCCAGGAACTTCTGTAGTATATTTGACTTGAAAGCTCATTTTTGTTTTAGCTTTTTGATATAGAAAACACCCGCTCAAGAAAATGCTCGTCAAGTTGAGTTACAGGCGACGACACAGACTTTGAGTACTTTTACGGGAAACTGTCAACTTGTATTAACTTTTAATTTCCATCCTTCACGGTTAATGATAATTAAGTGACGAGTTAACTCACAGAAAGCGCATCCGATCAATTCCGAAGATGGATTTCTGTTGGGAGAGCAAAGGAGGCGTGCGCGTTTTTAACTTGTGAACTCCGCTTTGCCTCTAGATGCGATTATAATATAAACGAAAACCCATAAAACTCATTAGTACGTTGGTATAATTGATGAGTCTCGGTCCGTTCGTTAGAGATGGAAAAAGCTCCGTCTTCGTCAGGGGCGCATCTGCAGTTGTGGGAGCCCGAGGGTTCTGTCCAGGGAACCCACAACTCCTTAATTGTTTCGGGGAAAATGTGACGTTAATTGGTGTAACTCAAGAAGTAAATAAATATCAAATAAAGAAAAACTGTCATATCAAGCCACAGTTGAGGTGTCAGATCAGTCATTTGGACTACCTTACTAAAGAAAAATCTTTCTATTGCAAGACTATCCACTGGATGTGCAATGAAGATGTATGCATATACTAAATCGGTAACTAAAATTCTAAGACAGAAAATCGTTTTATAAAATAAATGTTTTGAGACCACAAAAAAGAACAAGTTTAGTGATGATCACACGTATTTATGTCACTCAGCTCTCACGTTAACAGAGTAAATAATATAGTCCAGTATCAGCGGCGTTTTGTTAAGTTTCATTTCAGTCTTCAGTCTCTTATCTTCTCATTCTCAAGTCTTCCATATTCTCAAAATGCGTTTCAAGCATTGGGTTTGATGAAAAAGAAAAAACCCACGTGGTGTCAAATCACGAAATAAGGGAGAAACTTTGGTCTTTGCGTCTGAAGGTAAATAATTTTCCTGCAATTGTAATCGTGCAACATTTCTATAAAGGGTATCGCTCAATAGAAGTATCGTTATTAGTGGCTAATAAACCACTGGTAGAGCAGTACTCTTATGGGATCGTCTTCTCTAAGAATTTTACGTTTGCATTGTGGACGATATGGATGGAGGTACAAATCTGTTTTGAAAATTCGTTGATACGTACTGTAGGAAAAATTCACTCGTTCCCTCGGATGACTAATTGCTGTTCTTGGATTCTCGATTGTTGCTTGTCTAACCATTTTAACATTTTCTTCTATTCCTACTTTTAGTCTACCGCTTGCTTATTTCCGATTTTTGCTTCTAGAATACCGACTCAAATGAAGAAATCATTTTATTTCGCAGTTAGAAGCGTCAAAATGAAGTATACTTGTGGAAGAGTCTTCCAAGTGTTTCAACTGAAAAATGTTTCCCTTCTTTGGCAGAATTTTATCTCTCCAAAAAAATGTAACCACAAATTTTGAAGCCCATCACAATGGAAATTTTAAAATAGTGACAATGTAGCGTAGTTAACTTTGATGAATTTGATTAATCATTTTTTCTAACCACAGTCCCTTCTCTTTGGATTCATGGGGTTTAGGTCCCACTGGCCTTATGGCAGATCCGCCACTGGTCTTCATCTATCCTGCCGCGACGGCAAATTCCTGTACTTATTTTTTTACGTTCTCCACCGCGCTTATATATACCGTAGTGTACTAGTTTCGCTGCCAACAGAAACGTGTTGACCCGCGTTGATATACGCAGTACATCTGTAATGGTTCGTTATAAGTCGCTAGATTTATTTCATAACGTTCCAGACAATACTAACTGTATCGGCTCATGATAATAAATTTAGATCTGATCTGAATAACTGTTGTATGGGTATTGGGGGTTTCCCTTCTTCATAAAAATGTGCATACATATGTAAGATCACAATTTCTGTGAGTTTCTTAAATGTTTCAGAACGCTGTCCATATCGATATAATATGTGTGTTGTATGTATATATTTGTGAGCATAATTTCATTAAAGTAGAAAGCGACAATTCCAAAGTAAAAGTTGAAATAACCAAAAACCCAAATGGCATCTCAGTATCGCCGCATTTAATTAAATATCGTGTTCTCTTTGTTGATTGTGCGACATTTTTTACGGCAAGGGGATCTCCCGAGGTACACTCTTCGAGAATTAATTAACTCGGAAAAAAAGTCCAGAACGAGTTCATCTCACCTCCGGCAACAAATATTAGGATTATGTTAGTCATCACATCCTTTTTCCTCTTAATTTTCGCGTTTTTTTCGTTTTTATTGCTTCGGCGACGTATGAGAGAGCTCACGTAGACTACAGAGAATCATAGGGATAAATAAACAAATAAACAACAAATCTCTGAGGTTCTGGAGTTAATATTCCCCTTTTGCTCGTGTTCAATCTCCATTATTTTCAATATTTTCCAGTCTGTGCAAAACCGTTGTTACTAGTCTCGCACATTTCGACAAACATCTAGTGTACCTCAGTGATCCACACTTGGTCCACCATTTTTTATTAATACCATCGCCTCCTTCTACACTGACGTCCATTTTCTACTCTATGTAGTAATGATGTAACATTTACAAGCAAAATAAATTTTATTACTGCTTAGATGACCATGGTCTGGAGACGCCCGAGGTTATAAGAGATCTTGGTATAGGAAATTCAATATAAGCGTTACGCCACCTGGTGGTCGCTCAACAAAATAATTACTGTACTATTGTTTATGAAACATCCGTTGGTTTCTGTTTGTGTGTTATACCCAAGAAGACTAGAACTAAGGAGACCGAAGTCGTTCGATATCATGGTCTCATATCCGTCCGCCTCCAGAAGGCGCTGTAAGCAGTGCAGTGCTCGACGTCACGTGATCTGCGAAAGTCACGTGATGAGCAGCGGACCACATGTGACTGTTTATGAATGTAGGCTGTCAAAGCGTGCGCTTACATGCCGTTTGGCTTTAATAAAAATACAATCCGAATGTTTAATAAATATGGTTCGAAAGTGCTGTGTTGCATTGTGTGATACAAGAAGCCTTCCGAAGCGTGAGAATAACCGAACATTGTTTCAAATTACTGATGTATGTATGAAATGAAATATTTTCCTTTGTTGTATTCTTAATGTTGAAGCACGTAACATGAAATATTTTGAGTACATTTTCATATTGATAATTACGAAAATTTGTAATTGCAAAGATAACAACAAATTAACGAAAAATATCGAGCGTCTGCCACATATCACTGTATTCGCATCACGGAGATTCACACGGACCCTAACGCACCCAGAATTAGTACAGAACGATACTGCTTATAGCGCCTCTGGAGGCGGACATATTCGAACCCCTCGCGTTATACAGCGAAAAGCCGCAGCTCTGTCTCCTTAGTTCTAGTCTTCTTGGTTGTACCGTTAAAAATTCAAATACTCCTTTTTTAGTGAAACTGTATTGTTGTGTACCTCTCTGTTCGCCTGGATTAAAATGGGCCCCCATTTAACATTTTATATATTATCTGAAGAAAGAAAACGTCAAAGTTTCCGTGGTACATAAATTTGGTGAAAAGGAAAGCATAAATAGACGCAAGACTTGAATATTTATCTTGAATAACTAATTAAAGCCAGTTATGTAAATGAGAGTATCTTCTTTGTGTTTTTCATTTTGCTGAGGGTGACTATTTTTATCGATGTAAGTAAGATTAGTATTTCAAGGTTAAATATATTATAACTTGTGTTTGTTTCAGCAAAGGATTAAAAAAAAGGAAGATATTGAAAAAAAAACTGCAGTAACCTCAAAGAAATTACCTTTGCAAAATAGCATAATGGAGGAAATGTTCGCCCAGAACTGAATTACACAAAAATTGGCAATGCAAGATCGATATTACTCAGTTTGATGTCTGAAATTCCACTTCTAACTGCTATGTTAAAACGCAAATTGATATTTTCATAGTTAGTAGTCTGATTTATGAATATAAAGTAAAAATGTACGTACACGATTTTAAGTAAAATGTAAATAATAATAAACAAAATGAGGACTTCTGAACGCAAAACGGGTTAATTTAACCACTTTATTGAGTCGACATTTTTCAGAAAATTAATAATTCCCAAGTAGTTGTTAATTACACAGTGCGGCGTTAATTTTAATATCTGCAATAACCAGATAGAAGCATGATTTATGCCACAATCAGAACCAGTATAATAATGAAACCATTAAGTAACTTTATCGTGATTATCCTGGTCGATCTGTAGAGATCTATGTTGCTCGGGTACACTTCAGGGAACAATGCGGAGCTAGTAAACTATATTCTCGCAGGCAGCGGCGGCGGCGCATCCGCAGGAAGTTTCTCTTCCAAAATTTAAATGCATTTAAAATATATTTAAAATTTGTGGAGGAAGAATGGTACATGACATCAAGTGAAGTGAATAATTTCAGAAAATGAAGAAAGAGGTAACGCAAAAAATATAAAAAATTAAAAGACCAAACAACAAACTAAACTAAGACAATAATAATATCAAATATTTTTCTCACTAAAATAAATTATAGTACCTACATTGAAATTGGTAGTAGTATTAAGCTCTATACTTTATTATTTTTATAGTATTATTTTAATATTTGTTTGAACAAAATCTTTAGAATTTGGTGTCAAAGGGCGGTGCTTTTTTTTAATTTTATCCTTGTTTTTGTACGCATCACAAAAACGTAATTATCATTTTAAGTTATTTTCTCTTGAACAATTTGTTTCAAACAGTTCTATCTTACAAATTATACGAGCATGGTAAATACAACTGAGTAACGCCATAATACATGTTTAATACTCTAACTGAATAAAGGTATATTAAGCCAGATTATAACTAATGATTTAGAAACAGCGCCATCTATCTCTTTCAATAAATTACCTCTGTAACCCATTTAGGTTATAGGTACAGTTTTAGTCCATTTCCGAAAAAAACATGTAATTGTAGATCACGATTTTATTCAGTATTGCCATTCTATAGTAATTGTTGTTTGTCCCTTTGATATTATTGGATAGTTTTCTCACACACCTACATTGTATATCTATAAAAAGTTGAAGAATATAGGAGTCGTATTTTAAAAAATAGGTAGACAGCTCATGTAGAATACTTAAGCAGCTTATATACCTAAACTATTGGATCATACTGTACTAGGAAATATCATCTTTCCTTTAATATCATATAAACAAAACTCTTTTTAACATATTTTTCTTCTATTCTTAGTGATATTTGATTTCTACTTTCAAGTAATTGTTCATAACATAACAAACCATTATATAAGAATACATTATTATATAGTTCTTTTTCATCAACTAATTATTTGATAACCTTTATCTTGATTTTTCAAAAATGTTATTTTCTGAATAAAATCCTTCCAACTTTAATGATATGTAATGTGTAAGTTGGTTTCAGTATGCCAGTTGGTTTCAAATAGATTATACAAAATGTTTAACCACTTTGACAGAATGGCGGGACCTTTATGTTCTTATAGTTTTGAGGTTAAAACCCCATAAACCTCGTGACAGATACGCCGCTGGAAACTAGTAAACTATGTTCTCGCACAGTCGGCATAGCGAAATGCGACTATACCGACCGCTACCGCAGTTACCTTCGTCGAGGTTATTGATGCTTTCTTGGTCATATTTTATACTTCCTCACCTGTAATCAATTCTTGTGCTCCATACGCGGAAGGGGAAACCTATAATTTTTCTAATACTCACATACGCGCATTATTACATGTCTCTGTATGCGGTAAGTGTAAATCTTCGGAATTCTAAGGATAAGGTCTTTTGTAAAGTACACTCGAAAACCAGTTTTTTATCCTAGTTGTTGCAGATGTACAGCGTGACTCTCTTTAATATATATAGATATTATAAAGAATTGTAATTTATAAAGAATTGTTAAATGAGAAAATGATAAACATGTAACTTTTATTTTCTTTTTTTTATTTTTAACAGCCAAAATCTGCCAAACAATTTAAATGAAACCTTTAGTAGTATCTGTGGAGCAAACTGAGCTCAATAATACCATACAAATTTGTTAAACTTCAATTCAATGTTTCATATATATTAATAAGGTATCTAATACAAAAAAAAAAAAAAAGAATTTAAACTTATGAAGTTAAAAAAAAAACAACATTTGCTGCTAAAAAGTACTTCAACAAGCCCGTAACGTTTTTAAAATAATAGTTTAAAACATAATGCAACAAGGCTACTCCCTTAATTATTTTGTCAAACCGACTTGACATATTTTTTAAGACAGAAAAAATATCTTGATAAGCATCTAACAAAGTGCGAACCAGAAGTCATTTAAATTTTGTATTACATTATAATCGATCCGATTTTTTCACAATGTATCCATTTTGGTTTACAATAAACAATAAATAAATAGCCGAGAAAAAAATAATGAATAATGACATATCACAAATTCACTTGTTTAATACAATGCTAGACACACCCTTCGGCTTTCTATTATGCTTCTATGACTGTAATAGTAGGTATAAATTATTGCCGATTACTATTGCTCCATATTCGTGTTAATTTTTTTAAGCTTCTAATTTATAGATATAGTACTTGCAGCATTTTCTTAAATAACATAATTTTGAAACGAAGTTTTAAATTTATTTCTATTTTAATAATAGCAGCATCGTAACTATTAAAATTATGAATAAACCATTAGCAGAACTGTGGTCTTAGATGTTCACCCGCTCTGAGAATTTCATATGTGTATTGCAGACGATATGGATGGAACTCCAAATTGTCTTTCAAAATTCGTTGACACGTTGTGTAGGGCAGATTTACTTGTTGACTCAGATGGCTAATTGATGTTCTTGGATTGTCCGCTGTCACTTCCCTAAACATTTCAACGTTTTCTTCTGTCGTTACGTTGGGTCTGCCAGTTCCTTGTTTTTAATTGGCGCTTACAGTTTGCCGGTACAAATTTAGGAAACATTTTACTGACCAAATAAAATCTGGGAGAACTTCCCTGAATTCCTCATATATACTCAGTTCATATATTCAGTTTCCAATGATTCTACTGCCACTTCTAAGTTTGACAACATAGTTTCGACATAACCCTTACCTCCATCTCTCTTGTTCATAGCCAGATTTGATGACATTTTTTTAATGGCTGGTTTTAATGTTCTATACACAAATTTACTCATAAAATCAAATTAAGAACAATCGAAAAAGAATATTTGCGTGTTGCCAATACCTACTACTTTAGTCCATAATCACTTATCTTTAAAGAGAAAGGATTGCATACTATTTATGACATGAGTGACACCATAGCGAGATTCTTAACAGCAAGGGAAATTGGTAGATGTACATACAACCTCACCGTCACTGAATATGAATATAAAATCAAAAGTTTCACCAGTATTATTCAGGTTCTAAAAGAGGGGCCCATTCTATAGACCTTGGATCTCGTCTTTTATCCTGCTAATCCTTGAGTTTGCGTTTCTCTGATCTCGTACAAGGAAGTAATATTCACGTGTTTACTCTAAAGATAATTACTACTAAAAAACACGTATGTAATCAAGCAGTTGAAAGTGTATGAGCAGTGGGTTATAGGAACACTAGTTAATGTGTGTTTCTAAACCTTGAGGTAATGCAATTACTTCGGGAGTAATGGTAGTAATAAAAATCCTTACTTCATGACAGGCCGTTCTCAATCATAAATTAGACTTGTAGAAAACAATTACTCATCAATTTTTTCAAATGGGTGGCACCTAATGTGGCGTATGGGATGTTAAAGATGCTGGAATGTAAATCTTCAAGGATCCATTAAGAGCGGTGCAAACAAAATTCCCCTCTTTTTCGTTTCTTACATTAACAATAACCGTTGGTTGCATTAGTTGCAAGAATAGCGGAATATTCTGTTAACGATGTAATTCAATTTATTTTTTTTCACCAAAGAATGCAATGCAATTTAGAATTTAATGCAACGAACATTCTAGTTATTTCTGTATTTTATTCGACCGTTTTTTCTCTTGACAATTACAAAAAAATTTAGGTCTGTGTAATATGTAGGTACGTATATCCGTGTACAAATATATTAGTATAACGAGCGTTCAAATAAACTTGACCTTAAGTTGGCTGTGGAAAGAAACCGTATGTTTTGGTCAAAGTTTTTCTAATATATAGCTGATATCTAACCCAATTGTTGACAGCTTGACTATAGGTAATTTGGTAAACTATAGGTTAAGTTTTTTATTCTGAATCTGATTGTTTGTGGTCAATTTCCAGCAACTGCATCGTTTTCAACAAAAATTGTTGAAAAAGGTCCACACGTTGTTCTATAATTTTTGACACCTGTTTCGAATAGAACCGAAAACATTTTAGAAGATGAGGAGTAGTGAATTAATTATAATTATTCTCCTTCCACTGATAGCACAGCAAACGCCAACTTTCTGCACATGAAAAAAGACATCGACAAAGACTTTGTTTTGTTTCTCCGAACTCCAGGTCTCATTACTGTGAATTCACATAACTACTAAGATGAAACCATGCTCCGTCGGAGAGAAGGTCCAGGTTGTTGTCACAAAGATTATTTAAAAACCACGGACAAAAATCTGCTCTACGAGAAATCGACTTCCTAAAGTTCCTGATAACAAGTGAGACGGTAGGAAAATAAGTGTAAGCCATTTTTTAAAACAGTATGACAGGTACCAACAGACAATCGGTTAACTGCATCAAAACACACAGAAAAGTTTTGGGAAGGTCTTCCATAACTTGATGTACATTTTCTTTCATCTCCTCAGTTTGCACTGTAGGACGACCGCTACTTTCATTTCATTTCACACTCTCTCTTTCTCCAAATAGTTGAATAATATGGCGAAGAGATTTATTCAACATGTAATCGATATCAACATCAGAAAAAGTCAAACAACTCTTATTATTCAACTTTTTGTCCGTTTTTGGACTAATACTGTACCATAAACATTTTTTACTTTTGTGTAAATACCATTTTAAGGAGTTTCTTATAGAATCTACACAAACTGTTTTGGTTTAGAACTTTAACCTTGAGAAAGCTGTCTAACGCCAGCTTGCAAAACTTTTTATTTTTGAACCTATGAACGACATACGTTTGAAATGATAAAGGTTTGGTCTTCTACAGTTCAAGATAATCGAAAACAACACTCTACAAATAAAGTTTCAATAATTTTCTGCCAGTGCGGCATGCTTTATTATTTCCTTCCAACTAAAAATAAAAACTTGCAGGCCTAGGCTTAACAGCGTCTCCGCTTTCATCGAATAGGGCCATAACTATCAATTATAAAAGATTACCTCACAAGGATTGAAAGTCCATTTATATGATAATGTATTAAAATTTACAAGGTATATTATTTGGAAAGTATTTACAGTTACTCTAGACATGCGTGCGTGTTTTACTTTTTACGAAAAAAATACTGCTCGCAAACCATTTCGTAGGTCAATCCTCTAACGGCTGCGGTACGTCTGGGGTCGTCAGAATCTGCTATGGAATACATACACGGCGTTAGTCTTATAATTATGATATATTTCCTTTCCCGAACACGTAACTTAAAATTTCTATAGCGAGATTTATGGCCGAGCATTCATCCTCAGCGGTGAATTTTCGTTCACATTTTTTTATGTTAATTTATATCCAAATAATATTTTCTTAAATCTTTGGTGTTCCCACAACTGGTTTGGTACAATACGCGCTTTAAATAAAAACTCTCACAGCCCGTACTAACGATAGTTTTATTACTAGATGTTTTTGTCGGGGTTTAACATCTCTAATTACGTATGCGTCTTGAATAACGTCTGGTGCTAGCAGAGAAAGATATATACATATATATACATATACACATCTGATATAAAATTAATATCCCGCAAAATTAACATTTACGGAAGAAAGAACATTCAATAACTACATATGTTATGTAAAGTTGATAACACGAAAAATTGTAAAAAAAGTGGACTTTACTTAGAGAAGTTCCTTCTTCAATCCTGGGTCAATAAAATTTTGGTGGAAAATTAACACAGTTCAAAACCACATAACTTTTTGCAGTATAAGTATATACAAAAGAAAAAAACAAACTTATTATAATGATTACGATTAATTAGCAAATTACAAATATACAGGTTGTCCCGGAATGATTTATACAAGCTATAAATAAAGCTTGCATAATAATAAAGATATCCGAGTGTAACAAAAGCGACGGCAATTTATTGTAGAATGAGTTGACGTTGAATTGGCGACGCTTTTGTTACACTTAGTATATTTATATATTTATATTATATATACTTATATATTTATTAGTACTGGATTTGAAGCTAGTATAAACCATTAAGGGAGGCCCTGTATATTAACAGGAAAATACTAAAAATCGTAAATCCAATAGAAAAAAAGCTTTGATTTTGTGATTTTACATATATTTGAAAACATTGTGGGTAAAACAGCTACTGAGTTGTTTATACATTTTCGTCAATGGAAATTGTACATACTCGTATATGATATACACATATTTGATGTATGAACCCTTGAAAGTTCAAGTGGTAACCCACTTGAAGGGTTTCTTATGTAATTATTTTACATTTTTTACTGTCTGTATTCTACATTACACACTATGTGTTCAGAATTATATATGTATATCATTTGTAACTGTGGTAAATAAACATTATTATTATTATTATTTATTCAACAAAAAGATATTGGAAAATTATAAATATAACTGTCATAGAAAAGAACATATTAAGTTCAGTCGTATTTAATTTTTAAAATTTTAGTCAGTATTTTTATTTAATTTATTTAATTTATATCCAATAAACATTGATATTCAATATTTAACTACAATTTTTAGGTTTGTCTGAGAATTTAAAACATTGTTGAATTTGTTAATAAATTAGATAATCATTTTATAGAAAAATAAAATGGATTTTTAAGCAAAACATACACTGTTAAAATTTTTTGCGAAATTACAATATTTTTACAAAACAATGGTTTAGTAAAATTACAAACCAATGTATACCAATGCAAAATTATTATTAAATTCAAGTAATTTTTCAAGACATGTAAAAAAATCACAAAAATGAGTTATAATGTGTTGTAAAAAATGAGTTGTAAAAAGACGTGTTGTAATATTACAAAACAGTTTGTTAGTTGCTAATGAAAAACGTTCTGGATTTACAAGCATTATTTGCGATTCAATTTATTAGAACTTTAAGCAAAATCACAAACAAATGTTGTAATTAATATTACAATTAATTTATTAAAAGTTTACAAAACTCTAAATTTTACAATGCACATGATCTTTGAAAAATTTGTATTGTCAACGTTACACATTCTCATTTTACAAACAATTTCCAACTAAATTGATTTGTGAAATTACAATGTTCGTCATATAAAATTACTAACCTTATTTTATTATCTTTTTTAGTTATATTAGTACTTTTGTTTTGTAATTTTCCAAAACAGAAACAATAAAAAATGTTTTGTAAAATTACAACTCCTAATTTAATAAATACAAAACTGCTTTGCCAAAATACTTCCAACTCATTTTTTGTAAAATTACCATAGAAATTTTTAACAGTGTATAGATTAGGTATATCTTCTAAAATTCTCAAAAGCGACATAGCCTTATTACCTTCCGATAGACATATACATATTACCTTCCAATAGCTTCCCTTGATCTTAACGAATTGTAAAATTGAGAGGTACAATTATCAAGTAAATTCTCGAGAGTTGGCGTGGCTGAACGTTGGGCGTTACCGGCTGCGTAAGTTATTACATCACAGAAGCCACACTCCAATAAGATCATCGCTAAGCATATACATCACACAGTCTCAGTATTTTACTATGTGTTAAAATCAAGGGACGCAATTTGCAAAATGAAAATTCGTTAAGGTTATCACGCAACAAGGCAAATAAATCAATTTTCGAATCATCCCGTATAGGATATATCCGCATGCAGAAGCACCGATAAATTACCTCGTCTCATTACACATTCACAAGCGAGTATATCACAATTTTTCGCTACAAATTGTTTTAATCATTAAGCGACAGTGTAATACCGCTTGCGTTTCCTAGTAGTGGTTTACATAAATGCATGCAATCTGTTATAAGAGGTCGTTGCATAATGAGGGAGCATGTGCACGGCTTTATTTCGAAACGACTTCGAGCGATGATCTACGGGGTTTATATTGAAAAAAACGAGCGGCTTCCTTATTTGCCGAGATAATTTAGTACAGCTTCTGGATTACTGATGGCGATGTGCGCGTACTGGTTCTCTTCACACTGGTTTCTTCAAAAAGAAACAGTTTTCTTTCATTTCCTTTCGCTTTACTATAGTCCAACTAATAAATAATGAGATGAGTCATCGATCAAGTGTCAAGTGAAGTACTACAAACCGGGGGAATGTCCAGCATATCCTTTCAGAGTGGTTGAAGTATTCGGTGATGGCGTATGCACCTATTTTATGTATTGATAATACCTACAATTTCTTGTTTTAGCAATAAAACTTTTCCCATTGGTTCTTTTAGTCACATTCATATAATCGCGTAATCATAATTATAGCATCGCTCTCTACGCTCATCACTAACGCGGTTATATTGTGATAAACTGCAACGGTCTTGTTTTAATTCCAACCATGCGGATCATTTCATTAACTCTTGATTGAACTACATATAAGTTGGACTTTTCTCAACAAAGCAAAGGTACCAACCGAATACGACAATTAGATATTGCGGAAGTCAGGATCCTACCGAACTGGAAAACATTGCAAGACAAGTAGTTGAGATGGGGGTGGAGTCATGAGACAATCTAGTAATGTTCCATGGCCCCACTCCATCTCAGCTCCATGTCACCCAATCTTTCTCAGTTCGGTAGGTCCCTCCATTCATCATGTGCAATGATCCTTACATTCGCGATGTCTAATAATAATTCATTCTCACTCTCAGTTCCTGACTACTTAATTAGAGAATGTGAAGTAGAGAAACTGGAAACATAAAAGTCCCTTTTTCATTTACTTATTACAATCTAATTCAAACATATGGACAATAAATATATTTGCGGACAGTGATACAAAGTTAATAGCTTTAAGTAGTTTTTCTAATTATGAATTTTACTTACAACATTGAATAATAATTGAATAAGGAACAGATGAATATGGAAACGTTCTCAAATTCATTTCTTCTACTTTCCATTTCCGTTTCCTTCTCTTCTTCAATCTGATTCTGTGTTTCAATCAATAGGAACCGGCTTTCTAAAGATAAAGTCAAAATGACGGGATTCGAAATGGAAGCAAGTGGGATGTGGGAGAGTCCTCACAATTTGTTTTGAATGTGTGGAAGAAATGTTTTCTTGGATTTTGAAAAAAGATTAATTATCATTTTTAAATGCAGTTACCTGCCACAGGATTTAAGAAATGTCTTTATCCAGAAGAGATTACAAGTGTTAGATCCATCTGATGGTCTGGTATACATATCCACTTTGTTCTAACGTGATAGTTTTAAATGTTTGTTTTATATGTGTATTAGAGCTTTGTGCAACTATAAAATGATTTTGGTCCCTATTTTGTCAGAATATCTCAGTAAATATGTGCTGAAAAGTCAGTTATGTTACATACAACGTTCGTATTCTTGTTATGGGTACAAGTATCTGATTACGTCATGTGAAGATGGCCACATAATCCCAGAGGAATATCCTGGAGGAATTATCTGGTGATATCGTTAAGTTGCACAATAATGTTCATATTACAAATTGATTAATTCTTAAGCTATCTATACTTATGTACCGACATATATCGATTTTATAGTTATTTGGAGATAATATTGTACCAAACTGTGATTTAAAAATATTTCTTATAACATCTGGAAGATATCTAAGCTATGTGCAGCACTTATTGACAACCAACAAGTCTGCTGACTTTGTCTTTTGTTAAAACTTATTATTATACCAAATTATTTTTATTGAAAAAAGCTCATGTTCAATATTGTGGAAAATGGAGAGTATATTTTGCAACTTGAAGAATTCATGACATATTGTTGTGTTAACATACATACATGGAAACAGCAGGGGTAAAGGTACTTTTTTAATGAAGATGAACATTTTCAACATGATCAAAATGTTTGCTACTTATTACCCTATTTTCAACTATAAAAGATCAAAATTGTGAAAAACGGGAGTACTTCTTGTAACCTCATCCTAAAAACTGTTGAGCGATAAATTGAACACGGTGATTTTTAGGTTTTGTTATACACTATTTCGAATAACGTCTGTCCAACTGAAATATCGTTACTAGTTAAGAAACTGCATTTTTTTTAAAACCCGCGCTTTCATCACCACCGAATTTTTTGCTCTTGGTACACGAATCTCAGCCGGTAAAATGCCCGAAGTGTTATTTTACTCCGCAGAGCAAAAACCGAGCTAAAAACGAATCGAACTAGGTACCCGACCACATTCGCGGAGTTCATCGAACCCCGTCCTCGAATAGAATTTGAAATAAAGCCTTAATTAATCTCCGCAACCATGAATAAGGTAAATAAAATGGTTTTATACGGCGTCGAGATCCTTTATCTTAGGGATCTCTCGCCTGTAAGCAAATGCCGCTCGGCGTTCGCAAAAAAACCGCCGGCCGAGCGAAATCCCGAAAATTATCCAGACAAACTGCATTTTGCAGACAAATTTAAAATTTTAATGCGGCTAAGCCTGAAATATTTCTAAAATCACTCCACTAGTTGTCCTTGCAGCCCGTTGCGTTCGTCTCTTTTCTTTTTCAGACGCGATTCCACGTGGGTGACAAACACAATTCAAGGCTGCAATGGGGTATTTATAATACATTTTTATCTCGTTCATTAATTTTTATGCTTATGTAAATGTTAATGCGCATTTGCATATTGGTTTGAGTAACGGCCGTTTTGTACGGCGGTTCGCGCTGAATTTACTTCTACGAATTAATTCGTTTAATTAAGTTATTATTAATTATTTCGGACGTGAGGTTTATCCACCATACGAAACGGCTGGATGACGGGTGCACGGTTCGGGTACGTTCGTATTTATGGCGATCGCTTTATAATCCTATATGACACGCTAGGTTCTGCTGTGCTACGGTCGAAAGTTGGTCGCCATCGCGTTGTCTGTATTGTAAATAGGAATGTCACGTAGACGTAGATGAGGATTCGTAGAGTTAACGTTATTTTTGTTTTAATATTTTCCCGAGTTCTCAAATGACGGAACAATAAAAAATACATTTAGACGGCTTGGATCACACAAAATTGAAAGGCTGTGTGAATAGCTAACGGCATTAAAACATGTATAAGGATGCATGGGACCCACATTAAATTTTATGAGAAACCTTATATATTTTACATTAGAAAAAAAAACGCGAAAAATGTTCGTTCGCGAGGAGTGTTCGTCCTCTGAAGTCTTCACCAATAGCTTATAAAATAATTGCGAAATTTTCCATATTACCAACTAAATACAAGCGCTCTATGTTCTGATATTTAGTTACAAATATTTCATTTTCTTAGTTATATCTGTAAGACCAAGGTTGCATATTAGCCGGGCACACATACAGAGGTTTATCTGCGGACTTTATCTAGGGCAGTTTAAGTCTGCGCTCTTTCGCGGACTTAGTATGTGACAGACTAAATGTTACCACTCCACTAACTTTAAAGACATGTCCGTAGACAACTCTGGCGTACTTAATCTCTCGCAGACAAAACGGTCTGTTAATGGGTGAAGTCTTATCTGTAGACTTTGCCAAAACTGTGGAATTTGGTCTTGACAAAAGTTTTTAGTGGAAACTTTTATGTTTCTGGTGATATTTTTGTTCTATGTTGTTAGTGGAAAATGGCCAGAAGAAATATAAATAAGAAAAAAAGTTGCATTGTGTTGCAAAAGTTGCATTCAGTTCCTTTCTGAAGCATCCTCGTAAATTTTGTATTTTTTAAAAAACAAAATTGCGGTCCGTACCAGGATACACTTTTTTTACAATACTGAATTAAAGCATCATAACCCCTGTTTTTTAAATTTTTGTTGACGTATTCATTTGATTTGATTTTCCATAAAGCTGGATGACTTTTATAAATGTCTATAAACTCTGTTAAAAATTCTTTCCCTATAAAACGGGTATCAATACCTTCAGCCATCGTTTTTGAATTATGTATTTAATTAGACACGCGGATTTCGCATGTGAGAGAAGACTGTGCAATATATGGCATCACCATACTTAACGTGTGGTTTATGTCTTCAGACAAGTCTGTACATGAATAAGACCGGCGCGTGTTCACACACTAACGCACAGATTTTTCAAGAGACTCTGACTGTGGCGGGCAAAGTCCGTAGGTAAACCTCTGTGTGTGTGCCCGGCTAATGGGTATATTCGTATAAGGAAGTATGGGACCCACATTATACAGGTACTTTCTAGGGCAATTACTGAATTGAAATAAAACACAGTTTTCTGCACCCAAAAGAAAAAGAAAAGAAAACGCAAAAACATTCAAAGAAAAGCGTTTTTCCCCGAATTTATCACCAATGTCTTGTAAAACAATTGCGAAATGTTCCATAATTACAAAATTCCAAACGCTTAATACATGATGATGCCTAAGCTGAGTCCTGTTTTTTAACAGTTTTTTCGAAACTATTCAGAACCATTCAAAACAAATATTTTTTCCAAATAACATTTTTCAAAAAAAACTCGAAAATGGCATTTATAATGCCTTCAATTTAAAGAAAATATTGTACAGCGAAATTCTAAATACGAAAATGTTTAATATAAGAATATACTAGGACCTACTACGATTCACCAAAAAAATCAATAAAAATAAATACGAAAATGTTTAATATAAGAATATACTAGGACCTACTACGATTCACCAAAAAAATCAATAAAAAATTGTCATGTTTTTCTACCGTGTTTTGAATTTGCCGTTTCGTTAAAAACATGTCCGGATAAATGTTATTTTCGAAATTAATAAGGTAATTTTTTTTTTATTGTATTAAAAAATGGTATTTGGAAAAACTGTTTGTTTTGAATAGCTCAATATACATACTATTAAAAAATATGACTGAACTTGTATTTTTGCATTATTTACAAATACATTACAAGTACATATTTCATTCTCTCAAAGTCTAGGGTTATTAAAAATGTCCGTAACCACTCTATACCAAAATCTAGAAAAAAACGCCAAAAATAAAAGATTATGCTTGTAACTAAAGAAACTAATAATTATAATAATATCGATTTTTCTCAATCACCAGTTCCTAAAAATTTTTAGGGAAGCTTTATGTGTTCTTTCGAAACAATTTTTTTCATTTGGATTTTTCTACATAATTGCATTCTGCGAGGTCTCCCGGTCTTTGATGAGAAATTTTCAAATTTCGCTCGCTCATAATGGTGTACACCAATATATTTTTTAAATCAGTTATTATTCTGAAGATTCACAATCATTAATAAATGAAGGGATCATTAAAATCTTGAAAGATTTTAGTTATTTAGTTGGAACAGTTATTTTACGGCAATTAGTTAAATTAAAACAATATCGCATAGTTTGAAAGAAATATATCACATTTATATACCACATCACAAGAAAGAAAAATCTGAGACATTAAATATTTTTTATTGTCTTTTATAAATAACAATTTTATTAGTGCGTTGAAACACACTTCTCAAATCGATTTCAAGAAGAAAAAAAATATATGTATAAAACATGAACTACATAGCTACATATGTCGTAACATTCACCTTGCAATTTCAAATCGCAGATTGATTGTTGCGAATCAGAACGCACGAATAGAAGCCCGCCTAATTTAGACATTCAAGTACTTGACATGTGGTGATAATTAATAAAAAAAATATGAATAATTATCTTCAGTTTAACAGCGCAACTTGATTGATTTTATAATTCACCGTAACGTTCCGTCGTAATATGGTTCGGCTTGCCGTTGTCTAAAAATTAAATTGACGTAGAAAAAAATGCCGGTAAATAACGTTTATTTCTTGGGCCACCACTTCAAGCCGGCCACTATTAACGTAAAATTACCGTCCAAGCGGGCGTAACAGTTATTAGTAGATGTGACGTCGGCTCAGACGAAGGATTACGCTCAGCCGTAAAATTGAGGGAACGTCTCATATAGCTATAATTGCGATCAGAGAACGTGTAGAAAATTTTTGAAATAGAAAACTATAAGATGGTAAGCCTACTTTTCAAAAATAAAGTACGAAATCAAACAATAAAATTTACAATATTCATATTTTTAAATGGCTTCTATGTTGATGACATCAAAGGAATCAAAACGCATTTTAAAAGTTATAGTCGCGGTTTAAAGTATCTAATTGAATTATTTAGATGACCTATCGTTGCATTTCCATATTTCTAATTATAGATATGTTGTATTTCGTATTTTTTTATGGCTTGGAAGTATTAAAAGAATTAAATCTTGAATATATGGTTGCAAGTGAGAGTTGAATAATTGGCCATTCATTGTTTTTTACTGCTGTTGATTTATTCGCAAGATACACTGTCGAAGTCAAAATTGATTTTTTGATATAACATACAGGTTGTTTCCTAACTTCAGGAATGATTCCACAAAAAAATCCTATGACGAAATGTCCCAAATTCCACTCCTACTAAGTTCAAAATAATATAAAAATGAACAATTTTTTACTACCTTTTAAGATGCAGTTTTTCAGTGAATTACTGACAACTCTTAAAAAAAACATTACCCCTCACTTTATAAATAGGATATATTTAACACACAAAACACAATAACGAAGCGCCTCTAATGACTAAAAATGTAACTAAGTAAAATAGATTTAGATATAGATCCCTAAAGGATGAATAGGTTAGTATAGATTTTGTAGAGTTAGTTAGTGATTTTAAAAATAGAGCGCACTAACAGTATACAAAGGTAGAAAAACTAGCTTATAAAAACCAAAAAACCTTTTTCGGACTTATTTACTAGAATTATCAAATGTTTTTAATAATTTCACCTACTACGATTTTTGACATGTTTGTGAGTCCATTGTCTACAGTAAATGTTATATAAATGTTAAATTGTTTTTTAAAAAAAGAAAATCTGATTAGTACTATCACAAAAACCAAAGAAATAATTGAGTAATCTATCTGCAACAAACCAAGAAAAACTAGATTGGGAAAGTTAATCAACAGAATAGAAAAGAAGACAAAAACTGATACATCTACTAGATGAATTTTGACATAACATCAATAATCAAAATTAAAGTAATAATGTAAGTAAAACAAATATTTTTTAACTCTAATAACCAAGTAAACTAAAATATGTTTCCTTTTTAAATAAATAAATGCTTTTTCTTCTTAACAAATAAATAAAATGTAAAAATAAACCTTAAACCATGCATAAATACTACATACGACAATTTTTATAAATAACAGATAGATCACATGCACTAACTTTAAATATCAATTGTAGCCTATTGTAACTTTTGTTGCCTGATGATGGTCATTTAGTGACTGAAACCGGTAGCAAGTCATAAATAAAGGATTTGTGAGAGAAAGGCCCCTCTTATCATTTCCTTCCGATTGAAAAATGAACTCACATTTTGCCATACTCCAAAGAATAACAAAGTAATCTGCAGCTTACGAATGAAACAATTATTACTAATTTATTTGAAAGAATTTATCCCAATGTTTTATTCACACGTAAATATGTTCATGACATTTCAGGTTAATATCCGCCGCAATTTGGGACCTGATACCTTACACAGGGTGTCCCAAAAAGCAACGTCAAGGCAAAAAAAGGTTTACAGACTAGCGATTTTTCACCATTTGACCTCAGTCCAAAACACTTTCATGCATATTCTTTGGTGTCACATCTCCAGTTAGAGTTAGGACAGTGTCTATAACCTCCTTTCTGCTTTACGTTTTCTTTTGGGACACCCTGTGTATCCTGAAGATCCTCCTCAAGATGGATCGTTGCGGTCAAACTCCCAAATACGTCCGGACTATTCTTGCGCACCTATTGTCGCACATATCGTTCAGTTACTAGACAGTCAGACTTTTCGTTGTATTAATTAGTTTAAGAACGGTAAGCATTTCCTCTTCTATTTCCCACAGCTCTAAAATGAGGCAGTAAGCGAGGCTAGTTTCGCAAGCGCCGTTTAAGACCGCCATCGCCATTAAGTTGTGTTACGACGCGTACCAATACTACGGCGTTCTTTGTCAGTGATTTTCTGGTCTGCTAATAAAAGAGGACGGTCTAAAAATAGCTTTCACGCTTCGTAATTACCTTTACAAAAATGATATTTATTCGCGTATTAATTCATTAATAATTTATTGCTCCGCTACTTTGGTTCTTTTATCGTCGGTGTTAGTGCCGTACCGTAAATTGTACGCCGTTTTTAATGTGTAAGCGCTGAAAGAGCTGGGGTGTAGTTTTTGCTCCGATGCAATTATTCGCATAGGTAATTAGGTGTGAGACGAAATGAATTATGTTTAGGAACACACAACCACAACAACACAAGAACAGTTAAAAAGAGCATTGAATAGCCTTCGCGACGTGATACCTACACAATTAATAACACTGTTCTGCATGAAGATCCTCCTCGCCAAACTTATGTGTTATTTCGATAATTTCTACCTATGTACCTAACCCTTACACTGACCTGTATATTATCGTATCACGTAGAGAAAATCTAGAGAATATCACCAACATATTTTTATTGATTGCAAAGCAGGTAGAATAGAATAGAATAGAATCATTTATTTGTCACTTATGCTGTTACATATAAACATATGTGGCCGTCAAAACACTATATATCACTAAATATGAGTAACATACAATTACTTAACAAAAATATTAGTACATATAAAAATACATTAAAAACTTTTTACATAATTTGTAAACGTATATAAAAACTTTGGGTACTATAAATATACTAATTAATTAGTTTTTATTGGTTTAGAAAGTCATCTATAGAGTAAAAACATTTGGCGATTAAAAACTTTTTTAATTGTAACTTAAACATTTTATGTGTTAGAGTCTCCTCTTTTATATGCGTCGGAATTTTGTTATAAATTTTAATGCCTGAGTAATAAGGTGATTTCTCATATAAGGCTTACCATTACTTATCCACTTACATAAGCTTTTATGTAAGTGGACTTCTAACATGCCCCCGTGTCGAGTGTTATGGTGGTGATAGAAATTATTTGTTTTAAATAGTGTAAGATTTTGCCTGACGAATGTTGCCATTTTATATATATACATTGAAGGGAAAGTCAATATTTTATTTTTAATAAGACATTTTTTACAGGTATCTCTTAATTGCATATTGTACATAAGCCTTATTAAACGTTTTTGAAGAATAAATATTCTGGTGGAGGATGAGGCTCTCCCCCATAATAATATATTATAAGTCATATGAGGATACGCTAAAGCATAGTAGATGTTTAACAGAGCAGATGGATCGAGTGTTTGCTTAAGAGTATTTATACCAAAACAAGCACTATTTAATTTTTTACAAATGTGGTCAACTTGATGATCCCAAGTAAGTTTGCTGTCAACGAATGTTCCTAAGAATTTTATTTTCTCTGAGAGCTGTAAATCTTGGCAAATTTCTGGTCTATTACGATGCTTTGAGAAGTACACACATTCGGTTTTTTCTAAATTTAATATCAATATATTTTTAGTGCACCATGTATTGAATTGCTTTATCTCCTCCGAGATAAATTTATCTCCTCCGAGGTATGAGAATGTACTTTATTTACCTCCTCTGCATATAAAACTAGGGCTTATAAAAAAATTTGTCTTTAAAAAAAGCCCTAAATAAAGAAGGGGATGCTTTTTTTTGTTTGAGACGGAAATTCGCGCATGTAAGTGAGGCAAAGCTTAAAGAAGGAATGTTTGTTGGGCCGCAAATACGAGAACTTTTTAAAAATTTTGAAACTACACTTTCGAGAAAAGAAAATAGAGTGTGGACTGCCTTCAAAAATATATGTAGCAATTTCCTAGGTAACAAGAAATCGGAGAAATACAAAGATCTAACTGAAGAACTCATCCAATCTTACACGACGTTAAGCTGCAACGTACCTATCACTTAAGCAGCATTTTCTTCACTCCCATTTGGAATCATTCCCTGACAATGTAGGTGCAGTTTCAGATGAACACGGCAAAATATTTTACAAGCAAATTGTTCAAATGGAGAAGCGGTATAGTGGAAAATGGACCCCAAACATGTTAGCGGACTAGTGTTGGGCCCTCAAACGTGAAACCGATCCCAGCGAATACAAGCGAAAAAAGACAACAAAATAATATATTGATTGTGTTATACTTTTTTCGATAAAAAACTACATTTTGTAATAAAAAGTGGTTTTGTTTTTTTTAAATCTTCGAAAATTCACTAGATTGCTTATGATTGGGTGTCTCATATTTTATATTCGTCTTCCCTTCTCTAAAAACTTATGGGTGATAGATAAAAACCGAGCTCATATTTTAATTCAGCACATTACAGTAGACACCAAAAACCCAAAAAAATATCAGGAACCGACAAAAAACTTCAAAATAAAAATGCATAACAGTGCAATTGGTTCAAAAGTTTGCACTGCTCATTGCAGGAACCCCTTGACTTAAAGCAATTAACAAAAGAAATTAAAAAAAAACACTGACCTTCAAAAATTATATTGCAAAGGTATTAGTACCATTCAGAAGGATTAGAAAACCAAATTCAGTTCCATGAAACTTTAGAAGACACTCAAATGTTGAGAAACTGAAGTATTTTCCATAATATGCAGTAATTTTTAAATTTTCTTTGATAAAAAAAAATATTTGAAACTTCCCATACATCCAGCTTAAATCATATCCATTATATTTGTGGACTATCCATTATGCGTACATTTCCATTTGTATTGCAGAAGAAATGGTTGTGTTTAGCAATTCCAATTCAGTAATGTCTATTAATTATCTGCTTCAGGAAGAGGCAAATATTATTCTCCAAATACAAATGTAAATCAGTTTTCCTGTTGCCTATTAAAAATCAGGTTTGGTAATTCCAGAACATTCATCTTGACTTTCTTTATATTTCAAATGAAAACATTGGGATCATAAAGCTCTAACAGTTTTGCCTTATTAAAAGACAAAGATCAATGGTTTGTTGACTCAATCTACTGCACGAAAGTGCAACCGGTTATTATTTTTTCGACTTGTTATATAAGATAAGATGACCAGGTAACATCCCATCTTCTAATTCCAAAAAATATTTCGGTGGAGTTCGTATAGCAACATTTTTTTTTTTTTGTTTTAAAACGCACTGATAATAGTAATGAGAGTTTAGTAACGACGATTTCATCTTACAATGCCTTATCCTATTGCCAACCTTTCGTGAACATGTATAGCAAGTTTTCTATTTGCATGTACCATTGTTGTGTACCATCTCATTCTTCAGCCACGATGTTCTGTTTCTGTCAAGGCAAAGTTTTCCTTCTCTGAAGTTCTTATTAAGAAGGTGCACTATATTGTGTGTACTATGTGTACTACTGTACAAAATATCTGCATATTAGGCGACATTAAGTAGTATTACTTTAAATGAGTGCAAGTTTGACTGACGCCATAAGATCACAAACAACAACAATTGCTGATTTGGAAGATGTGGATCATGATCCACATAGTGTCGGAGAAATCGTAGTGTATTTTTAATCCTTTACAGATTGTTTGTAAAATACGGAATGTCTATAAAAGTGTTATAAACTGCTCTTTAGTAATCGTAGGAATGTAATATCGAAATATAGCATCTAAACTAAATAATTTCTACTAGCGACTCTAGTGTGTTATCCACTATACGTCCTACACAGCCTTTCTATTGCGGACGTGAAGAAAAATGGCATTCGTATACGACCGATAATTACAACCTTGTTACTCTTGTTGCAAACGAAATTTCTCTTTATATTTTTAAGGTATGACCTATAATTCCTTTTGCTATTGTGCTCTCAAGCTTCGAGATGTTTGTTCTCAGTGGGATACGAGTACCAAAGCGTCCAGCCGAGTGGCGATGAATAGACATAAGATTGATACAATTAACAAGAACATGCAGAGTGTCGACACCTTCGCCAGATTGGCGTTACTCTTTTACTATCAGAGATGATCATTAGCCTTTTTTCATTTCTGTAATTTAATACAGCGGTAAAATCTGATGTTACAGTTCTGGATTTGGAAAATAATTAATTACTCTGGGTAGGTGTTTTTCAGACTGTGTTAGCTTGGTACACCTCGCAAAATTGAACTCATTGTCATGCAGTTGTCGGGAGACTCGATTGTGTATCTGTCGATTGGTAAATTTTATTTATGGGTAGCGTAGCTGTACAGACGAACCGTTAAGTATGATCCATTATTCATCGTAAAAATGTGACTGGTTTGTGCCGGGTAGGCATTAGACTATTAGAGCAATCGGTCACTAGGAGTGAAATAAATGCATATTATTATTAAGTTTCGTATAGTCAAAGCAAACCTACACCGAAAGAAATATGAAGCACCGAGCAACTGTTGAAATTTTAATTGCATTCTACTTTACTTTGGATGCAATAAATGCCGTGTTGATTTTTATGTCAACTTCCATTCGGCATTCATTAAGTTGAGTAGCTTTCCGGATATACTTCTTTTCTTATTTTTAAAATATAAATTTAAAATTTATGTACCCAATAAAGTCAAGTGTCACAGAACACCCAAATATCATATTTTGCATAGACTCATATATTTTTTTTAAAATACTTTCGCCGGTAACGTCTTCAGATCTTTTCTTCAGAGAAAATTTGTTTAACCAATTGTTCAACATTACCAAAATCTATCTACCAAAATTTGAAACATTATCTAAAATTTAAAAATAATACTAATTGACTAAATATGAAGTTACATTTCTCACTAACTCAGTTGCACCTTAACATAACGCACCAAAAGTAACATATTTTTATTACCCATATTTTTAAATATTTCGACAGAAGATGAGTTGAATATTTTGGAGGAAAGAATCATACATCTTCTTCAGCCATACTCCAGAAAATTATTATTTTGCTATGGTGAAAGAAATTTTATGTTATAATTTATCAAATGAGGCACCGTTGTGAAGACGGTTCAAGAAGTAATTAAACAATTTGTAGTAATGCACCCCAGTCATCCGCAACCTTTAGCAGCCACCCCACTGGGACGCCCAACTAGAAATTCCGTCGCCGACTTTTCGAAAAAAATTGGACAATTGGACCGGAACTATTATAAATCTGTCGGTAGAGTGTGAAAGGGCATTTCGACGACCTTTCTTAAGTGGCACTGTCAATCCATTTGGGCCGCTATGTAAAAGTAAACGCAATGCGATGAAACGGAAATCTGTTTTTGGCTCCCTTGGATCTTTGATTCAACTATAGAAGACCTTCGGAGAATAATTCTCGACACATTAACTTCTATTTATTTATGAAAATTTCAGATCTTGGACTATTTGGGCTTTTCTACTGAGTTAACGAGAGAGTCTAGATTTAACTAGACTTTTCTCACTTTTCCTGTTCCAAAAATTCTGTTACTTCTTCCTTTCTAGTGATTACATTAAGAAAATAGTTTTCATTCTACAAAAAGTTACACACATCGAATAATAAACGCGTCAGAGTCAGCCCGAACACAATCTGTTCTAATTTCACCTTCATCAACAATTCAATCAACTCCCTTGGTTCTTTGGTTCAACTGTAGAAGACCTTTAATTCCTGACACATTAATTTCTATTTCTTTATACAAATTTCAGATCTGGGACTATTTGGGCTTTTCTTCCGAGTTAACGGGACAGTCTAGATTTGGCCAGAATTTTTCTCACGTTTCCTCTTCCAAAAAATTTTGTTACTTCTTCCTATCTAGTGATTACATTAAGAAAATAGTTTTCTTTCTACAAAAAGTTACACTATCGAATAATAAACGCGTAAGAGCCAGCCCGAACACAACCTGTGCTAGTTTCACCTTCATCAACAATTCAATCAACTCCCTTCAACTACATACGACCTTTAATGCCCGACACATTAACTTCTATTTCTTTAAAAAAAAAAAAACTGTAGCCTTGGACTATTTGGTATTTTCTTCTGAGTTAACGAGACAGTCTAGATGTAGCTAGATTTTCTGCACTTTGTCTCTCCGAAAAACTCTGTTACTTCTTCATTTCTAGTGAATACATTAGGAAAATAGTTTTCATTCTACAAAAAGTTACACTCTATCGAATAACAAACGCATCAGAGCCAGCCCGAAAAGAACACAACCTGTGCGGGTTTCACCTTCATCAACAATTCAATCAACTCCCTTGGCTCTTTGGTTCAACTACATACGACCTTTAATGCCCGACACATTAACTTCTATTTCTTTAAAAAAAAAAACTGTAGCCTTGGACTATTTGGTATTTTCTTCTGAGTTAACGAGACAGTCTAGATGTAGCTAGATTTTCTGCACTTTTTCTCTCCGAAAAACTCTGCTACTTCTTCATTTCTAGTGAATACATTAGGAAAATAGTTTTCATTCTACAAAAAGTTACACTCTATCGAATAACAAACGCATCAGAGCCAGCCCGAAAAGAACACAACCTGTGCGGGTTTCACCTTCATTAATAATTCAATCAGGCCTATTGTAGAAGGAGGAACGTCAAATATTGAAATGATTTACTATTAGGGCTCGAGAGTTTACCCACACGTATCGCAGTTATAAATAAACATAAATCCGCGCCGGAATTCACTAACACGAATTCTCGTAACTTCGAGTCTCTCTCTCTCTCTCGCCGATCGGATCCGTTCGATCCGAGACGAGAAAGTGTATTTGACCTCTTAAATTGGTTGTTGTTTTAAGCACGGCTCAAAAACTGGACACATAAACCAATGAAAGTATGTTCTACAACTCTGGTTTTTAAACTGGACATTGCCATCTTTATAGAGAGTGAGACCGCGCGCCCGAAATATAAACAAGAGTTTCGGGCACGGCGAGCGATATTTGGCGACCTTTTTTTCTTTCGCGTCCATAATAAACGGAGAAAGTAGCGATATTGACGCAGTTTACTTTAATTGATCGACGCGTAGCATCGGCGCGCCTTTTTTGCACGAAATCGGTAAGCAAACTGGAGTATCGCAGAATGCCCCCAGGATTGAGTTAATAAGAGCGAGAACTTCTTTATTTTTCGCTTTTGAGGAAATATGTGTCCTTGACAAATCGTTTTTGTTTTAAAGAGATATCTTATTTCTCTTAGCATGAAGTAATTTCGTTTCAGACTTAAAGGGTAATCTGAAAACATATCTTTCTTGCTTGAGCAAATCAAATACTCGCTTTTGGAGTCAATATAGGGGCTAAGAACGTCAATATACCTAACCTAACTTACTATGTACCACATATATAACAGACCCATATTTATTGACGATACTAACAAAAAGAATGGCACTTGAATCTACTTTGTACCTTTTTCGTCAATAATTTAGATGAACTTTGTTTATAATTATGAAAGGTATCACATATACGAGTATACTTGCAACTTTATACATAGAAGAGTAGATTAATTGCAGGTTACATCTAATAAAATATGTTCCTAAAGTAGGTGACAAATTTATAATTTTTTCCAACGACTTTTATATTCTAAAGATCACAAAATATTAAAAACTTTTAGGTTCACTATATAAATTTTACTATTGTTTGCTGACTAGCTTTGAAAATGACAAAGTTTAAAAAAAACTGACCATATTTTATCAGCCAGTTTTCACAAAATCAAGTGGATGCATTTTGAAAAAAAGTTTTTTTTTGATTCAAATATGACTTGGCTATTTTTATAATATACATACAGGGTGTATAGGAAGATAGGGTACACTCAAACAAATTTGGTCGAAAAGAGATATGAGTGTTGAGTAGTCACTATTGCAAATGGCTTGAAATTTGGCATCTTTTGGCAATAGAAACAGGAAAAGTCAAAGTTTAAAAAAAACTGACCATATTGTATCAGCCAGTTAAATCAGAAACCTCCTGAATTATGTTTTGTAATAACAACAAAATCAAGTGGATGCATTTTGAAAAAAGTTTTTTTTGGATTCAAATATGACTTGGCTATTTTTATAATATACATACAGGGTGTATAGGAAGATAGGGTACACTCAAACAAATTTGGACGAAAAGAGATATCAGTGTTGAGTAGTCACTATTGCAAATGGCTTGAAATTTGGCATCTTTTGGCGAAATAAGTACGTGCTCAATGGAACATTCTACATATGTTTCTATATTTTAATTAACAAGTCGATCTGAGTGAGAAGACATCTAATTAATTGGATTTTATTTGAATTGTGTTCCAAATCCAAAATTTCAATTTTTTTTTTAAATCTAGTTTTATGGGTGAAGTAAAAAAAAAACATTCATGATTTATGAAAACTATAAAATATGGAGAAATTTTTAATTTCAATATTATTTAACTCGCTTTTTTCAAATGAGAATACTCAGGATATACTCAGGTTATTAAAATCTTCTGAAAATTCAACCTTCATGAAAACTGTAAAATATGAAGAAATTTTCAACTTCAATGTTGTTTAACTCACTTTCAAATGAGAATACCCTGGGTATATTCTGTGTATATTCTGTTATTAAAATCTTTTGAAAATTCAACCTTTCGATAATATCAAACTTAACAGGGCATTATGTTACATAAATGATATTTTTCAAGCACAAGCTTTGAGACCTTGATTTTTAAATTACATGCACAAGTTTTGAGCGATTTAAAACGAAGAACTACAATTTTGAAGAAAATGTCTAATAAAAATTAATTTATAACTTACTTTTTACAGATCGAGTTGTCTGTGAAAAAATGTGAAGAACGCTAAAAAAATTCAAATTTCAAGATATTGCAATAGTGTAAACCGAAAATTCAGATTTTTTACTATCGTTGTAGACACCCAGTATATGTACGTAAGTCCAATACTAGAATAACTTCTAAATTATAAACAATAGTCACTGTCTTGTGGAAAACACTAAAGTGGCTCTGACTAGTCTAATATTTTCTAAATTACTTTTCTTTAATACCTACTCTACTTTTCACACATCCTTATATAAGAAAAAAATTCGCGATAAGATCCGTCTATTATATACAAATTATTAATAATAAAAAAAGGTAGTAACCTACATTAAACATCCCTTACATATAAAATGTAAAGTTGACAATAGAAATGCTTTCAAATTCTAACAAATTTGTTCATAACGCATTCAAAAACGTGAAATTCCTAATGCATATAAAAAATGCCATAAGTCAAGTGAAGATGTCCTCTTCGTAAACAACATGTTAGTTGTTAGTTCAATATTTATTAGCATATCGAAAGTGACTTATGAAACATGACGTCAATTTGCCCTCGGGAACAGTGTGAATGTAAAAGTTCGTTTCTGTAGCCGATTTTTCATGTAGGATTAAAGAAACGATGTTGCCCAAAAAATCGTTTCAAATATATGTAAATTCAGAACGCGTGTAATCAATAGGTACTAAAAATATAATTTCTCTGGGTGTTAACAAACCCTGACACAGTTTTCTAACACCTAATCTCCGGCATGAAAATTTCTACTGAACGGACAGTAAATGAATGAATAATAAAATTCATTATAACCTGAATATAATTTGCATTCATATTGTTTTCTCATAGGATTTAACTAATACGGAGCATTATTTTAAAAGTAACGTTACACGTTAAGTAAGCACTAGAAATGTACATTTTAATTTAATAACCCATAAATATCCTCCGATTATTGAATCTTCCGTACGGTTTAAACCCAATAAATATTCTAAAATAGAAACAGGAAAAGTCAAAATGCAAATAATCATAGATAATAGATACATACATCAACGTTAGAGGTGAGACTTGACCTTAAACAATTAAACGATTAGCAGTGTGTTTTGAACCAGTTGCTTTCAATAACCATGCTGATATATTCAGAATACGTGTCTATCCTTTCCATTACAACATTCGCGAGGTTACGTAGCTCAAAAAGATTAATTGATTACATTACAATTTTAAGTTGTGATAGTAATTATACAGCCAAGTATCACCATGTTTCTTCTGGATTCTATATTGTGTTGCTAGATGTAAGGTCACTTTGCGGTAGTCCTACAACGTACACGTCTAGTCGACTTCGATAAGTAACCATCACAGTAACATTAACGTTAAGTTGTTTTTAAATGGCTTAGATTCTGCTAGCATCATTGTGCGTTCTTAGAATTTTTTATGCTGTGTAATTGTGATGTAAAGATATCGTGCAGTAGCCCCATAAAAGTGTACAATTCCATAAGATGATGGTCTGAGCATTTCGATTGTTGCGCCTATTAAACCCACGAAGAAACAAACAATTTATTGATGAAAACTGCATTTGACGGAAATATTTATCTTGTAATAGCGTAGCATTGAAGTACACTTTGTCACAATTTATCAATTAGTTAACTAATAGTGTTACAATTTATCACAGTTGCTACTTGCAGAATCCTAGAGTGGGTACTGGAACCTTCGACAAAAAACTGGACGTTTTCCACGAAGCACCGAACTACTATACTATATACCTATACTATAGCACCGAACTACTATATTTCTCGACGCGCGTTTTGCCAACCAAGTTGGCATCTTCAAGAGAAGACTAAAATTGTTTTAATCTAACAGTTTTTTTCGTCGTTTTTTTTTTTTACTTCCAGAATGAAAATTATGTTAGACTTAATTAAGCTCTTACAATTAATGTTATTTCACGGGAGTAATTTAATATATTACAGGATTTCATAGAAACATGTCATAACAAAACTAGTGTTGGTTCCCTCAAGAACTCGTGACGTCATTTCCGTGTAGTGTTATATGAATTACCGAAATTTTTTACGATACTTCACAGTGACCTCTGATTTTTCAAACAGATATATGGTTATTATTTAATGCTTAGACTATCTTAAAGCATGGTATTGTAAACCCTATTTATCTATCTATTACCTACTTTTCTATGCAATAATTTTAATAACGATAAAAAACGTTTTAACTCTTGTGTAGAGACGATGTATGCTAACTACTTGGCTATGACAGGTGAGACAGAGTTTGGAAAGATAGGCTGACTCAATTTACTTTAACATTGGTTACAAATACAGGTAATACTCAGGAAAATACGGTGGTAATAACGCACAGATGACCATCTAGATTTAAAAAAAAAAAAGGTAACTCAGGCGAGCATTTTTAGACGATGGTCACATACTTCTGGTGGTCAAATACAATGAATGATTAGAATTTTCTTTAAACAGATCACACAAAATTATCGTAAGGGTCATCAGTTTTGAAGAGAGTTTGCTCTGACTTATATTGTTACCGATAAACATCAAATGTATTCAATCACTAAATTCAAAATGTCGTACAAACTTGAAATTCGCACTAGAGTATATATTGCTTAGTTGGGCGGTTGCTCAGAAGTGCAATTGTTAACTTGTTCAGACATCAAAATGTCAGGAAGCAATTGAGGAGCCTGCTGCAACAACAATGCAGCTCCATTTTCAACGTGATGAGGTTAGCTGCTTATAATTTCGATAAAAATATTAGACATTATTTAACGTAAATTCCACACATCTCAGTGCATGGAGTATACATACTGACATATGCTGAGCTGCGTCGAACTTGCGTTAAATAACGTCTAATTTTTATCGAAATTATAAGTAGCTAACCTCGTCACGTGTTGAAAATGGAGCTGCATCGTTTTTGCAGCAAGCTCCTCAATCGATAGGGCAATAAGAGGATGCAAAGAGCGTATATCTTGCACTAATTTGCGAAAACTGGACTAAGACCTCACGTGTTATGGCACAAAACAGGATTAACAGGCCGGTACAATCAACTCGATACAGCATTGAAATCTCTAGTCGAAAGCTAAGTTGCCGTTTTGGAGTCTCATACAAGAAGGTCCAGAGCATGTTGCCCAAATATGGTGTACTTTATCTAAAAAGAAGGAAGTGTCTTAAATACACCCAGGCACATCTCGAAAAAAATACCTAGATGTTAGCGAAGGCTTTTTATGGGGAACTGTTTAATTATTATGGTCCGGAAAGTGTGCGACAACGCAGGGTCGACAATGTACAACTTATACAATAAGTTGTACAATAAAATACTTATTGTAAATACTTATACAAACAAGTATAAACCGTATTTTTAAGCGCCTTGTAAATTATGTACACTAACCGCACACCACTAACCTGGTTACAACCGCTTGGACTTGCTCGGTGTGGATTCGGGAACGGCTATATACAAAAGTTGTCGAAATTTAGTATTTTACGTTGCAAGTCAACGTATGCGAGCGGACGGACGGTAGAACGCCAAGTTTAAAATAATTTTGTGTGTCGTGTAATAAACATGTGTATATACATAAGTAGTATTTTGCACCGTGTACGTATTTCTTTTAGAGTTCGTGTATGTATTTACATATAATCTAATTTTTTGAATAGACTGAAAGAATTGATTGAAAATTAAGACGATTTTACAACAGACAGATCACATATTTTATGTATTCCTTGTAATCGTCGATATGTGTATATTTCTTAGACGCCGAGAGTATGAGATACATTTAGATTCGAAGATCCATCAACAAAATATTATTGATATAGTTAGAAAAGAGGAATTTCAGTTTGATTTATGAATAATGTTTTGCGCATGTAGCCTTTCGTGGAATGTGGTCGACAATATTCCCTTTAGACGTTTTTTTGTCAAATATGTATCTGATTTCCATTGCCTAGTAGCCATACATCGCGTAAAACATATTTGCAGAATACATATCAACGTGTTATAGGGATTATCAAAGCAGATTTTTGCTGTAATAAGGTCGTTAATGTTCTGATACGAATTTTAGGTGTTTCAGATATTTCGACTCCGATATTGATAGCTAATAAACGGATTTTGCAAACAACGGCTAAAGGTATAGAAATAGTAGTAACACGTACATTGTCCTCTGTAGATAAAATAGTAAAAAATAATAATGTACTGATGTTAGTGGCAACAAACAACAATGTTAGTAATACAAACAACTATGCCAAATTCGTGAAAATAATGTGCATGATGTGTCGTCCTCTGTCAATATGAACTATTTTGAATTTGCACCTTTATCTTCAGTAGATGTGGAGCGATCATTTTCCTTCTACAACCATATGTACAGGCCAAATCGCTCACGTTTAACGAGAAAAATGTAGAAACGCTGTTCAGAATGCTGTCACTGTTCTGAAATGAAAGTTAATACTGGATTTTACACCTCTGATATTAAAAAATGAGAATAGTCTTAGCCAAATTGCGGATCGATGAGGATCGATAAGCTTCATTATCAGTTTTGGACATTAGTTTGCATATTGTTGAATGATGTAAAATTAAGCGTTATTACTTAAATTTGAAAAAAAATTTGTTATTTTGCTAATTAAGCCTGTTTTGCTAATTTTTCCTCAAAATGTATCTCCTATACATTTTCGAAAATGGTTTCTCTACCAAAATAAGCAAAAACAGAAAATACAAAAAGAACATTTCGCATCTATAATGGAAAAAAGACCTAACTGCAAATATGTCGACTTTTAAGATTATAATGGCAAACGTATTTAATTATAATGTTCTTTCAAGTGGAAAAACGTCATAAAGATAATTACTCAAATAAACCATAGATGGCGCATGTGATGTTATTCTGTGCATATGGCGCCATTCTGTGATTGAGAAAGCTATCGGAAGAGCAAAGAAGGCCGGACCGATTTACACTCCGGATCAGTACATAACGATTATAAGAAGTGCAAAAAAAAAAGGGAAAACCTTACTCCGTTATTGAAATGACCCACAGTGACTTTTATGACCTCAGACTATTGTCAGAAGAAATTGGTAATAATTATTTAAAAAATACTGAAAAAGAAATATTCAGGATAAGTAATACGGAACAATTACGAGAGAAAAGGCTGTAAACAATAAGTTTTTCTATAAGACATCTTATAAGGATACATACTGGAAGTCTGTACAGGTGTGCTCTGAACGTACTAGCTTGCGATGTGAGAGAAAAAGTATTGGTTTGAAAAAAGCTTATAATTCTAAGTTTCCTCTCACTGAAACCAAGAAAGAGGCTATTTTAGCTTTAATAAAGGCTAACGTGGTGCCGAAGTATTACGAATCATTTTTTAATAATCACATTTTTTAAATAAGCTTAAGCTAAAGACCAATTCATTTCATATATTTTTACGTACCGTAGAATACTAAGTTTTTGTGTTTTCAGTTCTTAGAAATAATACTTTGTTTTGTACAGCTTGTTTTTATATAAATACAAAGCAATATCCAGCTAAATGGAATTTTTGTTTCGACATAACTGAAAAATAATGAAACTTCATTCCAAAAGGAAAACGTCACAATTACAAAACTCATGTTTGTACTGGCCAAATCAAAAAGTAATTAAAACAGTAACTATGTTGCTAGTAAGTACTGAAATATAGTTATAACTGTTCCAGATTTTACTTGCGTATGGCGAACGTATGTATTAATTTAATGTATAAAAGTAGTTTCCCACTTTTTAAATAGCTTTTTCTAACAATTGTATTATTTGCAGTTAGGTCTTTGTTCCATTATAGGTGCGATTTGTACGCCCTCCTTCCCTTAAGCCAGCGCTATAAGGGCCTAATGACCGCGGTCCGGCGACTACGCATCTCGGCACATCGTAAGAGTCGTGCTGAATAGGCCTTTGTTGGTCTCCCGCAGCATTCTTTGGGAGCAAACGGTTAAAATACAAGAAAGAAATTAGATATCGGGACGGAGGCGAGGCGAGAGAGCCTTTATCTCTCGACGCGGCCGCGGTCTAGCTGTTAACCGTCATTAATTATGGTTTTTAAAGTAACACGTCGGACACGTCGTACGAAATTGGTAGCCGAGCGAACGAAAAGGCTGAAAAACCGTTCGAAATTCCCCGATGAACCATTACAGTAATCCCACCTTTATCGCGCTGATTGATCTACTAATAGCCGATGTACGCGTTCGAATCGCGGAACTGTTAATTCACGCTAACCCACATTACATAGGATATGGAGAGCGTGTTTGTGTTTTCTTGATAAATGATGGGTAATTATGTTAATGTTTTGCGTCGGTAACGCGAAATGTCGATATTAATGAACTTCTACTGGTAAACAATAAGATTGCGCTGGTGTTGTCGTTCGTCCTCAGAAATTGTTAAATATTCCCCAAAAGTTTATCTGACACCGTGCGATATCTTTCTGTCAAAATACCTCTTGGTCTTCATTTTCATAGACGACTTCTTGAACATCCAGATTCAACACCATGTGATTTTTGTACTTTTACTTTCTTAGCCTCAAGCCCAACCATCACCCCTATAGTTTAAAAAAATCAAGTCACTAAAAAAAAGTCGTCAAAGTTAGTCGAGCAAAAAAAGACATATTTCCATTCTTAATCTCAAGGTTATAACCTTATTGAATTGTCAAGGCTGTCAACAGTTGTGACAGGCACTTGTCAAAAGTTTGACAACAAAAATGTTGAGTTCGAGCGTCCACATAACCGCTGTTTTCATCTCTCGTTCGTAGCCAGGTCTGATAAAAAAAATTTTTGAATGGATCATTATGTCATGCAGTTAGAAGAACTCTACTTCCCTCCTAAAAAGTCAAGTTTCACGTTTCAACAACAAAAAACGTTGATATCTACCTCATATAACACCCTGGTAAAATTAAAGTCATAAAATCATTATCTTTCATTATATATATGTATTTCTTCTATATTTCAAAGCTGTTTCTATACCTCCTCGAAAAATTTTATATTTTCGTCAATATAATCACTTGACTTCGTATGACACTACATTTCTTTCTGTCAAAATATCACTTGGTATTCATTTTGATGGGATACTTTTTTAACATCCAAAACTAATAATAAGTTGTGGCTTTCTTAGTTCTACTTATCTGTAGTCTACATTTCCAGAAGCACAATACATTTTATATACTACACACAGTTTTCAGATCAAACCAAATTATATCGTTTTCTTTATTTCTTCCATGTTTCCTTTCCCACTTAAATATTCGTCATTATAATCAACTCAAACCACGTTTGAACTCCCACCATTCAGAGATAACATCCTGGAGTGGAAGCTTCGGCGTAGAAACAAAAAACTGGACGTTTTCCACGAAACACCGAACTACTACACTTTTCTCGGCGCGCGTTTCGCCAACCAAGTTGGCATCTTTAGGAGAGGATTAAAACTTCAACTTTAAGCTTCCAAACGTCCATTTTTTTTTCAGAGATAACATGTTTGATGATACAATAAATAACTGATTTAAAACTAATAATATGTTGTGGCTTTCTTACCTCTACTTCTCTGTAAACTACCTTTCTAGAAGCCCAATACATTTGATATACACAGTTCCCAGATCAAACCAAACTATATCACTTTCTTTATTTCTTCCATGTTTCAAAGATTTCCTTTTCCATTCCCACTTAAATATTCGTGATTATAATCAACTCAAACCACGTTTGAACTCCCACCATTCAGAGATAACATGTTTGATGATACAATAAATAACTGATTTAATATTTTCATTCGGTTCCATCTCAGCAATTATAAACATTAATAAAGAATGAAGAAATCACTTCTCGATTTGTCACGTCTCTTCTTGTCTCGATTTGTCACAATTTTTTTTCCAAAAAAGATAAACACTGCGCCTAATTCCTTTCGAAATTCCCCAATGAGACATTGCATTAATCTCACCTTTATAGCAGCCCTATAAATTGACCTACTAACTGTTGTTGCATACGTTCGAATCACAGAACTATTAACTGAGGCTACATGGAATATGGTGAGCGTGTTGCTTGATAAATGGTCGGTAATTATGTCAATGTTTTGCGTTGGTAACGTGAAATCTCGATATTAATGAACCGAACTGGGCTCTGTTTGTAAACAGTAAGACTACGTTTAGAATCTGACAAAGCATCACACCTTTTGGTCAACAGGTGAGAACATTATTTTGATAACTGCGACACAAGCAGAAATAAGAAATTGCAAGAGGTTAACACCAATATTTTGGCTTTAACAACAGGATGACAAAAATATATCATCATGCATGCACATTTTGATACAAGCCATCATATTTCATCTTTATACTCTTCTGCAGGTATGAATTTCACCGATATTAGATGTGAGCCAAAAACTTCGTAACAACATCTCAGTAACCATCTTAACCCTAGAACGCTAAACATATTTCTAACACCACTTAAGACTAAACATTCTTAAAATTTACGAATCATAAAATTTTGCATAATTTTATAATTTTTTGTATTTTTTTTTTATTTGATATCAAAACAATACTAAACAAAAAATCACTAAGTGCATGCTTTACACATATCACCTCGGTGTTCGTTACAAAATGGCTTATTACAGTTTGAACAAAAGTGGGTGGTCATGCGTCTTTTTCTCGAAGCGCAACTCGCACAAATCGTCCTCTTGGGTTTATCAGGCGCTATTTTCTTTTCTAGTGCATCATGTGCATCTTCTGGAACTGCATGATCTAATATATTGCCAATACTTTCACGGAGTGAGCGCTGCAAAGTGGGTATTTTAATTCTTTCTTTTAGCCATGGCGTCACCATACAATTCTAACATGTATGACTTTCTAGAGCTTAGTTTTTGGCCACGTTTTGCTTTATGGGCATTATACAAAATATAACTATTTATACAACTAATATGATAATATGATTCTAAAATCAAGTTCTCTGCAATATTCTCAATTCTGCTTGAGTTAGTGATCTGGTGGCTTCCCAATGTTGGGACATACTCTTTATTATAAGATTCCAAATAGAACAAGTTAGATCTGTTCACTACTTATCTGAAAAATATTTTTTTTGTTCTGTGTAATATTAAAAAAGTTAAGACTAACCTTTCATAAAATTTACTACAATCGTCTTATAACTGATTATAAGTCACGCTAAAAAAACGAGCTAACATCATCGAATTATTCAGCATTACTACCTAAGAGAATAGATAGAAGCTCAGCTCGATACTTATCGAATCTGCTCGATGATAGCCAAAAATGAAAATCGGCGTAGTAAAATTTACGAAGATTAGCGTTCTAGGGTTAAATGAATCCCTATATTTATATGTTTTCCATCTAGAAGCTATATTAGTAGGTAGAGTATTTGTAATTTTTTTTAATTGTTAGCGTCCAATCCATTCCAATCATAACGTCATCACCGCGATCAATCCAACATGTGCTATCGTGTAGAAAATAAATATTTGCAGAACAGAGAGCGGATTACCATCTATAATATATTTGACGCAGCGCTTGTTTAATTGACGTGGAATAACACGGAAAACTAGACGCAACCTGGAACACGCAACGCTGCACGCGAGACATAATGGTGGCACTTTCCCGGCCGAGCATGATAAGTAGCGACATCTTTTGATTAATAGTGAATTAGATCAACCGGTGATTAGCATCTGAAACTAGATCTAAATACGAAAGCGTTGCATACCTACTTGGACAAATTGTAAATGTTTGACAGTCCATCCCACATTCCTCTGTTCTGAGACGTGGAATTATCTGAAACATCAAAACACACACGACCTGTTCCCGATAGCGGATGTCAAGTGGAGGCCTTGAATGACAGGCGGAAATGCAACGTCTCGTTTTCATTTGGACAAAGAAATTATACCATTGAAATTTACAGAAGGTGTATTCCATATTTCAAATTACCTAAGTTAACTCAGGCGATTCAGGATTACAGTTCTCATAAATATAAACACATGTACTAGTTCATGGTTTCTTAACAAATGGATGGATCCACAACACATGGCAATGTCCAAGTAGCGACTATTTTAAAGCACCTACGTGAGTTTTCAAGATTGATTATGTAACTGTTTTGAAGCCGTAGTTTAACAGATACTTTAATTACACTAAATTATTATTGAGATGTACCATATGTTATCTTGAAATCAAAAAGACTTGCAGGTTATATACATATGTAATTATATGCATACTTTAGTATTTAGTAAAATAATATATAATATATAAATACTTTAGTTATTAGTAAATATACATACATATATTTTAGATAATTTAAAAAAAATCTGATTATACGAGGCGTGTAAATTAAGTAGGTAATGATATTGGCAACGTAGCGCCCCAATCTAGCAACATTGCGGAAACGAGATTTTTTTTGAGAAAAAGATTTATTTGTTCTTTGTGACTGTTTTCATAAACTGTTTTTTTAGTTTAGTTTTTAAAATGAGGGACATTAATTTTGAGCAACGGTGCGTTATCAAGTTTTGCTTTAGACTTGGACACAGCGCAACGGATACTTTTGCAAAACTTCAACACGCCTACGGAGACAGTGTTTTTTCAAGAACCCAGGTTTTTCGATGGTTTAAGGCATTCTCAGAAGGAAGAGAGTCGACTGAAGATGAACCACGCAGGAGAAGAATGTTGAAAATAAAGAGTTAAATTTGAATCACACCACTATTCGTCAGATTTTGACTAATAAATTTTGGATGAGAAAAATCTGCGCAAAAATGATTCCAAAAACCTTTCGCAGGATCAAAAGGACATCAGGAGAGAAATGTGTCTAGAGTTTTTGGAATCGAATGAAAATGATCCCCATTTTACTAAACGTGTCATTACTGGTGACGAGATTTGGGTGTTTGAGTACGACCCGGAAACCAAGTGCCAAAGCATGAAATGGCCCACTTTAAGCTCTCTAAGACCCAAAAAAGCAAGAATGAGCGTCGAAGATAAAATGCATGCTGATTTGCTTTTTTGATGGCCAGGGAATTGTACACAAAGAGTTTATGTCTCCAAGCCAAACAGTAAACCAACACTTTTATAGAGAGGTTCTTGAAAAACTTTGAAAAATGGTCATACGTGTGAGACCAAACATCAAGAACAACTGGATGTTGCATCACGACAATGAGCCTTGTCACACAGTCATTTCACTAAACGAGCTTTATTTCATTAAACGAGCCAATAAAAACATTAATGTGGCTCCTCAGCCTCCTTATTCTCCTTGAGTCCTTATGGCTTTTTTCTCTTCCCGAGATTGAAAAATCACTTCAAGAGACGTCATTATAGGACCATAGATAACATTGAAACGGCTGTAACCGACCAGCTGAAGATTATTCCAGTATTTGAGTTCCAGCATTGCTATGAGGAATGGAAGAACCGTCTCCAGCTCTGTGTGGCTTCCCAAGGAAGTTATTTTGAAGGATACTGAATTGTAATGCTATTCGAATAATAAAAAAAATCAGTCTCATTATTTAATTTACACACTTCTTATATATGTTCTTACTCCTTTATGGCACAATCATAATCATAACATAGTATAAAACAATGTCGCTTCCCGCTGTCTGTCTGTCCCTATGTATGCTTAGATCTTTAAAACTACGCAACCGATTTTGATGCGGTTTTTTGTAATAGATATAGTGATTCAAGAGGAAGGTTTGCATAATACATGCATAATATAGTAGAGAAACACTGATAATTTTAGAGGTTTCTAATGTGATGTCGTAAACCGTGCGAAGCCGGGGCGGGTCGCTAGTTCTAATTAAAACAATGCATGCATATATGTGCACCATTTGATTAAGTTATTTGTAATTATTACTCATATATTAATATAATTTCAGTATAACTTATTTTAACCGTAGTTAGATACTATGACAATTTTATGTACTAAGCAGTGGGTTGTTGTGAAACTACCACTTGTTGTTAAGTACTTGAAGTGACAATTTATTTCTTAAGAAATTACTGCTAACGTAGCCTAAATGTCACCAAACGCATAATAAATCATCGCTATCATCAGAGAATGAAATTCATATTTTCTACCTGCTTCGGCCATGATTGACATCCAAAATACCACAATGGAAGGTACCTTTTTATGATCACTTTATGATACTTCTCTATTTTATGACCTCTTAAATCAGAACCACGGCCGAAGAAAATTCTAAACTGAAAAAATCAATTTACTTTCTGCTTTCTCGAACCTTAACTCACAATTAGATGCATATTATCTATATGTTATTACAATCTGCTTCCTGCCGGGATCTGCTATTTTCTCATTTTTAGTGCGTCATAATATGACAGAGAAATTGCTACTCTGAATATGCATGGACAGCACAATAGGGGTTATTACACTGTTGACGTGTGACCAAGAGGACAGAGACGACTACAGCAGTATAACTAGAAAACTTACAAGTGTGTGGATTCTCATGCTTACGCGAACCACTGGTGGAGGTTTTAGAATGTCGTTGAGGGCAACACTAACATTTTTTTAATCTACACTCAGCATTTTTTTTTACTAACACCACAAAATTTGAAGGCAAAAATGGCGATAAAGTAGCACTGCACGAAGAATAAAACGTAATACAATTAAAGGAGCCACTTAATTTGTATGTTTATATTTTTTTAAAACTCATGGCAAACAAGAAACCACGTAACGCTGTAAAATATGGGACTTAGTCGAGTAAATGTCGCAATAAACGACTTTTTTATGGACAAACGTTATTTACTGGTAGACTGAGAGATTTACCAATTAGCTGATTAAACTGTTCAATATTTAAATCGTGTCTGGAAATATACGAGTTTTATAATGTAAGAGAGATCATGCACTGAATTTAATGACGGACAGAGGCAAGAATCGAAAGTACAGACGCCATAGTGATTTCTCAAACTAATACTGATATCGAGATCAATTAAATTAACGCGTATGACATAAATCAAAGTGCGATAGCCAACGGCCTTTATTAAAACGATGTATTAACTCATCTAAAATTAACTTACCATGTTTAAAAGAACAGGTGTTGCTGTTGAGAAATATTTGAGTTCAATAAAAGACAAAAAGATATCGTCGAAGTCACTGGTTCTTTGGTTGTTAATATACGAGGTGCGTAAATTAAGTAATGATACAGATTTTTTTTAAATTTTTTGTAATCGAATAGAATTACAATTCAGTATTGTCTCCTTCAAAATAACTTCCTTGGGAAACCACACAGCGCTGGAGACGGTTCCTCCATTTCTCATAGCAGTGCTGGAATTCATATACTGGAGTAGCCTTCAGCTGGTCGGTAACAGCCGTTTGAATGTTTTCTGTGGTCCCAAAATAACGTCCCTTGAGGTGATTTTTCAATCTCGGGAAGAGAAAAAAGTCACAAGAACTCAAGTCAGGCGAATAAGGAAGCTGCGGAGCCACATGAATGTTTTTACTGGCTAAAAATCGCGTTGTCGTGAACATCCAGTTGTTCTTGATGTTTGGTCTCACACGCGTGACCCTTTTTCGAAAATTTTCAAGAACCTCTCTGTAAAAGTGTTGATTTACTGTTTGGCTATTTGTCAAAATCTGATTAACAGTGGTGTGATACAAATTTAACTCTTTCTTCTCCATTCATTCATTCTTGTCGTTATCCGACGATCTGAACGCACAATATCCCGTATTATATCGACATTTTCATTGGTTCTTGAAGATGAATGCCTTCCGCTACGTGGTTCATCTTCAATCGACGCTCTTAATGCATTAAACCACTGAAAAAACCTGGGCTCTTGAAAAAACACTGTCTCCGTAGGCGTGTTGAAATTTTGCAAAAGTGTCCGTTGCGCTGTCCAAGTCTTAAGCAGAACCTAATAGTATACCGTTGCTCAAAATTAATGCCACTCATTTTTAAAAGGCACTAAAAAAAACGATTTACGAAAGCAATCACAAAGAACAAACAAATGACTCTCGAATATCAAACTTGTACTGAAGGTGCAATTCCAAATCCCGTCTCCGCAGTGTTCCTAGATCGGGCGCTGCGTTGCCAGTCTCATTACTTAATTTACACACCTCGTATGTAGGTAGTTCCATATTTCATCTTTATTTATGTGCATTTCCGTGATCCTTGGAAAGAAGAGGATCAATCCTATTTTTTGTCAAAATCAAAAAGACTTCAGTAATAAATATTCAAATGAACACTTTTCTTTGCAAAAGTGTAGATACTTTTACCAATATTGTTAATATTCAAATAATTGGCTACATCCAAGGTTTTGACTAAAATCAAATGAAATGTTGTAAGGATATTTCCTTCAAGTAACTTTTTTTAACATTTTTCCTGGATTTGATTTAGTTTTTATCACTTTTTGATTAAGGTGATTATTTTGTGCTTTTAAATAATTTTTGCTAAATTATTTCCTTAAAGAGGCCTATAAACGTTTCACAACGGGAGCAAAATCAGTGAGATTTATCGGATACAATGCAGAACCGGTGGCCTTATATGTCTTTTTAATTTACAATAAAAAGTCTAAAAGACCCACTATAGAGAATTGCATAATTTAAGCATTCTAACGGTTATTTTTTTAAGTAGTACTAATAGATTTTTGATCGTGAGATAGCCGGACAAAAAATGCTTTTATCAAATTAGATCATCTCGTGATCGCCATTGCAGAGTTAAAATTACACTTTCATAAATTGGAAATAGCGAATTATATCCGAGATGGTCCACTAAAATTGGCGCTTAATTAATATCTGCTGAAGGAGGTAGCTAAAGCGTATAATTTTCCGAAGAGTTTCTAATAAGCATGGACGAACTTAGCTAAAAAGCTCCTTTGAACTGTTATATAAACAAAAAATAATAAGCCATACATAAACGTCAGTACCTCTTATTTATGTACTAGTTGTTTCTGTCAAGATAATATCGACAGCCTGTATGAATCGGATCATTGAACATGGAAAGTTTTATGACCAAAAGTCAAATTATTTTTCGCGGCGGGTAATTGAGACGGCGATAATTGTGGTTTGGTTTTGGGGACGATGGAAACAGAGATAAAGTGCTCCGTTAAGCAATTGGACAATTATAATTTCGCCAAATTGACGACTTTATTAACCGTTCTAAGAGCAAGTATCTGGCACGACGCCGACGCTACGAGCTTCAGATGGCGAGATAATGTTCAGTCATGCGGGGCATGTGTATGTATACCAATCAGATCGATCCAATTACTTTGTATAAATAGAAAAAAGATAACAATGAAAAAAAATGTTGATTAGAGTCAAGGTCAGTGGCTTATTTCTCGGGTGCACTGTATGAGGTGGACATAAACTAACCGCGGTTTTCGCTATATCATCGTTCGTCGCAGTTTCAAAGTAGCTTCCAACTAGTCAATACAATTTTAAAGCAGAAATGAAATACTATTTCTCTTTACCACCATCCAATGTAGTGAAGTTTCGGTACATGAGCTTGGAATTTTCACTGGAACTTGAATTAGAAAGAATGAAATTAAAATAAGTGGCAACAAATATTTATAATAACAGATATGCCAGATGTGAGAATGTTTTGAAGTAAATTTACATCGAAAAATAGTGAACAACTGTTCTATGGTTAAAGTTAATTTTCAAAAGAACTTTCCACATATTTTATTTTTAATTCCAACAAATGCTTAAAATAGTCTTACAGGCAATCTGAAGTTTTAAACAACATCTGCATTAAAGACGAAAGCAAATATTTTTCATATGTTTCGATAAATTTACTAGTACTAGGGAGTAATTTGTACGCAATCATATGAACACTATTTTTTTTTAACTAAACTTTTCATCATATCAACATTTTGCAAGAGGTAAAAAGCTTTTGAACAAAGTAAGCTATTAAAAAAACAAATTGGTAACCTTTATTCACGTAATAACAAAATATGAGTAGAAAACTACGCTTGAAATTAATTACACAGGCACACAAAAAAACTAAAAGTCGAGTGCTAGAAGGAAGGCCTATGTATTCCCATGCATTTTGATCCCCTGAACACGAATCCGATATCCGTTTTGCCCGATGGCTCTTGCGTTTTTCCTAAGCTCAAAAAACACCTTAAGAATGCCCGAAAAGTCTCAAACTAGTAAATAAAAAGCTTAAATGAGCTCTGACCACAATTTCCATACGTATTTTGGCGCGCTGAGACCAAATCTGAGGTCAGAATTGGCCGATCAGTTAGGAATTTTGCATAACCTCAAAAAAAAACACCTTAATAGGCCCGAAAAATCCCAAACAAGTAAATAAAAAGGTTAAATGAGCTGATCACTATATCTATACCTAATTTGAGACGCTGAAACTGAATATGAGGTCAGAATTAGCTGATCAGTTAGGAATTTTGACATAACCTCAAGAAACACCTAAAAGTTGTCGAAAAATACAAAACAAATTAATTAAACGCTTCAGACAGTATCTAAAAAATTCAAGACAGTAACTTTACACAAAGAACTCTAAACCTTAATAGTTCTTACCTTAGCAACTTAACAGTTCTTGTCTCAATTTATAATAGATTTAAGTTTTTGGTTTAAAGTTCTTGTGTCAGGTTATTTAACTTAATTAGTTTAAAATTCTTCGTGTAAAGCTTTTGTCTTAGGGTGTGGTAGGTTAAAAAAGTTTTTGGTTAAAGCTTTTAATTTATTTTTTGATTTTTGGTCGTTTTTTTATGTTTTTTGAGGTTATGTCAAAATTCCTTACTGATCGGTTAATTCTGACCTCAGATTCAGTTTCAGCACCCAAATTACGGATAGATATAGTGACCAACTAGTTTATCCTTTTTATTTACTTACTTGAGATTTTTCGTGCATATACTATAGGCCTAAAGTCGTATCCTAAAAGAACTAAAGAAAAAACTAAAATTTTTCCGAAATTTTAGGGCCTTCTAGCGGTTAAATGAAGCATCTTCGTTGGGCTGTATGCAAATTGGTCTAAATCGTTTTCTATTGGGCCGAGAAATCTCTGGGTAATAAACTCTGGTTTGTTCTGGTTGTACACCCAATTTCTAAACACCCTGTGTATATGTAAATACTACATTCCAATGAATAATCAACTTGTTAGAGAAACTGCTAGTAGGCACTTTTTGTTTGCACCTTTTATGACCTGTTCCCTTCTCTTATCCCTTAGATCGCAGGTAGTAGACCTTAATTGTGAACGCAGGAGGTAATAAAAGTACAACGTAGCCACATAAAACTTCACGGATAGCTACAATAGCCAAGAATAATACAGCAGATTTATAGGCCGATAGTGTATTTAAGGCTGTGTTAATTACTTTTTCACAGTTTTTGCTTAACTACAATAATTACAAATAGGAAGGAATGCAAGGGCGTAGCTAGTATTTTTCATTGGGGGGGGCGTCCAATGCAGGTTAAACAAAAAAAAAAAAAAAGGTCGTTGAAGGCAAGGGCAAGCGCAATCCCCCGACTATTTTGGTTTCTACTTCACCATTTGGGGGGGGGAATGCCCATACCGCCCCCCCCTTGGCTACGTCCTTGGAGGAATGCCGCTTTTTAATTACAGATACGCGCATATTTACAAACTTGGTTGTACATAAAGCTAAGAGGGGGTCTTAGCGGAAATCTAAAGAGCAACGTTGCCAGAACTAACTGTAACTCTGCATAACAAGTCTTTATAAAAACCCTATATTTACAAAATGCATTGATGTACGATCAATTAATATAAGCCAATTTAATTTTCAGACTGCGTTGCGTATCGTATAATAAAGTTTACTGTTATCTTTTTTCAACCCAACTACTGTGAAATAATTTTAAACAGTTAATATTACTTTAAACATCTGTGAAACAATTTTAAAATATCTAATAGGAATATTATGTTGATACAGTTAATATGACAACAGCGAAACAAGGTAGAACGAACGGTCCAATGGTTCGGCTTCGGCGTACAAAATTTCGGCGAATCGCAGACAGAACTGCATGTTGCTTCGGCGTACAAAGTTCCGGTGGAATGTATGTAGTTCTTCTACAATGCGCTCGTAATAACGCACTTTTGTAATCAGGCACTAGACCAAAATCATAATCATAACATAGTATAAAACAAAGTCGCTTCCCGCTGTCTGTCCCTATGTATGCTTAGATCTTTAAAACTACGCAACGGATTTTGATGCGGTTTTTTTTAATAGATAGAGTGATTCAAGAGGAAGGTTTATATATATAATACATGCATAATATAGTAGAGAAACACTGATAATTTTAGAGGTTTCTAATGTGATGTCGTAAACCGGGCGAAGCCGGGGCGGGTCGCTAGTAAAATATAAAATAGTATTTCAAATTTTAAGTCAAACAACCCTACCGACAAACCGGATGCCTTTCATACGCCTGTGCTAGCGACTGGTTCGCGATTGGTTCTCACCTCATGTTTACATCTATTCAACAAAGAAGTTAAATTATCAATTGCCCTTCGTTCGGCTATGTACGCATTAGGGTGCCGCTTACTGTAGAAGTAGTATATGACAAAATAATGCAAAATAAACAAAATAAACACAAATTTTAATAATTGCGCTATCTAACAGTTGGTTAACTGCAATAAAATCATGTTCAGTCGTTCATTGTCAATCTAATATCAGATGCATATTTTTGCATATTAAATTTTGTTAGTCTCTCTGCTGGGCGTTACATAACGTAATGGGCAAAATTTGTCAATAGATTTTAAGTCTGTGGTTTCTGTGAAAGGATGCCAACAGATACTACGAAAATGAAAAATGTCTCTCGTTTCACTTAATTTCAATTTAATTAGCATTTTTATTTTAACGTGTATATTTATACGCGAATTATAAGAACCATCAGCTTTTAATAGGTAATATCCATATCATTAATTCCCATGGTGTCCTCCATATTAATTTCGGCCTGTAATTAATTAAATTTTATAACTCTTAGTCTATGGACAGCATTCCAAAGAGACAAATGCCTAAAATAGAAAAGTTGAGGTTTTGGACTCCAATAAAACTGAACGGTACCATCGACATTTATCTGTGAGTTGACAACGTAAATGCATCATTATTATTCTAATCGCCTCGAGATCCTGATTTCAAGCCTCTCTGATGAAAATAACCGTTGCAAGGACAAGGACGTGGTGGGGAAATGAGAAAACATTTTGTTGAAATTTAATTTTTCACTAGCATGTAATAGTATGAAGAATTTAAGACGTCATTACCTAAAAGACGATAAACTTTTTAATAACTACTTTTTTATGAAGATTCAATGATCGCAGGGGGATTGCATTGGTGCAATGAAAAGCAATTGTAAAATGTTTTATGTTCCTTGTATACTTTTGCGAATTTAATGGTTAATGCAAATGTTTGTATTTAAATGATTTTTTTCTTTAATGAAGTTAATTACATGCATAGAGATTGAAGGAGAAAAATACCGTTCAGTGAAAGTTATACTGGAATACAAAAATAATGTAACTGGCTACATACTAGATTAAATCAAGTGTGAAAATGAACTACTTATTTTATTTCTTTAATTTAAACAAGAGATTTTTTCTGCAACTCTGTATTCAAACACTAATCACAGTAGGTTATCTATCAGTTTTTTTTTTAATTTATGTAATTTGAACAATAAAAAGCCGAGGTAAAAACGTACTACGGAGTTCCACTAATTATCAAGAAAATGTGTTGAAGAATAATTTAGTTAATTATTTTTTAACATATCCCCATAAATAAGAAATAGTCTGTGACTTACGGGGACATGAAACAAAGTGCTATTTAATAAACAAATATGAAAGCTGGAAAATAACTGAAGAAATAAATAAAAACGAAGATCGCTAGAACTAGCAAAAAAAATAAATCAAACGACTTTTATCTGAAAAGGTATACTTATAAACAAATGATTAAATAGTTATAGGTATTAAAAAAACTTTACGTGCCCATGAAACACCGAACTTCTATACTTTTCTCGACGCGCGTTTCGCCAATTAAGTTGTCATCTTCAGGAGAAGATTAAAACTAAATTCTAACTTACACACTTGCTCTATTTAGACTTAATTTGTCGTCACGGTTCACTGAACCGTAACATCGGTCTTTGTTTATCAGGGCAAACAGTGGACTGTTGGGTATTGGACTATTGTCCTAATTCATACTACTGTTACATTTTATGATTTCTAAACTTTCAGAAGCATCCAACTGTCTACAGTTCGTTACATTTCTAATTCATTTTAAATTATTTATGTCTATCATATGGTTGTTGTCAAAAGCATGTTGGGCAACGCAAGACTTTTCTGTTCTGTCATATTTTAAATGAACCATCTGTTCTCTAAATCTAGTCAAAATATATATTTTTGTTTGCCCAATATACTTTTGATTAAAATCTTTACAACTCATTTCGTATATTCCTGACTTATTGTCATTGTCTATTTTATCTTTAAGAAGGTCCTGTACAATTCCACGACTTTTCGAAGAGATACTGACAATTCGAAATTTATTTCAATGCCATATGAACCTAAATTCACCTGCGGAATAGATAAAGTTTTTAAAAATAATAATATCAATTTAGTTTATAATTCTAAAAATTAACTACTGACGCTTTTATGCAACCCCAAAGATAAAATCGACAATAACGAAAAGTCAGGAATATACGAAATAAGTTGTAAAGATTGTGATCAAAAGTAGGTATATTGGGCAAACAAAAAGATCTTTAAAGATCTTTAGATTAGTTGGTCAAACGCGCGTCGAGAAAAGTATGGCAGTTTGGTGTTTCGTGGAAAACATCCAGTTTTTTTGTTTCTACACCGAAGGTTCCAGTACTCACTCCAGTGATAGGTATTATTCCAGACTTTTGCTGGTCCCTGTATATTTCCTCAATGAGAAACCAGCGTCACTTTGGATTTTTTTCTTCTATTATACCTGTCAGACACACATTAATTCTAAACGTATTTAAGGTAGGTGCTCTCTATTAATCCTATAAAAAATGTTACAACAAAACAACAGGTATACCAGCTTGCGTAGGCACTTTTAATACACGAAATGTTACGTACGATAATCGTAAGGTGTAATAAAACAGTGGGTCAACAAAGGTTAACAAGGAACAATTTAAATGATTCATAATTTCGAGATCAATAAACTGCGCAAATGAAACGACCGTTTTCACTTTCAAAGCAAATTCTCAGTGCTAAGTGGGTCACAAAAGATAATTTGCATTAACAAGTAAATATCGTTTGGCGGAGTTGAAAGTAAATTCACAGGTGGTATAAACAAAACGAGTTTACAAATCATATTTTAATTTATGTTTAATTTACGAAGGATTTTTCTCATTCTTCGTGTAATATGCGCAGTGCAGAATTACTGCGAATTATATTTACAACATAATAATAGTAGTTATCATATCGTATAACATATTATACTACGGACACTGGTAGTTTAATGCCTTGTCAATTAGTTTATGTATTTTTCTAATTTATAACACAACAATACAAGTATAGTCCCTATTAAATTATTCACGATTATGTAAATTTATGGTGTTGGTATTCGATGCGCTTTTTTGTGATTTGGTGCAGGAATTAAAATGCAAGCCTTGAATTTAAGTGGTGTCTTCCAAACGAGTTAAAATCTGCGGTAGAAAATTCACAAGATTTGCGATTAAAATATTGTATTTGTAAAAGAAGTAAAATAACGAAACATGTTGGTTACAGTTTCTTCATTCGGTTATAAAATATTGCAGCTACTCTAATTGCAATTATTTGTATTTTCGTTCAATTAATTGAAGTAATCTTATAACAACACTGACATGTGTACAATACAAGACATGTGTGTGTAAGTAATGACTGCAGATACTACTAACAATTAAGTGTCACTGTATGCATTTTGACATGACATAATCGTAACACACGAGGTGTGCTGTAGTTATTGAGTTAATAATAAATAAATAAATAAATCCCACCACATAAATTGACATTCTCCCTCTAAGAGTCATTACAACTGTGCAGAAGGAGAATACACATGGAAAAGAGGTAGGACACACAACCAAACCCTGTGACAGGTGGCAATTGCCACAGGCGGGATTCGAACCCGCGCGGATAATAGCTCTCGGAGTAATTGCCATCTTCTCACCTGGTGCTTTACCCACTGAACTATCGCCGCGGCTTGAGTAAACCAGTAATCCCTAAGTAAACATATTTAAATCAAAAACTATTAATTAGCAATATTTGTAATGTATCACCATAATGTAGCCTTACAACTATTATAAATTAAATGATTTAATCAAAAAAATTCAGTCATTTTATACGAAATAATCATTCATTTTACGAAATAAATATTCGAAAGTCGGTTACATATATAGTCACATATTTTTACATTTTTAATTCCTCGAAAAATTCTGGATACAATAGACCCTCATACTGATATTTTCGTAAAAAATTTGACGTAGTAAAAATCAATTTTCATTAATGTTTGAAAATAAAATGTGATTAAAAATTTTATTAACATCAAGACGGCACAGAAAAACTAAAAATTATAATAAAAGTGGTGTGGAGGTTTATTTCAATACGTTTTGATTCACTACGAAACACCATAATAAAAATGACAATAATATTAAAGAACAGTGTAAAACTACGAAATTATACTTTAACTCACAAAGTTATAACACAAAATGTAGGGATCAAGGAAACTAGAGTATCTAATACTTTTTTTGACATTTAATTTTAATGTTTGACAGTTTATTCATCGCCTACTCAGAGATTGATGAAAATTGATTTATAATACGTCAGCTCTATACGAAACTATCAATATGAGGATCCTCTGTATCCATAGTTTACAAGAAATTAAAAAATGTGAAACTAGCCAGGGTGTTCTGTTTACAAAAATAAAGTTACATTTCAATTCCGGTTGAACCAGAAATGAGGTAGTAAAACTGTTATCATTTCTGGAATCCTTGGATTTTTCTACATACGGAAGCCCAATTCCAAAAAGACTTGACTACTGCAAGGATGCCCTGGTGGTTCCATTCTTTTTACTAATCGTTATATACATACATAGATGTAAATTTAAAGAAATTTATTAGCCTACTAGGTATTTACATAATCGGGCAAAAAAATCGTGTACATTTAGACAGTATTTTTTAATATTATGGTTCTGTTGCGTTTGTCTGAGTTCGCCCAAATAGTGTGCACTTTCCTTTAAACGAAATTATAAATTTATTTTATTACAACGATATTTTTGTATCTGCACATTCTTCACTTTCATTTTTTAATATTCACTTATTATTTATGGGATACATGGCGTTTTATCATTTATTCTTCGAGTCACATATGTGCTCATTTTTAGATTAATAAAATGTCTACACATTTATCTCTGGGCGACAATTTTTACGACCATTTTAAAGCTTTATGGTTACATTGACGATTAAAATGTATGTAGGTCGGTTTTGTTTTTAATTTAATGTCAGCCTGGTTGTATTTAAAACATTTTTTTACTTTTAAAGTTGTATAGTCCGCCAATAAAATACCAATTTAATACTAACGAAAATATCTAAGGCATTTTCGACATTGTAACGGCACTTTTAGCTACAAAATATAGTAACAATAATGTTAGTTAATTTTTATTACATAGCTACATATTTAATAAAAAAAACAAATTCACAAACATTTTCAGCCATTTAAGTAATTGAAATACTATCCATTATTTCTAAAAATTTTGAAAAAATATTAACTTACTTTAACTTAACTTATATACAAAATACTAACTTAACTTACTCCCAAATAATCAATGTGAGTCTAAGAAAGATTATGGGACATCTACTGCTGTGGTTAGTATGACGGATTTCATTTTTTCTGTTATTAGCAAGTCTTAGTTAGTATGCTGGACTATTCTAAAGCATTCAATACGATAAATCACAAACTATTGTGTGCTAAGCTCAAGTATTTCGGTTTTATAGAATTAGCTGTTATCATCTTATCTTCCTATATGTCTAACAGATGTCAGACTATAAATCTGTCAATTCCTGCTGTTTAAATTTGTTTTAAGGAGCTCCACGGGGATCCATACTTGGCCATTTATTTTTTTTAAATATATGTACTACGGTTCCTTCTAATAAGTAAATCAGGCCCAAGTAATTATAAATCTTGGGCAACATCATTTATTCGAGCATGTTCTTAAACTAACTATCATGTTATTTGGGAACAAAAATAAAGTTTAATACTTAAAAAATGAGTTAAATTTACAAATTGATGGAGTTAAATTACCACTAGTGGATTCTGCAAAAAATCTTGGTTGAGTCATAGATTCCGATTTAAGAATATTTTAAAATACCAAATGTAATTAGTCACAATACATACCTAATACAAAAAATACTCAAGCTTAAAATACCAATTTCTTTTTTTCATTTTATTTTGTTTTTTAGGAACATTGTATTATAATCGATGTTAACCAGAAGTGAGTGGAACAAGTTAATCGGAAGTGGGTGAAAACTGAGTTGCGTTTGTTACATAAATCCATAATACCACTAGCAGTTTAAACTAACATAATCGTTTTAAAAAACTGCGAATCTAAAAATATATTTTTGTACTGACAGGCAGACAGATAGAGGAATGGTAACATGATATCGGCAATCGAGGAAGAAACGCTCATCGTGATATATACACCACTAAATATGCATATGCTACAGTATACATTTCTAAATCAAAATATCGCATGCATTCCGGTTATTAATTACTCCGGCTGCTGGCTTCTCGAAGACAACCAGTAAATATTAATTTAATACATTAATTATATCGAGCCCTCGTAACGTACGGTTTCGCATACTGAGTGATCGTAAATTACCGCAGGCGGACGCAGTTTCGTTTTTCTCATAGATATTAATAATAACACAAATACTCGAAGGAAAGGTCCTCTGGAACAGCAACGCTTCGTTTCAGGAATTTTAATACTTCACAAAAGTCGGTCTGTGTATCCATTCATATGTGTAAAAATTGGTCTTACATATACAGGGTGACCGGTGATAAAGTGTACAAACGCTGTGTCGTGATTGTACACCTCAAATGCAACAAAAACAGTTTCTCTTGACCATGCCCATGGTCCGATTCCCATACATAAGGGAGAAATTTCAGGATTTGTGTTTTTTTTGGAAAAACGTGATTTTTCACCTAAAACTAATCATATCTCCTGAACTATTGGCCCTACAGTAAATTTAAGAAAACCATTGAAAAACTACAAAGCTCATTTAAAAGGCAGTACAAATTTCATTGTAATTATTCTAATTATTCTATTAATTTTCGGCTTAACAGTTCAGACACTTTTAGTTGGGTCAAATATGGGCTTAACGGATTTTTGCAGTAAGCCCACGATTTACATTTGAAATGCGATTTCTTCTACCTGATATGAAATTTTTCAAAAAATGAGTACCTATACGGTTGGAAAGCTTTTAAGAAATGAAGTTTTTGTGAAATGTGCACACTTTTGAGAGACAAAAAAATATCGTTTTATCAAAGTCAAATTCTGTAAAATTTAGAAAGTTAGAAATTTTTAAAATTTAAAATAGAGTATGCTTACAAAAATTGGGAATCTTGATAAGTGTGTTTCCTAAAAAAAAAATGTTTTTTTTTTTAAATTTGTTGTAAGACTAATACTTCAGGAGATATGATGTTTTATGCGAAAAATCACGTTTTTCAGAAAAAAAACACAAATCCTGAAATTTCTCCCTTATAGTTGAGAATCGGACCATGGTCAAGAGGAACTTTTTTATTGCATTTGAGGTGCACAATCACCATCCAGCGTTTGTACACTTTATCACCAGTCACCCTGTATATGTGTTTCTTTAGAATAATTTACCTGAGTTCACAGTTATTTCATAAGTCTTCTTCATTCATGTCGTATCAGACTTTAGTCGCCATTATTACTCTGTCATCCATGAACAAAACTAATATGACTAATTTTAAATTACAATTTCTTTGATAAACTGGCATAAAATGGCATTTTTGTTGTTTAGAACAATTTGGGGATGGGTAAATTACTTTTTACCATCGAGTCTTTTTGCTTGTTAGCATTGAAAGGTGTCGAATTCCGATGTGCAAATAAAATATGTGAATGAAAGAGAAATAAATAAGGTTAATTTGGAATTACACAATTTCGTAGACCTGTGCTCGTAGATTAAATGTGACACCATGGTACATCAAAAACACCATGGTACGGTTGTCAGAATTTTAATTTAAATAAAAAGTTGACCTTTTAAGTTAAATAATTCAATTATAATGACATTCTACATTGGAACTAAATAAACCCTGAAATAAACAATAAGCTCTTAATCAACACTTTCTTACATGAAACAGACAAAAGATAGTAAAACATAATACAGCAAATTAAATAACAAAATTAATAAAATCTGGCAACACAGGAAAAGATTATTGTACTTTGAATGCTTATATTATATCATATAGTACAGAATAGTAGGTATATCATCGTGGTAAGTATTATCTCTCTTGTTTAAGTCAAAATGTCAAAATGGTCCACCCCACGTTTTGTTTTTTTTTTTTTTTCACAAAAGTATACAAACTCATTTTACTTGTATATATTATTTCTTATACGGTTCTGTTTCGTTGGTTGTTGTGTACTAAAACGCGCTGGTTTCACACTCGATAGTGCAGAAAAATACGCGGCGCTCTGTTTCAGCGAGAATAATTAGACTGGCCTGTTTAATTTATGGCTAATAATGAAAAACAGTTGAGTAGACTTATGCAAACTGAATTCAACTAGACGCACTGATTAACAGAATGGCAACAGTTTGATTTGATGCTTTCAGTTTTTTGATAATTTTTGACCAAAAAACTTCTGGAACCATAAAAAGTATTTTTTTATTCCCATTTATAAAACTAGCGATCACAAAGCACGTGAATAATATACAGAATGCCCGTTGTCACCTTAACAGGTAGGAACACAGTGAGTAAACGAGTTGTCATGGGATCGATGGAGTAGGAAAGTTTTAGTAGAAGAAGAAAGAAAAAATATAAGAGAAATGGCGACTGTCGGAAGTGGGCGACGCCCAACGAAACTCCCGAGACGAGACTTGCTAACTAACTTACAAGATGGCTGCCGTTCAAATCCGCCGAAACTTATTTCGGCAGATTATCGTCAATTATAACGCTTAAGAACTCATCTATATTCTGTTTTTGTTTACATTTCTTCTCACTCCTACTTACTCTGTTACTATCTGCTAATATCACAATGAGCATTATGTATGTAGATCTAAGCTGTTGAAGACACAGAAGAGACTGCGAGACAAAAAGGATGACCCAATTCAAATATGGTTGAAATTGTAAATCATACAGAAAGCTGTATCCGCTACGTCATTACCCACACTGCTGTTATTATCGTTTTCATATTATCAATGATAAAATTATGTATTTTAATTTAGATCTGTTGAATTCCTGACATCATAAATAATGGTATATCATTTTCCGATTTTAAATAATTTGTCCTTGCTTAGGATCTTGGTGGACATTTTCACCAAAAATTATATATTTTTAAGGCCAAATATTTGGCCTTATAATACTTTTATTAAATTAATATTAACTCAACTTTTGAAACATTCGCTGAGGCCTGTATTGTCACTTTCCCCACTTTACGCAGTATATTCATAAAAATTGATTAAGACTTAAAAGAACATTGGAAACAGATTCTGTTCATTCAGATGTCAACTGAAGTTTATTATAGTACAGCGACATGAGTTTGATTTCGAATTCACGTCAATTAACTTAATGAATATTTATACGGGATATGTTGAGTTTGCTTCTTCCAAAAAGATATTCAGGCATTACTTACTTTGTTTAGCAAAACAGACACGTAATTTAATACTCTGCTCTTTATTTTAATCTTATTCGGAATGCATGTGACAGTTTTGTGAACATTAACTAAAATATTGTACGATCTGAGTTCTAAATCTTGTCTCTCTTTTGCTAAAATAATTACTAGGCGATCAATACGTGAGATCACCTGGTACTGTTATACATAAAACGTAAAGGTTATCTTAAACAGGCCTCAAACGTAATTCTAAAACTTTACTCGATTACATTTTTTGAGATCTTCACAACTAAAGCCATTGTTTTCATTCTTTTACTTTTAATTACAAATTTGACAATAATACCCAGATAGCTTGAGCTATTTATTTCAGTTTTTGTTTTGTTATAAAATAACCCTATAACGCTGTTCCCCGATCAGTTATTTTTTTCGAAATTTAAAATCATAAAAATGTAATACATAAGAATATGTGGAAATTACCATTGATGCAATTATGAAGGAAGGGACAAAAAATATAACTGTTTCATGTATTCATTTCCTCGCCTTCCGCTTCGCATTTTTCCTTGGCAGCCGTCCTTGCACTCAGCCCCTTTTTCCAATAGTAGCGCAGAAGTATGCAAATTGCAATTTATTCCTCAGTCATTTTAGACCGTAAAAAGTTACAATAAAACACAAAAGTTACAATTCTATAAAAATCAATACAGTATTTTAAAGAGAAATAAAAATATGATACCAAAAATGACCGATTTGGATTAAATATCATAGAGAAATTTTAATGTCAAATATTCAAGCTTCAAGTGTCCACGAACTTATGGACCAACCTAGTGTGTATAAAAATGTATCTACTTTACTGGTAGCTACCTAGTGTTGTGTTGTAAATTCACTACACATATTTTTCTAAACTATTTTCTGTTAAGTACGGAAACAAATTTACCTCTATCAACAATTAGAAAAATGAAAAAATAATTCTCAGAGATATTAATCACTAGAAACCCACGATTACACCCTTTATCAGTGTTAAACATACTACGTTTAATAACAAACTAGACATGCATTTTTCTTTAAAAAATATGGAAATCAAGTATTTTAACTCACACACAGATACTTCTGAATGAACTTTAATAATGACGATGTCAATACATTTAAAACTATATAGATCTCAATAATACGTTTAAGTTTGTGAAAGTGCACATGAGCCGAATTTAACCATGTAATGAACCGCTTTGTGCGGTCTCTAATTATGATAAATGTACTGTTTGCTTTTATGCAAAAGTCGAAGAACTGGAAACATTGGTGTGACGTTTGCGGTTATATTTTGATTTAAAATACCAATTTCTGATTCAATCAGTTACAAACCGATTTGACACACACATTTCGCATACATTAAAATGTGTATCTAATTAAGTTCCATTTAACTAAATGCGGCGATGTAAAGCCGTATTTTATCGGATAAATTGCTGAGAACATATTGAAAGTTATTTCATCTAGCGGCTTTGCCATTTCCTACCCGTTTAATTTCTGATTCGTTTAAATGCTTTAATAATTATCAACAATTTATCACAATTGTCCAGCAGTGGCGGCCCTTGCTAAACAAATGTAGGGGGTTGCAAATTAATATCTCTGACAAATATTACATTAGAAATTTTCAGGCTTTTAAAAATATTCACAGACCTATGTAATGTTTAGATTTTCTTGTTATTATGTTATTAATAACAACGTAATAGTATCTTCATTTTGTCTGCAATTGTAGGTATATAAATAGTCGGCGTGTTTTATTTCTTTAGAAATTTCTTCTTGGCATACACTAAACACTTAAAATTTTATTTTAAATTATTAAGCACTCTTAAAAACAATTATCTTTTCCAAATGGTCTTCTAGAGCAACGTCCAACTCAGCACTAAAATTGATCCGCGAAAAACTCCAGGATTAAAGAAAGACGTGGTTTCATCATGTCATGTTCTCTCTATGCAAGTTCAAACATATCACAAAAGCGCACACAATTAATGTAGCAATGCATTGCATACACTAGCTTTTTCATTGTGCAGTTCAATGTTTCTTCGATAAGCAGTGTCTAGCTGAGATACAATGTATGCTTCTCCAAAAAAACGTAAACTTTGTTTATTTTCATAACGTTGTGCCTATAAAACATGTTTTTGATTCGGTCGTTTAAATGATATAAATGTTAATTTCATTTTGCCCATACTAACTAAACAATTATGGACAAACAATAACCAGGGGAAACAAAAAAAGCGCATATGTTATGTCACAACCGCAAATCCTTTGCACCAAATTCATTTTTATTTACGATGATGAATATACGCACATACTCACAAGCGATACACTCTACGCCACGATGGAACAACAGCTAGCAATCGTTCACTAATGCGCAGGCGTGTATATGTAAAACGTAATTAGCTTTCCAACATGCAAACCTTCGACACAATAAAGTCGTCATGTCTGTTAATTCCTAAAGAGTGGACTAGTAGATGTTAATTATAGTGTAACGTTAGTTGTAGTGTGGCTAGTTACGTTCCATGTACATATACAAGGGTGCTACAAATGTGTAAGTATATTGTCACAAATGAACTAAGGAACTACTGTCTACTTTTATAACGATTGAAATTTATAAAAAAATAAATCCCTTTCATAGATGATTTTTTGGAGATGCGTAAACCTGTAAACCTTAGCACCCGCCGCCACTGTTCCCCGGATTTTTTTCGAACCGCCAATACCGCGATCGCATTGGCCGCGGCGGAAAGTGAACTCGATAAATTTGCATGAAACGAAATTTTTGCAGCGAACGTAACGGCAGAGAAAGTTGATCAAGGCGGCTAATGCATGCACATCTTCCGTGCGGCGTTATGCAACTGCATTTACTAGAGACTTCCTTATGATGCCAGTTTGTCATCGCGCTGAATTTTGGACAGGTGTACGTTCTTCTACCGTGTTACATGGAAACGAGTTGGAAACTAGATATGAGGCATTCTTCGGCTGGCTGTGCGTAGTCGCAATGTTGCATTGGTATGCACTTATGCAGTGTTGTTGGTGTTTTGCATATGGTTGGATTTATGTTGAATATAACTATTGAAATTATCGAAAAGAGAATTAGATTTCTAACAGTCCTTGGGACCTATTATTTCGAAGGTGTGTGAAGTTAGCACCCCCAAATTGGAATTTTGAGTCCATTTTAGGCTCATTATTTTGACTAAATTATGACCAGTTTTGACCAGTAAACAGTCTATTTTGACCACCTTTTGTTTAAAAATGCGGAGCGAAACTAAGTTTTTTGAGCATTTTTTCAGCCCGCACCCCCAATTGGAATTTTGAGCCGATTTCGGGCTCATTGTTTTGACCAACTTTTGATCAGTTTTGACCAGTAAACAGTTTATTTTGACTACCTTTTGTTTAAAAATGCGGAGAAAAACTAGGTTTTTGATTATTTTTTCAGTCCGCGCCTCCCAAGTGGAATTTTGAGCCGATTTTGGGCTCATTATATTGACCAAGTTGTGTGTAAAAACAGTGGTAAACATGTGGTAAATAATAAATACATTGTGACATACCATCACATGCATCTCCGACTTTCACAGCATCGATGACAGTACAAAGTATAACATGGAAATTTTTCATGCGATTGTAATGAAAATCGGTGCACATGCCTCTTTTGTGCTCAGAAACAAGTGTACAAGATGTCATTGAAGTATGTAAAGAACATCGTTAGATATCACCCCATGAATCCCTAACTTCTGCGATATCGCTGAATGTAAAAAAATCGAAATAGGTCATTTTTCGTCTGATCAGAATACAATTTTGTAGACACGGTCTTGTTATGCTAAGAAACAATTAGAGTTTCCTTAAAGTACGTTATTTACATTGCGAGACAGCATCCCTTGATACACTGACTTCGACGATTTTTTATTTTGCGCTTTAAGCTAAGTTGCTAAGTTGTTAAGTTGTGAAAGTCGGAGATGCACGGGGTGGTGTCTCGCAATGTAGTTAACGTACTTTAAGAGAACCTTAATTGTTTCTTAGCAAAAATTAGTTTCGCTCCGCATTTTTAAACAAAAGGTAGTCAAAATAAACTGTTTACTGGTCAAAACTTGGTCAAAATAATGAGCCCGAAATCGGTTCAAAATTCCAATTGGGAGATACGGACTGAAAAAAATGCTCAAAAACTTAGTTTCGCTCCGCATTTTTAAACAAAAGGTGGTCAAAATAAAAGTTTACTGATCAAAACTGGTCAAAATAATGAGCCCGAAATCGGCTCAAAATTCCAACTGGAGGGTGCGGAGTGAAAAAATGCTCAAAAACTTAGTTTCGCTCCGGATTTTTAAACAAAAGGTGGTCAAAGTAAACTGTTTACTGGTCAAAACTGGAATTAAATAAGGAAGTGGACTAAAATGGACTCAAAATCTCAATTTGGGAGTGCTAACTTCACACACCTTTATTTCGACCATACTTTCTACATTTTATCCTCCTGATTTGATTTGATTGAGGAAATCAACACTGAATAATTTTTGAACGGATAGAGTACCAATTTTGAGCTTTCACTGTTCCAAACGGTTCGAGTTTTATTTGCAGTTTTTTAGCATTTTGCCACATTTCATTCATAACCAACTAGACCTAAGAAATACATAGAAACATTGGATTTTTGAAGGGGATACCCTGTATGTTGTATAATTTTAATTTATAAGTCATCCTGACTAAAAGGGCTACAAAATAATCAATTTTTATTAGAAAATTTTCTCAAAATTTCAGTTTTTATTTTTAAATCTAAATATTAGAAGCAATTTTTAACTTCTACGTCATTTCTATATTCATGTCAAAGATAAATAAAACAGTTTCAGGGCATCTTGTGCCACAATTGCATTTATTGAAATGTATATGTATATTTTGGCAAGGAAATTCTAAACATCTCATTTGTTTAAGTATAATGCTTTAACAACTTTGATATCATTTGAATGACGAGTTTTAAAATATTTTAAAAACATTATGCATCCTGGTTAAAAAAATGAATTAAACCACCTTGAAATTAAAAAACTGCAAAAAAAATTTTACAATTATTTTAATGAAATCAATTTTTATATTTTTCTGATTACATTAGAATGGTTTAAGATTTTTTAACTTAATCCACAGCACTGGATTTTAATTTTGAAAACTGTTTCTATTAAAAATTAATTGTTATGCATTATTTACTATTATTATATTTAGTTCATTCTTACCTCACTGGTAAATTAAAATTATAGAAAAATTTTAATTCTATTCAGTATATTTCTTCTAACAAACGAGCATTCAAATTTTCAAGTGCCTAGGTAAAAACCTCTACACATCAACTTTTTTTTAGTTAATTTTTCATTTTTATACAACTAATTTTTATTTTCACTGATTTATTATTTTGACTTAAGTTTATATTAAAGGAACAATCGCATTTTCAATTTTGCAATTTTTCCTTCAGTAATGAAATTTACTGGAGTTTGTTCTCTCGGTGAGAAATTTTATTCTTTACTAGCTTACCACTTTTAAATTTTTATCATCACGTATACCCGTAAGTATATACACGTATACTCTTTGGTGACTGGACAGACATGTCAGCAAAATGAGTTATTAGAATTAGTAAAACTAGTTTTAAAACATGCAGAACGGCGAAAATTTCTCTCGGCTTTAATGCCACATAATAAACGACACTTTTTCGAGTATAATATCGTTTGTAGGTCAAACCGAGTATTTTTAATAGCGATATGACAACTGGCGTTCCGAGTAGGTGATTCTTATCGTGATTTCTTTCCTTATACAGAGTCGAATATGGGCTAGAATTCGAACGTTTCGATTGTCTGGGTTGAATCGTCTAGCAACAGAGAAAAAAAGTACTTTCTAATTTTCGTTCGGTTATGTTATACTGATTTGGTCCAGCGAAGATCAAGATTCCTCTGCCCACTTCCTTATTAACTCGCCTTGTAGGTCTTCTAGATAAGTACGTTGATATATCGTTACGAAGATTCATTTATGTTTTTATTCATATTCGGTAATTCATATTTTACTTAATAGAAAAGTCAAAGAATGTTACTTAATGTGAGTTGAGTGTTATACTGCGATAGTAAATTTTTAAGAAATATTGTGGGTATTATTAAATTTTTGATGATTGAATGAACATCCATCTACCTAAAAGTAAGTACTCACCGACCAACAAAATGTTGGCAAAACGTTGACGGAGTTGGCAACATCTTGATACGTAGTTGCTCTACGACATTTCGCTACAGGCGAATCACGAGTCTAATGTTGATTTGTTGATTCAGCACCATTCAACGATTTTTCCACTTGCAATTGAAAACACGAACACAATCAGTAGGCAATAAATTTCTTTGATGTCATGCGTCCCGGTGTTGACGAGTATCTATCAACTTGTTGCCAATTGACAGTATGCATGTTGACAACACCAATATCAATGTTGCCAACATTTTATTGATTAGTCTGTACTTACCTTAAGAGTCAATTTTTTTGTGACTTATCGGAGCAGATGATATTCCCATGGTGTTAGTCGAAAGAAGTCAGAAGTATAGTCGAGGTGAGAAAATAGTTCAATTGTTCAATTCCATCGAGTTCCTCTAATTTCTGAAGAGTTCCTTGGGCTATATATGGTATGACATTATATCTCCATCTGCATGAGGATAGTCTAAGCTCTTATAACAATGCTTCGATATCATCCATCTGTTTCAAGATAGCATACATTGTTCAAGGGCAGCATACATTCTGTTAAGTGACGCAAAGCACAGCTTTGACCTCGACCTTCTTTACTATCGGTTTGGCCTATTTGGATTATGAAGATAAATCCAGTTTCGTTTCTGTCAATTCACCGAAAGAACTCAAGATTCTGAGTTAAGCGAAATCAGAAGTACTTGGCCCTCATTTCCAGTAATGCCAAAGGAAGGTCAAAATTTCTGCATTATGGTTAGGCATATTTGTTTATTTTTAAAATTAGTATTGTAAGAAATTAAATACTACAACTTTATTTATTAGAACAATGTATTTATTAGGATCTCTACAATCTCAGAAAAACGAAACGATTTTTGCGTCATCCCAATAATTCACCACGAAAACATCTTACTATCCGCGTAAAAAAGCGCCGACGGCCTCATGCTTCCGACAACAATTAAACAAACGCGGACAACACGAAAGCAAGAGTGCGAGACCGCAGAACTGAGGCCGTTAATTGGCCGGGCAGTAGGTATGACACTGTGGCGTACCGCGAACCGACCAGATATGTGACATATTTCGCGTTCTCGAGGCTGTACTGACAGCCGTAATAAGGACATTAATAGACCCGATGGACTGACCGCGACGTATGCAACCGTGTCGTACCACTGATGGCTCGTTTTTTCCTCCATGCGATACAGTTAGAGACTACACCGTGTCCGAGAAAGAGACGACGAAGCGCGACTAGACTTAATCCAGTCGGAATAAACGTGAGAAGTGGTGAAATTTGAAAAACAGGTGATTTGGAAAAATATTGTGGTATTCAGAATTCGCTGTATTGAATAAAGTAAGATATACAATGATCCGGGTGGCGGAACAATGTTAATATCATGCAAAAAATACACCATTGTTTACATGTGGTACCTAGGTACCTAGAATTGTTGCAAAAAAATCAACATCATATTTCAAATTTACTTGACTTGAAGTACTTAATGTAACCAACCATTAAGATTGCAATGCAGTTTTACAGTAATCAAGCTTACGAATATATCTACGTAATTACTAGTCAGAAAAGTCAAATATCTCGAAAAATATTCGATATATTAAATATATTATTTTAAATAATATCAGAATGAACAATGTAATCTGCCAATCCTAATTTGCCCGTTCTTATAAAAGGGCTCTTTTCTCATTTCAATAGCATTTGTTTAAGTAATTTTTTTGTATAGTAATTAGAAGTACGTTACAATGACAGTATTAAGTATGCCTTTCTGTAATAGTTTATATTTGTTATAGTAATTAATCCATAATCTAAGATCATGGGTATGCTATACCGCCTCATAAAATACAAATAGAAGACAGAAAAACACTTAGGTTTCTATTTTTTTATTTTCATTTTTGTGTTATAATTGATAATAAAACTTGTGTTTTTATTTTTATTTTATGAACATATTAACAGTAGCAGTATGTTAAATCGACAGTCAGGGTAAAATTTATTAACGTATCGGGTTAATGGCACTAATAAATTTGAAAGGCTTGTACGGAATAAGGCAAAAATTCTAACGTATATACTAGAATAAGGCAGTGACAATCATACGAATTTGAAATAGCTAATAGAAAGCTAATAATAATTAATCAGAATTACACAAATAACTTATTACATATTTATATCGAGCCATCAAAAAAAAAAGGTCAACAAAATTGGCTGAACAAAAAAAATACGTATTTCTATCTTATATTATATTCTTATCTATATTTATATTTCTATCTTAAATTTATAACCCTAATTAATTGACAAGGCTGTTACATTAAATGTGACAGCAATTATTTGTTTTACAATTGTGACAGTTATTTGTCAAAAGTTTAACAACAATAAAGTTTCGCTTTGATCCTGTTATTTCCATCTCTCTCGTCCATAGCCAAATTTGATGACATTTTTTTTTTTTGGATGGCTCTATATAATAAGTAGTTTCTATTATAAATTTATGTTATAAGTTATATAGTATTATATTTTCGCAATGAAGCATGGTCCCAACATCATAATTTAGGGGATGCCTTTAGAGATCTATACCAATAGCAAAAATGAAACTTTGAAAAAATGAAAAAAAAATGAAACGAAAAAGAAATCTAAAAATGTGTGCCCCACAAGACGATCTTAGAAAGGGCTTGCAACATTTTTACAATACATATTTTTTCACAATTAAGTACCAATTGAATTTATTTATTTTTATTCTTGTGTTCTTATTTCTGTTACTACCACAAACAAATAATTGTTTTCCAGATTGTACTCGAAGCGTCTCTGCAGCTGTAACAAAAATGAGCTCCGGACACAAGTAAATGTTGTCAATTTTAAGTAATTAACATTTTCCAATATCTGCTGAGATTTTCAACGGTACTGTGCATTGAATCCAGGTCAATCGTCTTATAATTGCAAGGATTGGAGTTCATAACATTTGACGCCAATTATTTCAATTTTTTATATTTGAAGTAGTTTTGACGTTTTAAATGGAAATTTCAAAAACATGATACATTACCTACTTTGAAACTGATATTAAAATGTTAATGTTTGTATGAAAAACATCTTTATCATAAATCTTGTTTATTGTTTACGTCTTAACCCTTAGTAGTCACTGGGGGTCCAGGGGACCTAAGCCCTTTTTTGACCATGATACTGCCCAGTAAAATAGAAAAAATGGGTTTTATGCGTTATGCGTTACCGTATCATCTTTTCCTTCAAAATCGCTCCTTCATCCTGCTAAATAAATATACATACTTTTTGAAACGGCCACAGAAACTATTGAATTTCCTTAAAAGTATATAGTTTCAAGATTGTAAAACGATTTTTTTTAAGTTAAAAATTACAAAAGTTATTGCAATTTTTGTGAAACAAGTCATTTTTCGAAAGTTTTTTTTGTATAATTTTTTTTTTCGTTGTTAAAAATTTTCTTTTCATTTACAACCGACTTTCTTCCATTAAAATAGGTTCATTTTATACCCCGGAATTTTTTAAATTATTTAAAATGTATTATTCAATTATTTATAACAATTTAAAGAGGTCTAGGTCCGATGGACCTAGTCTGACTATTACATCTTTCTGGGAAAGTGTGACTATCAAGGGTTAATTTTGTATAGATTCGGATTTTTTATGATTGAATTTTGCTTTTCGAATTTATGGTTTGATTTGTAAAAATTATGCAAAAGAAATACCTCAGTTTCATAAGAGTATGACTAAAAATATTTTGTATTATATAAAAATTACCATTTTATAGGTACATTTGTTTTTGATGAAACATATTGTCAGATTCTATTTTTATTTTTTTCCAGAACATATAAATAAACTCTTAAGTGTGCTAAAAATAGAAGTATTTGTGTTCATAATATTTGGATAGCATATAATAACTAAAGGATAATTTCTTGAAGACGCTAAAACTAAACTTGAATTAGTCGCTTGAAGCTAAAATTATTGATTTTATTCAGATGAATGCAACGATACAAAGTACAAAATTTACAAAAATTATTACTTTACTTCAGGAATTAAAATCACCAGACAAATCTTGTAGGTAATATATTTTATTTATGACTCAACATAGGACCATGAATAGCACAGAAATGTTACGTATATAGTAAGGTGTATTGGAACTTTATCTCATATATCAAGTGGAACATGTAGTAAAAGTTTTACATATGTATATGCACACTTGGGCTACTTTCTTAACACAGCTTTGATTGTTGCCCCAGGTGGCATGATATCGCTTTGCCAAATAAACTCTCCTCTGCGATAGCGAAATTATATTAGACACAGATAAGAACATAGATTACCCTTCGAAGAGTCTGTCGCACGACCTTTTGATAACCGGTAAATTATAATTTTAAAATATTGTTATATCGGTAGATATCTCCTAGATCCTATTTTCATAATCCGACCCCTCCTATTTTTCTCAAACCGTCGAATTCTAGCTATCCGTAGGTGGTAAGATATACCTCATAGAGCCTCAATCATCTGCAGGAATTTACATTAATTATTAATGAAGATATATCAGTTTTTTCCAATTAACTGTTAACGTCAAGACCTGTACGTCGTCCCCGAACCATAATATTTCATCGATAGCATGTCTTTTCCGCTTTACTTCGTGATAACGAGAGATCTTCGGTCAGAAGTCGCGTTATGTAAGTCGAACCCGTAGTAAAAATTAAAATGAATATATGTGAATGCGTTTTAACATTACAACTTTTGCAGGGGACGACCGTTCAGGTATGACCACCCATCGTGAAGAGGATTTTGACCCATAAAGGTAGTTCACACCATTTGCCTAGACCGCTGGCACCGTCAAATAGTAACAGTTCTCCTTTTATTGACGTAAGGCTTAAGTCTTCATTTTTTTTATTTAAAACGCTGTTGGATATAGGAAGTGAACGATCAAAAATGTGGGTAAAGATTGCAAGGCAACGAGTAGACCTGCCAATGAATCCCTTTTTTGTGACTCGCGTACATCTCAAAAACAAAATTATATATAAGATTAAATAAAACTATTTTCACACTTATTATAAGCAGTTGATAATAGGCATGTTTATTAAAAAAAATATATTTTGAAAGGTATGAAATATTCAAAAAGCCAGCATGTTATCCTATAAAGTATGACATGAGTAATCTACTCAACATACAGTGTACTAGTTTTTGGTTTGTTGGATTTTAGGTCCGGGAATAAACAACAACTATTTGATTTTTGCCAACGTTTCGGAGATTTATTTCTCCTTCTTCGGGGAACTATTAACAGGACAACACACTTTAAAAATTACTATAGTAATAATAGTAATAGAGAAGAAGATCGCCAAATTCCCAACAGATATACAGTGTATTTTTATTTATCTACAAATCCATATAATCCTCATTTTTCAATACAATCTAAATAACTTGTTTTGTTTTAAAGGTCATCGAAGACTGGATATTCTACTCTACTGTTGTTATAAGATGCAGCGCCATGGTCTGCTACAATTTAATTAATTATTAGTCCTTAATCAGGATTCCTCAAAACCCCCATCTGCGAAATTTGAACAAAATATATACAAGGTGCTCTTTTCTATTCGATCAATGCTGAGAAAAATATTGGATTTTAAAGCTACTAGACGAGTCCAAGTGTGTCATGGAATTATGTCAAGACAGTTGAAAATATTTGGAATCACTTAAGCTTAATTTTATTACACTAATTGTAACCATGGAGCTGCGTTTTAAAAGAGTACGGTAGGGTAGAAGACACAGTTTTCGATGCCCATTAAAAAACAAAAAAAAAGTTGGTAAACGTTGTCAACTTCTGACATGAGATGTGTTTAAAATTTGAAAACTTTTAAAATGTAAATAGTATTAACCTCAGGATGAAAACAAAAAACGTTAATCGTTAGTGGAAATTAGAAAATGAATTGCATTGATTTTATGTTCCTGAAATGTTTAGACGACATTCTAACGCAAAATGCAGTATCTTTCGAACGAAGAAAGTATTTAGACTGGATTTTGACATGTTTATTGTACACTGTTAGGAATATACCCAGATTAAAGGGAAAAAAATATAAATTATATATTAAATGAAGTCCAATAAGATATAGTATTGTATTATAAAAATATAAATTATATATTAAATGAAGTCCAATAAGATATAGTATTGTATTAAAAAAAGGGAACAAACAGGAATAGAATAACCTGACCGCTGTCAGGCTAATATTAATATTTAAAAAAATTACGGCAATTGAAATAATGTTTTAGCTTAACGCCAAAATAAAATTTGTTTCAATATAAATTATGTATTAAACTTAAAATATATAACGGTCTAAATAAAACATCAATTTAACTGTTGATAAATTAGCTAAATGCTATTTGTGAACAGGTAGGCAGTAATGTTTTATTCTCTTATGCAAATAGTTATTTATTTACAACACAAATAATAGGTAGAACTTTTGATATACCAAATAAGTCATATTGCTTTATGAATTTTTGTACTACGGGTCTTTTCTGTACTTCCAAAAGAAAAAGAGTTAATCTAATAATATTGTGTGATAATTTCAAACATTTGTTTCAGGAAATATTTGAATATTCTGAATAATAACTGAAATTATTTCAAATGGGCTGTTTTTAATTTCATTAAATTGTTGGATATATTAGGAATGGTAATGGGTATTTCAATAATATTAGTAGTCATTTTTGGAGCAACACATTGAAATGATTATTTTATGTATTAGATCATCCGCATAAAACTCATTCTTATATAAAGTGTTTTTGTTTATTATTTTATTTTGTATAAAGTTCATTTACTGTAGAGCCCACGATATAAAAACCAGTCCTTAGGTTACGTCTGGTTGGTGTCCCACCACGCTGCGGTTTGAAAACGGTTTTAAATACGTCTGAATAGAGAATAACAAGTTTTGATGCAAAACGATTGTAAACCTCCCGGTAATACATCTCTCGTGGTTCATGATAGCCTCAGAAAAAAAAGGCACAATGAACAACGCCTCATTTTGCAAATCATCAAGACGCTTAAATTTACCGTTTTGTATACGTATACAAAAACAATTAAATTAAAAACCAGTTTCTATTTTAGTTAGCCAATATATCGACGGAATGAGAATCTATTACACCTCGACGAAAAAATGCTATTAAATTTTTCAATAACCGTATTATTGGTTATAGAAGTTACAGTTTCCTGATTAAATTTTAAAAAATCCATTAATAACAGACACCGCCGTTAATGGAAACCCACTAAAAAATAACACATTGGACTACAATAGTCGCTGGAATGCCGGGAAGGAGTGATTTTTACCTTTAAAATGCAGCGTCCTTCGGCCTCGTTCTCCGCCACCGACACGTTGTAGAAGCTCTGGTCGAAGATGGGCTCGTTGTCGTTCACATCGTGGATGGTCACTAGCACTGTCGCCGACGACGATAACGGCGGAAACCCATTATCGGTGGCGATCACGGTCAACTGCGGAACCGGGTCCGTTTCACAATCCACGTGGGCGCGCGTAGTCACTAAACCACTCCTCGAATCGATCTGAAACCACCCGGAGTGCGTCTCCGGCGTCTCCATCAGGGAGTACGTGATCGCACTGTTGTTCCCCTCGTCCTTGTCGTTCGCCAGCACCTGGATGACGGAGGTGCCGGGGTCCGACACCTCCATCACGTTGGCGTGGTACACTTGCTCCTCGAATTCGGGCGCGTTATCGTTGATGTCGGTCACTTGGAGGTTTATAGTCCTTGAGGCGTGCAAGGGAGGGGTACCCGTGTCTGTCGCAACCACGTTCAGGGTGTAATTCGCCTGCATCTCCCTATCCAGGGGCAAGGAGACTATCACCAAATAAATTATGTTGTCCCTGGTGGTTAGTCCAAAGTGACCGTCGCCCCCGGATAGGGTCACGTTAATGTTGGAGTAGTCCGTCTTGGAGTCGGGATCGTGCACGCTGATCCTGGCTACGAACTCCCCGGGCTGAGCGGATTCGCTGATCTTGGGGGTGGCGTCGTCGCTGAGGAAGATCACGTTGATGGTCGGCTGGTTGTCGTTCACGTCGGTAACTCTTATGGAGACGAAGGCGGTGGTCTCCAAAGGCTGCAGGCCGTGGTCTTTCGCGACGATCACCAGCTCGTGCAGCTCCTTGGTTTCGAAGTCCAGGGGTTTGTTCACCGCTATCAGACCCGTCGACGGGTCTATCCGAAACATGTTATCGCGATCGCTCTGCCTTCGATTTATCGAATACTCTATCTGACCGTTCTCGTCGGAATCCGCGTCCGTAGCAAACACTTTCAGCACGCTCGTTCCGATAGTAGCATTCTCCGGCACCGATGCGAAGTACCTGCTCTGGTTGAAGATCGGCGGGTTGTCGTTCACGTCCTGGATCGTGATATTCACAGTCATTTCCCCTCGGAGAGGAGGAGTTCCTCCGTCCAGGGCTTCGATCACCAAACTGTAGGAAGCGGTCGTTTCCCTATCCAGGAACCCGTTGATCTGGAGGTCCAGGTAGAGAACTCCGTCACGTTCCCTGTGAGAGGACAACCTGAACGCGTTGTTCACATTACCGGAGATGATGTTGTAGCGTTGCGTGTTGAAGACGTCCAGGTCGAGGTCCTTGGCGGGATGGAGCGTCCTCTTGACGTCTCTCGGGGTGTTCTCGGGGAACTCTATGTTCATCACGGACATGGGGAACGTGGGCGCGTTATCGTTCTCGTCCAGCACCTTGACGACCACCTTCACGTTATCGCCGCTGATCGGTATCGCCACCAGAGAGTAGCTGGCGCGCGTCTCCCTGTCCAGCGGCACCCTGGTGCTGATCTCGCCGGTGTTCTGGTCGATGGCGAGGTCGGTATCGACGGCGATGCCGACGGGGACGATGAGGTAGGGCGGGCCGCTGTCCGGGGACGCGCCGTCGCCGATGAAGCCGATCCTGGTGCCGACGGGGGCGCCCTCGGACACCTCCAGGTCGCGGACGTGCTCCGCGCCCGCGGCCGCCAGCAGCAGCACGTTGGCCGCCAGCCACAGCAGCGCCGCCATCGCAAGGTGGTACCGGACGGTCATCGCTCGCGCATCCTGTGGGGAAGCAGAAATAAGGATGAATACGCCGACCACGACCCGGTCCTCTGTAACCTCTCGACGTCCCGACGCAGTGCCCGTCGAAATCGTCGTCCGTCAATCCCACCAAATTCGCGAACGCGGGAATAGCAGTTTGTTAGGTGACTGGCTTATTTCATTTTAAGCACGCCTATCTGAAACTTTAAGCAATCATCGTAAAATACGGATGAAAAATATGCACTCTTTTACCGTACACAATTTCCTAGAATTAATTAGTAATAACTTTTAATGTTTATATACGAATATAAATTATTACAAATGGAATTCAGATCAAGAGGTTGCAAATAATTTGATGATAAAATCGATGGAGATTACTCGAAATACATACTTTTGTTTTAAGTACAGTAGAAGCTCGATAGTTCGACGTTCGATAATTGAACACACCCACTAGTCCTACGTCTTTCAATATCTTTAGGTATCGTGATTAGCACCCTGTAGTTCGACAAAAATATAAAATTGCCGCTCTGTGGATTAACGTGTTTATTAGTGTTTTATTTCTTCTACAGGACATTTGAACATCAAATAATTTGTATTCAATATTAGCAAAGATAATCACAGTAATTGTCGTTGATAATATTATCTCTGAAAGTAGCGTTAAAAAATATTATGCAGTTAATCCAGTTGTTCGACACATTCAGTAATTCGACGATAGCTTGATTTTTAATGCGTCGAACCATCGAGCTACAGCAGTAAGAAAATTGCAGCTAATTTCATTTTCTCTTTTATATTTTGTATGTGGATTCATTCGTGTTTTCTTCTATACATAAAGAACGAATCATAACCAAAGACCATGCGCGCCAGCGTGTATGTAAGCAAAGTGAACAACCTACTGAAGAGTATAGACTAGCGTGAAATCGAATTATGAGCCAAAGGTACCTATTGTTGGATGTTTAGATCTGTCAATTTAATTGTGAATGTTTACCTTTGTCCAGCCAGATATCCATAACATTTTAGAACCTTGGAAGAATCAAAGAACCACCTAACGTTTTTATCCGTCGGTAAATATCAATTTATAGCATAGTAAATGTCTGTTTACAATATCGTGAATATGACTGAGATAAGTCTAGCAGTGTTTTCATAATTTTTCGAGCTTTAAAACGGTCGAAAGCCGTCATAATTTCTCCGCTGCCAATTCTCGGCGATAACGCGCATCAAAACAATTCCAACAACAACGACCTCGCGGTGTCGTGAGGTCGTCGGCTCAACGTACGACTAATCTACTTAGGCGAATTAGTTCTAGACGATCAATGGTTGGGTTCCTCGTCTCCCAAACCGTTAACGAATCGAATCCGAAGACATTTGTGAAGCCCAAGCAAACATTATTGAGGCCAGAATATTATCAGATCAATTGAAAATAGTAGTGACTTGGATTGCGAAGGGCCGGCAGTAGGGGGGTTTTAGGAGTTACTTTAATCGTTTAACTGCAGTGGGAGAATATCTCGAGCCGGTAGCGAATTCCGATGGATTCCGCGAAACCGACGAGTGATTTTACTCGGAAGCGATCTCCTTACGCGCACCTGGAGGGCCCGAGACGGCCCGAGGTGCATCCCTTGACATAGACTCGCTAATAACCAGAACAAAAGCGCTACTATCCCGCCTGAAAACATGCCCCGCAACTTCTCCGCCGTCCGCTGCCTCTCTCTAAATATGTTTGTAATGGTTCCTCAATTTACCGGATTCTTTGAAGGTGCCGTGCTCTCGGATCGCTGGAATCGCTCTCGCGCGCGGTAAGTGCGAGCGATTCGGAAATTTCAATTACCGCCCCGCGCGGCCCGTACGCGACACCTCGAAGTGTAAACACGGCCGGGGCGGCAAAAAGGCAGGAATTTCGGGGGGAAAAGCGGGAGCCGGGCAACTATCTGTCACAGCGGCGCCGACGATTCGCAGCACGCGCGGCCGATCGAGAGGTTCGGATCCGCGACAGAGGCACGGGCGAGATCGGTGACTCCGGTGCGTCTTCCTCTTCACTTTACCTGCGGGAAAGAGGCATTCGTACCACTTGCGCGAGCTACTATTCCGCTGTCTCGTGTAATCCGACGACGTGGGGCCGGCTACGGGCACAACATTCGATGGACGCGCACTTCACTGTCGGAGCGGACGGCGTCGGACGTCGCACTAGTTTCTGCACATTCGGACACCGCGGGTTCGTTTCGCCGAATGGAGGACAAACGGGCAGGAGGTTCAATCGCGGCGCGCGGCGCGTACAAGTATTCGCCGTCTCGGATCTTGAGATGGACTGAGCGAGAGCTGGCGCGGCGAGTGCTTCGCCCCCCCCACCGCATTCCAGGCCGCCGCCCGCGGCCCCCCGTCCCGCAACCTGTCCTGCCCGCCCGGGCCTGTGCCGGGGCACAGGTACGGCGGCAAGTTTGAAACGGGCACCGCTCCAATCGTTCATTGTCTGGCCTACAGAAACAAACTATTGTCTTGTCTATTCGCGGGTCATCTCGCTGATGAGCGCACACACTGAAATACGCAATAATATATTCATAATCGTCCCCGCAATAAATTGATCCGACGCAAGCACGGTCGCTCGCTGGAGGGTTTGCTTGCACCGCCGGCGTTTGGGTCTCCACCGGAGACTTCAACGTCGGCTCGCCGCACAAACCTTACGTCCAAAACTAACGCAGACATAGCTAAATAAATCTAACAATAAGTTAAAATAGTAAGCAGTTTAAAGACTCGTAGAACCTGTTAAATACAATAAGTGTATGTTCTTAGTTTTTGATTAATTACTCAATATAATGGTAAAACTTTTTTTACCAATTTATGGTAAAAAAGTGGATGGAGAGTCTTCCTATGAAAACCACTTTATTTTCTCCCCAATGTTTCTGTGATCTATTTCTCCATCCTAACGACACTAAACTGTTGTTTTTCACATAAATTTTACTTTACGTTACAAAGGCAGTTTTGGATATACCCACCCACCCAAAGTGTCCCACTGTGAGCTATTCTACCCTTGAATTTTGGAGTCCTTTATGGATTTTCAAAATTTTTCAGCGTAGTGGTCAAAGTAAAATACCTTATCAACTGTAATAGTTTTTTCTGTCGGTCATTGACATTGATTGTCGGCCTTTTGTAAATCGTAAGAAATCTTATTAGTCGATTAAAAAAATATATGACGATTATTTTGTATCTCATTAACATCTCAGTTTATACAGGGTGTAAACTGAAAATCCTAAGTAATGTGAAAAACGGAAGGAGATACTTTCTCAATAGATTTCATAAAGAAAAATTGATATAAAGGTTTTTCCTAAGTGGCTTAATGTTTGAGATATAAAGCGTTAAAGTTTTATTATTTTTTTCGTTTTTTTTTTTAAATCGTAGATTAATATTTTCTTTTTTAAATTTATATCACTTACACACCAATATAAAAAGCATTTTTGGCTTTTAATTTTTTTTAATTTCAACAGAGCGTGCATGAGGTAGGTAGTCACCATAATATTTTTATGAAAAGAACATGTACACTACTGTCCCTCTGGCTTTTTAATCTGAAATTTGGGTTTCTAAATGTTTAACAATTTTTTGAATATTCATCTAGTTCTTAACAAAAAAAAAAACGTCTCTTGACATTATTTTATTTAGGACATGATTAAGGTAATGATGAAAACGTTGTTTTAATAATAATTTCAGAAAGATTATCTATGTGATGTATGTGGAATTTTAACAAAAATATAGTGGCCTATAAAAGTGGTTTATTTTATCAGAAATAGGTACTTGTATTATGCCAAAATTAGTTGTCAAATAGCTAACACCTAATAGTATTTTGAATAAATATTTATTTATGATTTATTCAATGGTCGTGTTGTTATAATAACATTTAATAAAAAAATAAACAAAATATCTAATTTTAGTGAAAAATTGTGATATAAGTATTTTTAAATACTTCAATAGGCGACTCGGTCAATAGGCGACTGCGATTTTCTTGTGCAATTATTATTAAAGTAATGTTTTCTACCTAAACCACATCTTAAATCAAAAAATGTCAAGAAACATTTTTTGTTAAGCAGTAAATGGAGATCTAGTAAAATGTATCAAAAAGCAAGAGGGGCGTACATACTTTTTTTTCGTAAAAATATTACCCATACACGACCTATGTACATGCACTTCATGCACGCCCTGTTAGTGCTGGAAAATAAATTAACAGGCAAAATACGCCTTATATTACGGTGTGTAAGTTATATGAATTTAAAAAGAAAATATTAGTATACTCCAGAGATAAAAAAAAAACTTAAAAATAAAACTTTAACGCTCTGTATTTCAAAAACTAAAGCACTTAGGAATAAACTGTATATGACCTTTTCGCGAAATCACTCGAGGAAATATCTTCTTCAGTTTTTCAGACTGTGTAGGAAATATGCTGTAAATTAAAATCAAAATTTCATTTCGTTTCTTCAGCGTGTTCACAGTGTTTGGATAAATACCTTCAATGATACTTTCGGAGATATCCGAAAAAAACCTAAATTTTTAAAATTGCCTTTTATTGTTCTCTAACTTTATTTGAAGAGAATGTATGAAACGAATTGCACTTTATTGACACTTTATTGACATTTGACCACTGAATGACATGACATGATATTTTCGATTCTTGAGTCCGACGTTTCGATTACTCGGGTCCGTCTTCAACTTCAATTTTTTAAAAGGATGTTTCATTTAAAAGTGATATGTATGACACTTGGTAAGTCAGGAAAATAAACAGTTTTTATTGTTTTTTCACAATTTTCATGACAAGTTGATACCTATGTATTCTGTAAATGTTTCACGCAACGTATTACTAGTAGGCAACGAAAAATCGGATACATATTTGGCAAAAGAACGTTTAAATAAATATTGTCGACCATGTTCCACGAAAGGTTACATGCGCAAAACATTATGCACAAATCAAACCAACATTTCTCTTTTGTAACAGTGCCAGGTATATTTATTTGATGGATATTCGAATATAAAATGTCGTTGACACTCTCAGAGATTACGAAATATATACCGACGATTGCAAGGAATACCTACATAAAATATGTGATCCGTCTGTCTTAAGATCGTCGTAATTTTCAATAATCTGTTTCAGTCCATTCCCAAATGGTAACGACAAGTAATATGTAGATACAGTACACGAACTCACGAGTTAGTCACTCGCGACAAAAACTCGTTTACACCGACTACAGGTAGAAAACTAAATGGACACCTGTCGTCACCGAAAGATCTCACTGTATTATGGAAATATTGTATTAAAGCGTCCTGGGTTCCCGCATGGGAACTGGCGAACAATAGTCGAGTGAACATTCTAATCACGGTCAGTGGCATAGGTATACAGGGGCAAGAAATATGCACTTAAAAAATACGGTTTATACTTTAATTATTGTAGAGTTGTATAGTGCCAGCTCTTCGTTACAACATACTTTTACTGAACCTTTTATTTTTAGTGAATTTACGTTGAAGTTTGTTTCAGTATATTATTACGTTACGCAAAAAAATACAGCCGAATGCTTACCCTAGAGGGTTCGCTTTCTCCATGAGCGTTTGGGTCTCCGGCGGGCGTCCGTTTACGCCGACTCAGTGCGCAAACCTCACATGTGATCACGATAAATCCCCGGCTTACACGTCGGACGCGACCCGTGTAATAAATATGGCAGACTAAAATGTAACATGACTTCTTTAACATTATTTATGCATATTTTAAACTCAATCCCGTGCGCTGCGCGATTTAACGCTTTTTCTCGACTCTTTACAGCGCTGCTGCAGCAATGCCCGTACGTCTGCACGCGGGTTCTCGTTCGGCGCTGGACAACCTTCTTAGGAATATTTAATTCCTCGCGAATACATGTTACGAGAACTGTGAGATAGGCATCCAATAAAAAATATCTCTTACAATTAGTATGCACTTAACATATTTCTAGTTCCAATATTGAATAAAAGCAGTTTCAAAAATATTGTATTCTGGATTCTGAAAGTGTGGGAGGGCGGCCTTTAGAAGGCCACAGCACTTAGACTCATTGGATTCTTTTTGCCTCCTCCCTTAGGAATTCAATCCACCTAAGTCGTCAGCTATCCTAAAGTTTTAAAAGGGTTGACAATGTTGCTTAGGGGGATCTCCCCTATGTTTTGGCCAAGGATGCCCAACGTCCACCCAGTTGGATTCTTTTTTGATGAGACAGCAGAGCAATCGTTTAGTACATGGTTTCGTCTTCTTGCCAACAACCTCTATAAACTGATATTTTAAAGTTGTGGAAGTGTTTTCTTAGCTAACTTTGTCCAGGGAGAATGCTCGTTACAAAATTATGATTCTCCCTGGTCATCGGCAGATATTCCGTTGCCACTTCTTTGCTGAGGTACACTAAAAGTTTCCTGGCAAATTTTCAGCTGCTTGTTTCATTCCATTTCATTAAGTTTCACATCAATGTAATATTTAATTTGTTGCAGTATATATTGGGTAAGTAGATACTTCCACTACGTGTCTTTTCTACTAAAAACGCACGAAACACGTCTTGCAGACAAATCATTTTGTAGCTTCTCATAAGCGGGCCATTTTTTGGAACCAAAGCCAAGCAATTTGTTAAATTCTTGTTTGGATATTCTCATTCAATTTCACAGAAAAGTTCTGCAACGAATTTATTTTGTCTTTAGATCTTTGAAGATGGTCAAATCAGGTTTTCTGAAACTTTTAAGTGATTTTGTATATGACATGATCTAATACAAGAAAATATTCTAGGGTTGGCTTCAATAGCCTAATCTTCTCTGTATAGTAGAGCCTGCCAACATTGAAATTTAATCTTCCAACAATTTTCCTGGATCTAAAAGACTGATCTCTCTGTACCAAAACCAGCCTTGTCTAACATTTTGTCAAATTGTTGTCTAAATATTTTCATTCAATTTCCATATTCTCCCAGATATTCAGTAGCCAGTTCTTTCAAAAGCATTGAAAAAATCCATGCGTACTTCTACGAGATGCCATTTTCTAGCCCACACTAACGCTTTTTTCTGGTTTGTTCATATTTTATTGTCGGCAATTTCTTCACATAATAAAACAAGTACAAACTGTCTGGATACCGATCGAATACATATTTATACGTTCATTAGTGGCCATTTTAATTTAGCTGCAATTAAAATGTGTATAGCCGGACACTAAATAATTCACTAAATTTTAGTTACCTGCTTCAGTTACTTGCTTTAGCCACTGTCCCCGTGTACATGACGTGCCCCCCTGCGCATATCGATGTTGCAAGCTTCTCAAGAAAATTTCTCAACCTAGTTCTTCTTTTCTCTTGAAACGATCTGTGAAGATGATGTAACTGGATTGTAAAAATATTATATAATATTTTTTGGCTCCACTATTTATACTTTGCCTATGGTTATAGTGTTCTTCTTCAATATCTCCCCACGTTCTCGTTAAACTACGAAAGTCGATAAGCCAGTGGGAATCCTAACATCACACTCAGGCTTGTAACTTGCTGAAATTCCAAAATGATCGCATTTTTCCACGTTTAGACGTGGGTCATTACTGAAAGCTCCTGCAGATCAACAAAAAACTAAAAAAAGTTAAAAAAAACCTCTCATTAGATGTTTGTTAGTGTGATACTTATGTTCTAATAGTGAGTCTGGCAATAATGTTGAATGGTTTTTAATATACCACAGTGAAGAGACAACGAATATATTCGGACCAATTATTACAAAAAGTAAAAACACATTTCTGGAAATTTGTAATAACATTCTTAGCTTTTAAAGATAACATCCCTAAGATAACCACCGACTTCAGTAATCACAATGGCTCATTTTTAGTCACCAATTATTTATCACCCTGTATATTATTATTTTTGTATGCTTCCTGTATAACATATCACACTTTAGGACAAGCAGAACTTTTGATCAACAATTATTTTTGCTAGAATGCGGAATAAAAAAGGGCACATGTTCTATAGTTTTTATAGTCAGATGCATAAGATATATCCGTAGACCTTAATCTTGGAGGGTTATAAGGTTTGAAATTGCTTGGTCAGAAATTTCCCATTCGCTAACCATAGTTATGAAGAGACTGATACCCTACCAATTCAGATAAAAAAAGAAAAAAACAGCATCTTTCTATAATTTTTCAACTGGACACAAAATTGATTTTGCAAACACTAACGTCCTAGATGTAGAAAAAAATTACAGAAAAAGGAATATTTCCGAAATGCTCTACATAAACAATCGAAGGTAGTTAATCATATAGCACTGATGTATAAAATTTAAGCATTATTTACAGCAATCTTTTAGAAATGTCCACTCATTGACAATAGGGAATTAACAATATTATTTAAATTTATCAAATAAGTTTCCTAGAGTAAATCACAAAATTTTTGCTTTACAACAATTTGCTTTATCTCCGAAAATAAAAATATTTTTACATTCTAAACTATAAAGTTGTAAGTAATCACGATATATGGCGTTTTTCTATTTTGTGTTAATCATTATTATAGTTCGGAAATTTGTGCTACAACGCAAGGCTCGACACTATAAAGCTCTATGATAATGTGAGTATAAACCGTATTTTTTAAGCGCCTTGTAAATTATATACGCGTGTATTTTCTTACTACTGCATATGTACGTCACTAACCGATCCCTCCCGATCGGACTCACGTCTACTCGGTAGTAGGCCGATCTCATACGGGAACGCTGGATAGGTAATTGCAGTTTTACATGCGGTAATCCGGGATTTTCGAACTCTAATCATTATCTATTAAACAAAACTATCCCTATTGTACGTGAACAGATATTAGGCATTTAACCTTACTAAGGAATTATTACACAAATACGACGATATTTAGGTTTAGGTAATATTTAATTTTTTTAAATTTTATTCTTTTTTTATTCGTATCAAGTAAACGTTATGGTATTCTTAATCTGTTTACATTTTTTATACACACGTATACGTTTTTGTATTCTAGGTAATGAAATTGATTAATAAATAATTTAAGTAACATAGATCGCTCGGAAGGTACCAGGACATAAAGGGGTCGAAGGCAACGAAGAAGCAGATACCCTAGCGAGAAAGGGCTCTGCAACGACACTCATTGGACCTGAACCAATGTGTGGTATACCAAAGTCCTCAGTGAGGCTCTGGCTGACTCGGTGGAAAAATAAAGAACACCAGTCTTACTGGAACCACATACCAGGACAAACAAATAGTAAATGGATGATAAAGACACCATCAAAAGTACTGATAGACGAGATTCTGCGATTGAGTAGAAATCAAATAAGGCTTGTGTCACGGGACTCATAACCGAGCATTGTCACCTTAGGAAACATCTACACAGAATGGGCATATATTCAGATGAACCTATTTGTAGACTGTGTAATGAGGAGGAGGAAACATCCCGACCCATTATACTAGAGTGCCCAGCACTAACACACTGGAGATACGGTCTTCTGGGAATAGAAAACCCCCAGGAGGCCTTTCCAAAGAAAAAATCTTGTGAAAGGGCTACTAAACCTCATAAAGGTAACAAACCTATTCACATGAAATAACGATGTAAACTGGAAATACAATAAGCCTGAAGGCTGCAGTGTTGGAGGCAAAACAAACCCCAAACCAGACACATCGGAAGGGAAAAAAAACATAGATCGCTATGCTGTAAAACACTAATTAAGGTAATTTATTATTGTAATTGTCTTCAAATTTTAAAATGTTCTTATGCAATCTTGTACTCCTGAACTAAGTATATTAGATGAAACGCTGGCAAACAATTAGTGCTTGTATTTTGTCCAACATCCCCAAAAAATTTCCTTTGTCAACTTTACTGTGACCTTTTACTTTAATTTACCGTGACCTTTTGCAGATTCATTTTCTTGCTATATAGGAAAACTAGGTGTCTGTAAAGCTAATATTTTATGAATCATAAATAATTTATTATGTACAAAACACGAAACATAATATAAAATTAACTCGTAGGTATCTTAAATACATATTAAACAAAGTCATTGATTTATAAACTCCTCGTTTATTTAAATTAAGTTACTTTCTTGTAAATTATTTTAATGCGCTGAGAAATATTTTTACACTGACTTTAATGCAAAACGAACATGTATTTCATTTCACTGAAGTTTAATGTAAACAGAATGCCTGCCAAACGATTATGTAACAATAATTACGAAAATTATTCAAATATCCTAATGGTTATATTAACAACTAAATCAAAAATCGAACAATGGCTTTTTTGTATTCAAATTTATGCGTGTTTATATACGTAAATTCTTTTCTAATGTAGCAAATAGGAATATTTTAATACAATTTATTGGCTTAGCAATATACTTAGTTACATCGATAAAACCGAAATGTCAATAATATGAGTCATCCGCGTAAGATATATTGTTATCTTTAAACATGAAAAATGGAGAACAATTTCGTTAATCAGTTCGTTGAACTGGCGTATCGAGAAACTTAATTTTTTCTTTACTTACTGTTCCATGACATATCTACCTACAAAATAACAAAAATTATCCTCATTAAACAAACTTAATGCTGAACTTCCATCGAAACTAAAATAGTCAGTCATAAGAGTTATATTTTAACCAATTCCTAACCACGTTTATGGCGTAGTAGTAATGCATACCCCCATATTTTTTTGAGAAAAACGCTCAGACACGTCAATTAAATTTTTCATTTGCCGATATTTTGACCTACTTGATATTTTTTTAAATGACAACATAAAGCTTGTGATACATCATTTGACAGCTCTTATTTCACGCAGTATGATCTTAAATTTTGGACCAAGCCAATTTAAAATGATGATCGTTCAAAAGATAAATTTCGACAAAGAACGAAAGAAAGTTTATTTAAAAAATTCACTCGAACACGAAGAGGTTGTACAGCTATTTGCTCGGCTATTTGACATAACACACTCTCAATAGTTATCCAGAATTCCAGAAATTGAAAATAAATAATATAAAACGCATTCTTAAATATTTTTATTTAACCTATCTATTAAAAATAGAACACTAAAAATAAAAATAACACAATTAAAATTACCTTTCAATCGATTCCAAAAAGTCAAGACACCTTTCTCTCCTGATGTCTTTTGTTAGTGCGAAATGTAGAACCTCTTGTGTTTGAGTGATTTTTTAAATAAACTTTCGTTCGTTTTTTATTGAATTTTAACTTTTTTTGGTCGTCATTTTAAAATGAATTGATAGAATTGCGCCAAAATTTAGGAGCGTACTGCGTGAAATAAAAGCTTTCAAATGATGTATCACAAGCCATATGTTGTCAATTAAAAAAATATAGATGACGTCATATCTTTGACAGCTGTCAATAAAAAAACAAATGAAGTACGTCAAAATGTCGGCAAATGAAAAATTTAATTGACATATCCAAGCGCCAAAAAAAATGTCCTTTAATTTTTATCGAACTTATGTGCGACTTTACGCCTTCACTGTATATGATGTTTCAGAGAACCATGCTTATATAATATTTATTGATTACCTATAGTTTATTTATTTCATTAAAATTTTCGCTTAGACAGAAAACTTTCACCAATTCATAATTTCAGTACATCGATAGTATTTAATCGAAGTAATTAATATCGATAAAGCAATAAAGTATACATATAGCGTAAATGGAAATGACAACAATATTACTTTTAAATCGAGATTTGTTGAACTCAAAATTTTAATTTATTCAAGACACATAAAACTATTACGTATTTAAAACTTTCTTTGTGGAGTCATTATGTTTTAATAAAATTATTCCAAATAATTTGCTGAGTCACTTTAAGACAAAGGTAGTGTCAGAGTTGTTACGATGCTGATACCAATTCATTAATTTAATTAGGTATCTGAGTTATCATATCTTCATAAGATAAGATCAGCTTTAGTTCGTTTAAAATAAGTGATCAAAATCTTACAATTTCACTTACATTCACGCAGACTGAAATCAGTAAGTCGAATTGATTGTAATATAAAAAAAAATGCAAAGAGAACAACTGTTTTTGTTCCCAAATGTTTTGTGTTTTATGAGTATTTTGTAAATTGTGAATTAAATTTTTAATCTACAATATTTTTTGACGTCCATCTTTTAACTGTTTTAAGATCACATGCATAGGTCATACCACAAACTTTGTGGTCTATACACAAAATTCAAAGGTCATCAGTAGTATTTATTCACACAAAGCGTTTAACTTACTTTTTTTAAATATGAAAAATATTAAAGCTCCTGTCAAAAATAGTTGTCATAGTAAAAATGACGTAAATTGAAGCCAATCGAGACTGATATCAAAATGTTCTTGAACAAAAAATCTTAAATTTTGATGAAAAAATCGATCATGTACGAAAATATAAGTAAATAAAACTTCTTTAAAAAAGACAAGAGAAAAAGAAGAAGTTAGACATTTTTATTTATTTCTTATATTTATATGTGTAGTTTTTAAGCTAATTAGAATTGTACGGGTAGATAGCCGATGCACGCCTGGGTGACAGTACGTTGTATTCTATTATTATTTTATGTTATATCAATTGTTTTATCAATGTTTCATTCATATTTATTTTTAAAAACGACAGCAAAAAGCTTATTCAATTGTAAGTATAAATATGAAATATGTAATCCTGATTCCCTATTTTAATCTGTGTGGTATTACGTTTGTTATTATCTACATTGCGTGTTTGTCATATTTTAGAGTCCTGAGGATGCAAATAAATTTTGCGAAACGTCGACTAACTGAAAATTAGTTTTTTTTTGGAAACATTTGACCTCATCCCACTAATTAACTATATGGTTATATGGAAACAGGTCACTAATCCTACATTACAAGTAAATAAAATATAAATGCTCCATTAGTTTTCGACTCTAAACTAATCTCGGCTTTAAAACTCAGGCAAAGCGAAGGAAAGAGTCTCACAAAATTAAAGGCTAGGTGGATTCACAGGTACGAGACATAGCAGGTAGCTACGAAAACTATACCCACAAACTGCTTTAAGCTTGGTATGGCTTTAAAATGTCCAAAGGGCAAAAACTAATTGTGTCACTTTTATTAATTGCGTAAGTAGTTTTAGGTGTTACGAAGTTTTTTATAAATATCTGGTCTAGCACCGCGGTTAAGTATACACAGCTGATAAATTGTTTGGCATGGGATCTTATCCATTCACTGAAGTACCGACTTTTAGGCGGGCACCGAAGACAAATTAGTTTAATCTTACTTTTTGAAATATGGCCTAAAATGCCGACGTTGATAATTAGCTGTACATTTTTGTCTAACTAAATTAATAGTTTTAATTTATTTAAATAAGAAATGAAGCTGTAGAAGAAGAGCAATCGATTGTATTTTATATATAGGTAATCAGAATTTAATGCGCGTTTTCTTTCCTGTGGAAGAAAATCTATATTTTATTTTCCTCTAATTAGAACAGATTGTTGGCAAAGTTTTAGTATCTGTCTCGTTAACTGTAAACTAACGTATTTCTTTAATTATATATTTTATTTCAAACGACCTTTTCATAGGATATTACTGACAATAAACTTTAATCTTATTGATATCCATATGTTATTTTAACACTCTATTTACACTTTACCTCGAGTATTGCACTTGGCTTCTGTGAGTACCACCTTGGAAGGTAAGTTTTCTGAATATCGACTCGGAGTGTACAGTCTACCAAAAAAAGCAAGATTACAGTGGTTTCCATAGATCAAAATTCTATGAAACTGTTGACCGATTCCAAGACCCTCTAGTAATATATGAAGGTCTCAGAAGCCAATCAGCGTAAGTCATAGCTTTTATGACAACAATTTATTATGTTGTAACTATTCTAGTAACTGTTTTTTATGTAATAAGTTTATTTTTGTATTACCTTTTGATAAAAATAATCATAATTCTTATAAGAACAATATTTTTGTAAATTAAACTTCAAAAAAGGCTTAATTTATCAATTTATGTCGTTTCTGTCGTTTACTGACTTACACTAATTGACTTCTGAGCCCTCCATATACAGATGGCTCAAAAAAACTATATCGGGTGTAGGCAATGCATTTGTGGTAGCGGAGCTTATTATTAAAGCTTATTCGTGGACATTACCTCCGTGGTCCAGCATTTTAACGACGGAGTTATATGCCATACTTTACTCTACAGTCGCCAGGCTTTACTCTACAGTGGAGAAATAGACCATGCTATATTTATGATATCTGTGGACTCACTTAGTACACTGGAAAGTTTTAAAAATATATTTAATAAAGATCCCCAAGTCCAAAAAATTCTAGCTCTATTATATTCTCTGACAGTTGCTAAAAAAGAGATACATTTTATATGGGCTTCAGCGAATGTTGCCATTAAAGGTATCTAATGTAATGGCAGACCGGGCTGCAAAATTTACGTCCGAACAAAATACCATAGAAGATACACCCATTAGACCAAAATATTTTAAAGTGGCAATATGGAGTTTAATTAAAAGTAGCTGGCAGGCTGAATGGAGTCGTATGGACTCAAAGTTGAGGCGGGTCAAATCAAATGTGGACAAGTGGAAGATGCCAATTAAAGTATCTAAAAGAGGGGAGGTTGTATTTACAAGATTGAGATTAGGGCATACTCGCCTTACATCCTCCTATTTATTGTCAGGTGATAGAGAGCCGAGATGTATTGGACTGTACAAAATATACTGGTATAAGGCAAAATCTAGGACAAGCCGATTTGGCGAGTGCGTTTTCAAATAAGCCATCAGAAGTGGAACTATGATATCATATCTTAAATTTACGGGATTGATAAGAGATATTTAAATGGAATAATGGGTGCTAGGTTAGATTAGGGTTTATAACATCTATTATAATTGCGGCTAATGGTCTTAGCAATTCGATGCCGCCAACAAAAAGAAAAAAAACGCTATATTTAATTTCACTACCATATCTTGAAAAAAGGTTTGTAATAATTTTGAAAATACTTTAAAAAAGCATTTCTAGTAAATAGTGGTTGTAATTTTGACACACATAATTTAATTTAAATAAATGGCGGCTGGTGGGAATTGAAATTCTCATATCTCCCTAAGATTTTTGGGAGTTTATACTGGATCTAAATAGAAGGATATAATAGCGAAAAACCTCAAACGAATCTTGAAAAAAAAATGGTTGCCACTCCAGAAGACTTTAGAAACTGCTTGTATGGTATTTGCGATTTTTTTCACCTAGTGAATATGAAGTGTTTTTATTTCTGTAACTTTTTCGAAATTTCGAAATCTGTTAAAATTACTGAAAGTCAATTTCAACTTTCCGCACCAGCATTTCATTTCGTATATTTTATAATAGTTGTAACTTTGACAAAATTCAAAATTTTGCAAAACGCGTAGGAATAATATTTTTTGCTGTTCCGCCAGCTGCTAGTTTAGAGCTATTTCAAGGCAATTTTCATAAGCCATTCTTGATTATTAGTTTCATTGCAAAAGCAAATTGCAGTTTGTCGTCTTGACTGTTACAATATAATTAATTACGAAAGTTATTACGTTCATATGGGTCAAAAATGAAATATTTATCATAAAGGTTACATAGGCTATAATGGTCGTACGGGTTACAATAAAAATCTTAAAGGTTATAAACACAACACATATCTAGATTATACAGATCATGAAAGTCATAAAGGCGAGATGGGTCATGTAGGTCATATATTTAGGCCCGTAAAGGTCCTATAAGTCATATGGATCGTAAAGGTCCGATATGCCATAAACGTCACATAAGTCACAAAGGTCATACAGATCATTTTAAGGTAATACTCGTATGTCTAATTAAGTGTGGGAAAATAAGATGTGGAAGTATTGATTCCTTGGGTTGCGGTTTTTATTGTGCACAGTTTTGGTTCAATGCAACAAAGCGACATTTTCCTTAGTATCACCGCAAACTGGGCAAGATACTGAAACTAATTATAAGAGACGTATTTACCGGAGATAAAACAAAACGCATGGTAATTACCTTCGAAAAAAAAGTATAACAATAAAAGTGCGCAGTTACCTCATAATTAGTTTTACGTACTTTAATGGGCAAAACGAAAATAACATTCTCATTTAATATGTAGTGTAAACCGTTTAGCATTTATTTCGCATCCCGTTTTACAGGCATATAATTAACAATCATTTCCACGTACGCGTACATACGTTACATAGCTATAAGCGCTGTAATGTATGCGACTTATTAAAAAAATCACAAAATACTTAATTACGAATTATTGTCGGGATGGAACGCGACACGTGACACGGGAGTGGAAAAGGTTATGTCTAATTCATCGGAAAGAATGCAACCGTGGATAATTACTCTCCTAAGTCGTTGACACTATACAGTGTATGTCTCTTCGATTACACAGCTCCACAAAAAAAAATTTCGTTGGCAGGGATCTGACTATGTATACCATATGTTTTTGGGTCGCTGAAACCGAATCCGAAGTCCAAATTGCTCCATCAGATCTGGTTCTTTTCCTAAAGGCCTAAAACTATATAGTAATTTGATAAAAACCCAAACTATGAAATATATGAAATCCCATAATCATATATTTAAGGGGACCTTACGTCCCATAACCTCAAAAACCCAATAACCTTATGATTCTAAAATCCCATAACTCAAACACCCAATATGGTTATTGGGTTTTTGAGGTTATGGGGCCTAAGGTTATGGAGTTTTGAAATTATATGGTTACGGAATTGATGAAATATATGATTATGGGATTTCATATATTTCATAGTTTGGGTTTTTATCAAATTAGTATATAGTTTTTAGCTTGAATTTCATGGTTTTAGGCCTGTTGTTTGAGGTTAGGAAAAGAACCGGATCTGATGGAGCAATTTGAATTTCGGATTCGGTTTCAGCGACCCAAAAAACAAATAATATAAATAGTCAGACCCTGCAAACGTAATTTTTTTTTGTGGAGCTGTGTTATATTTTGTTTTGGAAGTTACAAATCTGGTAAATTCAGTTGTTTTAATAAGCACCAGAAAAAATGGTAAAAAGGTCCGCAATAAAATAAGGAGAGTTCAAAGGGAGTTGACCTGAAGTTGATTATGGAAAAAAACACTTGTCTTAGTCACGTGTCCAAACTTGTTTCAGTATGATTGACATGTAAACAACGTTTGACAGCGCGAACTATTGGCAATTTGGTGTAATGTGATCTGATCACAGGATGAATAGGATTCAAATATCTTGAACTTCTTGAATTCTTATTGTTTTGCCTTTATCATGGATTAATTAAAAAACGAATTGAGGTAAAAACAAACATTTTAATTGAAAAATCATTTCAAAATGAATATTTTTCTTCTCCTAACAACTTTTTCGAACACTTTCAATTTCTTTTTCGAAATATACCGAAAACATTTTCTACGAGATGAGAAGTAATGTTAATCTCATTTATTTATTCAAAAATCGTTCTTGAAGTCGATGAAGGTTTAATAGAACCGTGAAACTGCGTTTTTAAGTACAACTACTAAAAAAGCACAAGGTGTTATATCACAGGATCTTGAAGGAAATTAATGTCAGAAATTCAGGCTCCCCAAGCGATTGTGGTAAATATTCTATAATATTAGCATTATCTCACCCGCAGTTTGTGTTTTAGCACCATATTTCTGGTAGTAAATTGTAACAATCTCTCCACAATCCAATTGATTTAAGCAAGCTGTAATAATTTATTTCTTATATCATTTGAAAGTCAGAGTTCCATTAAAAAATTTAGGCCAATTATTCTCCTTCGACTGATACGCCAATCACGGATTTTCTATGTATGAAGAGAGGTCTCGTTAAAAAAATTGTCTGGTTTCTTGGAACTCTATATTCACATATTCTGAGAATTCACATAACCACTGAGATGAAACTATGCTTCATCGGAGAAGTACAATTTGTCCAAGTTGTTGCCAAGATTATTTTAAAACTACTGACAAAACTCTGCTTTACGAGGATAAAGCACTTCGGCTTCTCCAAAGTTAAACGGTAGGAAAATTGGAGTGTCTTTTTTTAAAACAGTATGGCAGGTAACAACAGACACACAGGTTAGCTGTGACAGAACACGCACAGAAGTTTTGAAAGCATCTTCCATAACTTAACGCATATTTTCTTTCAGCTCCTCCGTTCATATTATAGCATGCGACCTACTTTTCTTTTTGGTTCACACTTAACATTCCCCTAAACAGTTGAATAATATGGCGAAGAAAACACTGAAGCGTGTTATACTCGATATTCACCACCACATTAGGAACCTTAAAAGCAACAGTTTTAGAGAGAGTATGTCCATTGTCTTTAACTTTATGTCCGTTTCTGAAGCAGAACTCTACCATAAACCTTTTGTGTTGTTGTGGAAACACCATTTTAAACAGTTACTAGTAAAATATACACGAATTGTTTTTGTTTCGAACTTTATCTTTAATATTTGAAAGCTGTCAAATGTCAGATCACAAAACAATTTTGCAACGCGCCTGGGTGTGATCTATACATTGATTGGATTAGTTGTTATTTGGTACATCAGAACATAGAAATTATAAAAATGTTTGCAATAAAAGGTATTCTAAAAGTCTAGAATTTGATAACATTTTTGTCAGAGATTTTAAAGAAAAATCTTCAACTCATCAACATCAAACATATCAACTTTTATTTATGAATTAATTCATCTTCATATAGATCTGGAAAAAACATTATCACAATGTTTCACACCAAAGTATCATCTTCAGTTTTTAAACCCTCTCTTTTGTATCAAAAATTGAAAAGCATTGATGTTTATTAGAGACTTTGGAGTATACTGTAAACAGGGGATGAAACATGAACGGATACAAAATGGGGTAAATTATAAACAAGTGCCGCCCTGTAGATTCCCCTCCAGGATATATAAAATGTAAACGTCCTGTGTCAAGCTGCCCACAGTACTTTTCCCTATCCTTAATGGTGTGACGTCATATCAAATTTCCCGGTCGACTAACCAGGCGTTAAGAATCATTATCCGTTGGCTCTTAAAATTAAAAAGATTCAGCAAAATTATTAACTCAGAAATGCGCATTTAAAAAATATGTAAATAGTAATATGTAAATCCAATGACGTTGGTTATTAGACAGGTTATGAGAAAATCCTACTAGAAAATAATTACCTTTTGTGTTTAAGGTTGTGGTTATGGCCGTCTGGAGCCATACAACATTTTTAAAAGAAATTGCTGCATATATAAAAGGATATTTTGTATATTTAGTTAGGAAAATATTATGTAAATAGAAATTCGTTTTAACCTCAAATTGTTTGAATACAGGAAAAAAGAGAAAACACATGGGTATATTAATTAATGATATTTTAAATACACCGGAAAATACACACGTATTCTTGCTGCATTCTTATAGGATAAATAAGGAAATGGTTGAATAAATATGAAATTTCTCGATCGATAATTCCAGTACTTACAATACTGTGTTCTGTTTATACGTATGTATATGTATACCCTGTTTTATTCGCAAACGGTTAAAGAAAATTGTTTTTTTTTTTTGTCAAAAATTATTATGTTCCTACCATCTGAGGCTGGAATTTAGCATGTATAAAAGAAAGATAAATGCACGATGCCGGGGATATTTTATATTTTAATATTTTCATTTCGAAAAAGTTATGACCCAATGTGTATGATTTGTATTTCATTATTATGTTCTAAAATGTTAACCCTATAACATATTTTTCAATAAAGCGGAGAAATAAGGATCATAAATCATAAGCAAATATTAAATTTTTACTTATTAATTGTTACCTAAAATTAAGATTAATAAATTAATCTAAATTTTGTTCTAAAATAATATTTTAAATATCATTTGTGAACGAATTTTACATTTACAAAATAGGTTCGAAAGTTTCAACGCTCTTCAAAGTCAAAGCGAAAATCAATAAAAGAGGAGATAATGAAATACCTCCAATAAAAAATAATATATTAACATTTTACTGGACATGATATACCGTATGTGAACTAAATTCTATTCTCCAAATATGAAGAGAGAGGTTCATAAAAGTGAGACAGACGCAGACGTTGCCGAGGCGTTACACGAATCAGAGCGCACTGTTCCCATTTCTTGGCTTCCGAGGTTGATTCTCATTAAAATAGGGAGGGCACAAAACCACCAACAAATGCGTATCGCCGTTCTACGTCATCATCACTGACCTGCCCGCTGAGTGGCACGGGCCTGTTAGGTGTGGCAATTATATCTGTCTTATTCTACCCTTCGCTTAGGTCTTACTTATTTTCCTTTTTCTTGACTTGCTACTAATTTAAGAATACATACGGTATAATAGGAAGCGTCAATAACCCATGTCTAGATCTTGTGGATCTATTCTGACAAGATTGTCACTATATATCGCAAATATTTACGATGTTTTGCACAGTTGCTTTTTCTCCCTGTATATTATATACTTGCAATTTTTCGCTAAATTCTTCTCAGGTTCTCAGTGATACAAATTGGAAGGAAATAAACTCTCTATTGTTATCAAGGACATCAAAATCGATCAACTATTCTTTATAGTAGTTCAAAATTGAGTCTAAACATTGCATGAACCGAACATTAAGAGCCAGTGTATTTTCGAAAATTTGCATTTTTACCTAGCCATATTTTTCCCCTTTGGAAATGTCTTTGAACGAATCGCTTCATCTTTTCTCTAATTATGATTTAATCTCAATGTTGTAGTCTTCTTAGCATCTGAAACTCACGCCGGAAGAATTCACTACAAATCGTTATCAACGCAATACGAATGGTGGAATAACAGTACCGGTAAGGCTGATCAATATGTCTCGGTTGCTTAGGTATGCGCGGGAAATGGTTTATTAAAATTTAATCGTAGAAATGTGGCGTATAATCTAATTATGCTCGACATTTATGTGTACAACTTTTCATTGTGCGCACAATTATATTAATTTACACCTAGCCACACGGCAAAAACGAATAAAGTGAGCTATAAAATTCGTATAATAAAAAGTTTACAACTCCATTTCTGCGTAAGTGTGGCGCCTTCGATCTAAAAAAAAAAAATAGTCAAGCCCACCTCACAACATTATCATATTATATTTTATCTACAGGATGTCGACTTTTTAAAGCTTCAACTCAAACCTGTTAAATTGTAGGCATCTTTCAAGTAAAAAAATTCACTTGTTTTTTTTTAAACATTCTTTAAGTTTAAAAAATACATATACAGGGTGTCCGGTAGTTCCTCATATATATGTATTTTTTTCGTACGGTACCCTCTGTCGCCGGAGAGCGCTTCTCACGCGAGCACGACTTGACTCGTAAGTTCTCGTCGAAAAACGGCAAATGGGCGGAGCTTAGGGAACAAAAAGCTTCGCGCGTCGCTCGATTCGCTCTCTTATCCTCCGTCGCTCCGAGTCAAGTCGTCTCCGCTGGTCTCCTGGATGGGACCTGCCTAACACTGCTGTGGTACGTTTGGAAGTGGTTTAATTTATTTCCCACGTCGTAGAGTTCCGCACCGGAACCCTCGACGTGGGAGAACTTCCCAAATTCGCCACTCAGGAGACACAGCGACGCTGCACAACTATTTCCATAGCGTGTAGCGTCTCCTCGTGCGTCCCCACGTGGCAAGGGACGCACATCAACATCGTCTCCAACATCCTTCATCAACAACTAAGCGTCGGCGCGGACACCCATAGCCGGGTATCTCTTGCCTTTTCCCCTATCGCCGCGCACCGACGATACCTCCTACCGAGATACCAGGCCACAAAAGGTATCTTAAACTTTACTTTTCTGACAATAACTTTTGTACCTTTGTAGATTTCAGTAATTTTTGGACACATGCACCCTAAAAATTCATAAAACAGTTATATTAAGAGAGTTTCAAAGCATTAAATATGCCAAAAGTGGAGTGACTCAAAACACAAAAAGTTTAAATCTTTGACAGACGTCAAATATTGGACCTGAAATCAGTGGCGGTTGGTGATATTTCAGTTAGCCATATCTTGAAAACGACGCATGGGGGCCCACTTTTTTAGGTGATGACTCATACACCTCAGAACCATCACTTACAGAAAGGATTTATAGTGAAAAAACCGTCAACAGAGTCTGCGAAAATTTTCCAAAAAAACCTGAACCGGGATCCAGTAACGTTTCTGGGAATATTTGTAGTAAAATTTTTTTTTTCATAATCTAGAAACAAATATAAGGAGGTTTTTCGATTTGTTACAAAATATTTTTTTTTCAAAAAGTTATGGTCATTTTAATTTTGGGAAACAAAATATTCCTATAAAATTAAAATTAAAATGGCCATAACATTTGAAAAAAAAATATTTTGTAACAAATCGAAAAACCTCTCCTTATATTTGTTTCTAGATTATGAAAAAAAAAAATACTGCAAATATTCCACAGAGCGTTACTGAGATCCCAGGGAATGCTCCAGGTTTTTTGAATTTTTTTTCGCAAACTTTGTTGACGGTTTTTTCACTATAAATCCTTTCTCTAAGAGGTGTATAGTCATCACCTAAAAAGTGAAGTGTGTCCCATGCATCGTTTTCAAGATATGGTTAACTGAAATATCACGCACCGCCACTGCCTGAAATAGTAACTACGTACAAGTAAAACCGTTTTTTTTTTTTTTTTTTGACAAGTCGACAAGGGCGTCTTTGCGTACACTATTTTTTGTCAACCTATATGAAGTAACAAAAATGGAATTGTGCATTGTAGTATTTAGTATTTATGCTGTAGCAGCAGCTGCTACATTGAAAATTTCATCGGACATATTTTCGAACTCACTTTTACTGCTGCTTTCTATTATTTACTACAGTAATCGCGACCAAAAACCCATGCAAACTTTTAAATAGCATAATGTCGACTATTTTAATGTCAGACTGGTGTGTCGTTATTTCGTTGCTATGGTAATATTCAACCCCATTCTTCTAAGGTATACCGCAGACGACAGACAGTCGGTTGCTGACTATTTTGTAGGAAGTCACCGCACACTCATCGACAGTAAGTGAGAAATCGGAAATCTAGAATCACTGTTTAGTTATAAGACGAGGTGATGTATATTCAAATATTAATGTGAGTGGAAATATTACTAAAACGTAAAAATAAATAAATAACAGTCATTTTTTACGATTTTTTTTTACCCACTGACTAGTCAACGTTTATTTAAATGAAAGTTTCATATACTATTTGATGATTTTGTATCTAACACCCGAACGTGACGCTTCTGGTCATGCATCACATTTCGCCCAGCTCCCACTAAGCTGTAGTTCGTGTGCATTACCTCGTATTAGTCGTAACAAATAGAATGAATACAAGTCGGTAACAAATAGAATGAATGCATCATTCTATTTGTTACCGACTTCTCACCGACTATGAGACCTACCTATCGGTCACCTACAGCTATCGCATTCGTCTGCGGTGGGCCTAGAGCAAATCTGATTTTCATACATTTCATACTTACTGACCTAGGCCGGAAAATGCGTACTTCCCAGACTAGGCTGGAAAAGTTCTACTTTCTCAAAGGAAAAGCATCCAGGAAGTGGGTACTTTCCCAGACGGTTGCCATCGAATGGCAACATGTCGAATTCCTTGGACCATTTTACTAATAAAAACGGAAACGAAATAATGAACGGTTTTTTAAGTTATTGAACTTATATCTAAACTACTTAACTTTTATATTGCATATTCAACTAGATAGTTTCTACAATAAAATTCTTTTCTACATATATAATTTCGTTTCTATAGTACATAGGTACTCGTAATGATAATTATAGGTGAATATGTAACATAATGGTCAAGTTGCCAATTTGATAGAACCAATAAGGCTCATTTTTTATTAAAATTGCTGCAGAGAATAATGGCATAGACATTGTTAATAAAAATATACTTGACTTATAACAATAAAAAAAATACAGGCACTCTACCTATACCATAAAGCTTAGCTGTATATGAAATAAAGACTATGGTCTGAAATTAAAAAGTTGAGGTGTTGGTTCCACGTGGTCCACACAGAACGCAGGCACAAACTGGTGCAAGGGTTACGAAAAGCCATAAAATATTTTCGATTAAGGACGTGCCGGGTGTGACCAAAGCACACACTTTATTATTTCCTATAAAAGCTATTTTTACACACACACAAAACTTATTGTACACACGTACAATTTTAATTAAACCACCATGGAGTGTAAATCAAACTTTTTGTCTGAACGTACCTGTAGGCATGATTTCGATTAGCAATTTTATTACTTATCTGCATCCAGCATGTCTTTATTTATTATGCCAGATGAAAAAATGTTATTTGGTTAACTGTCACATTTGCCAAGATGACAAATTTTCTAATTTTAAAGTATGTCTTGGCTGCAACATTACAGACTTCTTAATAAAACATTTCAGTTCAGAAATATGGATTTCATGCTGAAGAAATTTGGGAATCACAATTACTATTACTATTAATTAGTAGATACCGTTATTGAACTGATGGTGTTAGATAGAGTTAATTAATTAATTCACTCATAAGGATAAGAACTTTTAATACACAATACATTTGTATTCCCCAACAATGCGAGTAACGAAGGCAGTATTAACAGCAATATACATATTACTTTTGTGTTTGAGGGTGATTTTTTCATATAACATTTGTAATAGCCTTACATCTTTTTTATTTGTTATCTGATTAGTTAATATAATACTTACTTTTTTTAATTTAAAAATGGAATTTGTTTTGACAGAGAGAGGGGGGAGAGAGAAATAAATAAATAAAACCAGCCTAATCTTAATCAAATCAAATTAACAAAATAATATACCAATTTAAGAATGAGGAGGAGAAGACGGAGGAGAAATCGGATCATCGGGGTTATGCAATCATTGAGGTCAGTAGTATCATTGAGGTCAGTAATATCATTGAGTCAGGTCATGAAAATGAGCTTTGTCCGAAAAAATTATTTTTCGATTGAAATCGGCGTCATTTTCAAACTCACAAAGTCCACACGAAGAAGCGATAACCAAGTGGATGGTCATTTTCCTTGACCTCTTGAGTAAGTTGCACCTTGTAAGCAAATACACTCGAACCCCTCTTAAGTCACCAAATCCGTGCATCATCGTCTCGATTAAGTCGCGATCATAACCTCAACTTTTTCGTGTTTTAGCTGCAAAACAAATATTTAGAGATTTTCGTTTCATTATTTCTTTCAACCCAAAGATTGGGTTTTCACTCACACTTTGAGCAACAGCAGCGATTCTCCCTCGCTGCGCACCGGAGGAGCACGTGGGTGACTTCTGTTATAAGCATGCCAGTTTCACGAACTTTCCTTATGAACTGTCTTACACCAGGCGCTGATGGAGCTTCATTTCGACCAAAAATTGTTCTCAATTTTCTCGCTGTTTCTGCAATACAGCATTCACTTTGGAAATAATTTTTCAATATTTCCCAACGTTGTTCAAGCGGAAAAAGATCTATTTCTTACAGCGAAGGTTAGACACCACATACACTCGAACCCCTCTTAAGTCGCCAAATCCGTGCATCATTACCTCGCTTAAGTCGCGAAATTTATCCTCTCTTAAGTCGCGATCATAACCTCAATTTTTTCGTGTTTTAGCTGCAAAAAGAAATATTTAGAGATATACCACGGCACTTGTTATAACGAAAAATGAGCCAACTGAACGAAAAATCAATGTACGTATACCCAGTCGTGCGTGACAAAGTTCAATTTTCCACTTGAATGATTATTTTAAAGATTAAATATTTTTAAAAGACACCTAACCTATTTTGAATCAATAAATGTATTACACAATCATTTTTTTCAATAAAAATTGTACATATTCATGCGAGAATCCAATTTCCAAACGTAGTTCTAAAACTTTTACAGGCGGCGACTTAACCAGGACGGTTTCGCGACCTAATAGGGGGAAACGTGGTGAAATAACAGAGGATGTGAATTAAGCGAAGGTGAAATAAGAGGGGTTCGAGTGTATATGTCAAATGACAAGCGCATCAGTGTCGGCAATGTAGAAATAACACTCAGTTTAAAAAGAAACCAATAGATGACCCTCCCTTTATCAGCTTTGTCCAGACGCGGCCGCAAAGAATCAAGCTGAGCGGCCAAATTGTGGAGTTCAGCACAATAGACAGCGGCAGTGACGGTGGTATTATCCTCCAAAAATTCTCAATGATACACGCCGCGAAGGCCTCACCAAATTGACCTTTAACTCGGGTGGCCGTCAGGTTTAGGTACCGATTGTGCTGGAGTATCTGCGTCTACCCACTGGCACTTAAGGCTGTGATTCACATAAAGCACCCACTTTTCATCACCGGTACAAGATCGTTGAACCAGTCAAAACGACGACTGCGCAGAGATAAGTTCTATACAAATGTTACTCCGATGATGGTGATCGGCTTCGCTTAATAAACGTGGTATACACTTGTCCAACTTTTAAACTTTGCCTGGCATTTCAAGTCCACGTATACCGTAGCCTAACTACAGACGACCTCTTGTGCCATCTCTCATGTGGTCCCGTACGGGTTTATTTCGACAATTGTACGCAAGCACTCGATGTCCACTTGAGGTGGCCTGCCGGATCGGGGTTTATCGTCGATACTGTCTTTAGTCGCCAGATCGGAAGCACAGTCATCTGTTACGGCTGGCTAATTCAGAGTAAACAAAAATGAGCTATTGTTAATTCAATATACGCTAATATCGATTTGGTTTAACGAAACATTAAGGTATAAGTAAGGTAACATCACAGACAAGCTCTGAACAGGTATAGGGCTACACGTTCTCTACCAGATGATTTCTAATAGCTTCTGATCTAATCTGATTTGATCTTTCTCCCGGATTTGATTTTGGTCCTGTGCCCGGGGTTTGCGAATACCGACACCGTGGGATACGCCTGCGTGGGGTAAAAGTCCCCTAAATGGCCACTGTTTTGAGCAGGAGGGCCTCGAGAGTGTTGGGGGTAACCTCATGCGTTTCAAAGTCTCTTATTTTTTTTCGATATAACCCAATGAGAGGTTCGCCAGTATAACAGTTGAGGGTGCGCTGTTTGTCATGCGTTTTAAGCCCATATGTTTGTTTAGGTATATAACCTATTAAGAGGTTCGCAAGTACGGCAGTTGAGGACGCACTGTCCGTCAAGCGTTTTAAGTCCATATTTTTGTTTAACAGTAATAACATTCTTCAATCAACATCTTGAGAATCTCAGCGTGTCCACCTGTCTAGTCCAAGCCACTGAATCGAAATCACTTCATTATCCATCGAAGGGAATATACTTCGACTAATTAACATCCATGAAGATATGGTGCGCGCAGTCGTACACAACCTATGGCTTGCGAGATTTCTAGGAGTGGGAAGTTCACGAGGTCTTTCCTTTTCGTGAAGCTTTCGAAGGGTACGCATCGCAACATCCTAACAATTAGCCTATAAATTACTGTGCTGTTGGAGTATTGAGGAACGTTTAATTATCCTAAGTTATGTGGGATATTTTAATATGAGGTTTATGAGGATGGAAGATTAGTTCTTCAGGGTAATTGTAAATACCTTGCGTGTATTTTTAATCAGCGGACGCTGGATTAATAACCACAGACTACGGTAATCACGTGTTGAAGCCCGCGAAGGGTAAGAGTTCTTAAAGCCAAATTTTAGGTAGATATTTATTTGCATTGTGTAATAACTGTTTTAGGCTTCTTCTTGGACCTTTTCTTAGGCTTTTTATTTCTTGGCACTAAACATTTTTGAGACCGTGCGTTTTGCGAAGAATTCTTAATATCAAGCGTTTTCCTACCGGACGTGTCTTCTGTACTGGTATTCTGGAGATCTTTAGTTTGTGATACGCTGCGTTAAGGATCTGGGATTCCTCCCTCCAACCAGGAGCCGAGTTTTGGACTAGTTGATATCGGGAGTAAAGTACTACGTTTTATTACACCTAGCTGCATATCGAAAGTGAAGGACCACGTTCTACTACACCAAGCACCTGAAGATAAGTAATTGGTTGTAAAAATTAACCTTTGTATAATAAACGAGGATCATCATATTTTTTTATCTCTAGATTTATATGTACTTGTTTTCCCCCACATTATTAAAATTAGACTCACTTGTATATGACTTGCAACTAGTGGATTAATTTCTGAATATATTTTATTAAATTATAGTTTAGTTATATGGGAACTGTGCACTAACTGCAATTGCATTTGGTAAGGTATAGACATATATATGTATATATATTGACTTGTACATCATTAGTCGTAGACAAGACCAATACTGTGATAGTGTTTTTTTTTTAACATAATTTTAACTGGTAAAGAGATAAGAGAAAAGAAAATAATAAAGGTGATATTGTATTTTCCTAACATTTAGTTAATGTGTTTTCTTTAATTTAAGATCTCTTCATTAAAACAAAGGCCGAGTTTCCAAACGGGACTCGAGAACCGCCCTGGGATATAAAGGTGGACGTGGTGAGAGAACGTAGCTGTCACATTTTAAGCAACTACGTGGCACATCTTTTGCATGTTGCTAACGTAGAGACGTTGTCGCCATACGCGGCTACTAGATTCCGGTATACTTCGGTTGTATTATGGCATAAACGAAATTCATAAAATATAATAAAGCATATCGAGTCTCACTCGAAGTTGCGCTAATTTTTACATTGCACATTATAGTTCCGCTCTCGAGATTTAATAATATTAACGCACACAAGTGCACGCTTTATATAACCTTTACCCTACTACTCTCAAACTTGTCCACTCTCCAAACTTGCCTAGACAATTTTGAGCACTTCGAGGGAATGGCTCAATACTAATGAATCAACCGGATAGAAATAATGGCAGTTAATTGCAGTCCCCATATTATTTTGCATTGAATTTCCCTTTACATCAACAAAGTTATTCCTACGCAAATAGCTTCTTTCACTGTCGTCATCGGCATCTCGTGTACCAAACAAAAACAAACAAACGACAGTCGGCCGTCCCCCTTTAGCATGACCGAAAGGGGTTCTTAACCTCACAAAAAGACGACAAAACCACGAATTTAATAGTCCGGCGGACCATTACGGCGTGAGCTGCGCCAAAATTTTAAAATTTTCGCCGTAAATCGGTTGTTTTTTGCGCGGTTCGGAAGATGAGTAAATATAAAGAATTAAGTGTACAAAAAAGGAGTTGAACTTATAGCAAAATATGAATTGAAACACTCATGCAAAATATAGCTTTCGACTTCTCTGAAATAATTAGGATAATAATACGTGGTGCCTTTTGTGCACGCAAGCCTGGCAGTGGCGTCTCGCGGGCTGCTCTTTTCGGCCTAAAATAAGTGGAATAATTGCAAAGTTTGATGTCATCGACTAAAAAAAAAAAACTAATGCCATCTTGTTATGAAACTGAATGTCGTTATCATATACTTGGTTACCAGAGAAGTCTTGTCCTTTATACATTTGTGTCTTTTTTTTGAAATTTGAGAATGAAATTTTATGTTTCGGTGAGTGTTCGATGCCATGTCAAACCCCTTTTTAAGCCCATTTAAAATTATCTACTTGAACGAAAAACTTCATACATATATGTATAAGGTTAGCTTGTAAAAGAAATACTCAACTCCAAAAATTTGCAAAATGCATCACCTTAATCCAGATTTTACTTCTCATAAAGTTATTTCCATTCATACGAGTCTACTAGCGGTATGAAAAAAATACACAGCCCCACAAAAAAAAAAATTAGTATTGGAATACTATCGAGACAACTGTATCCCTATGTAATTTTCGACGCTGCATCCGAATCCGAAGTCAAAAAAATCGTACACTCCCAAAATCAACCCCTAGCGCTAAAAAACACTCCCTAAACAGGGTTAAACGACTTAACGCTTCACGAATAGTCTTAAATCTCGATAATTCTAACTAAATATAAACATTCAAGAATACAACGCAAAAATACAGAGTTAACACTATTTGCCATTAAAAATTACCCCCATGAGTGGGTGAAAACTACCCCTCATACAATAGGGAAACTTATCCATTTATTCAAAAAATGCTTATGATGCCCGGTTTTTTTGGAAAAAGTGAGTAACTGCATTAGTTCCGATGCGATACTCAAAAACTACCTCCATAGAATGGCGGAAACCACCCCTCAATTAGAATTGCAAGTAAAATCGGGGAAAAAATTTTGTCATCGTGCTAAAAAATGGCTAAAGGTATACAGCAATACAGTTTGGAGGTGAATACTTGCATTGCATCAGAGTCATTCAGTGACATCCCCATGAGAGGGTGAAAAATTACTCCTCACGTAACAAGAAATTCAAAAAATAGTTGCAGTACCTTTTAGAAAAGCTCAAAACAATTTCTTATTTAAGAAGAATCTTTTGATAACGTACTTGAAAAGTACCCATATTATGAAGTAGCATAAATTTACCCGTAGTCTTAATTCAATTTTTTTTCTTTTTGTAATGTCTTTTGGATTTGTTTTCGAATGATCTTCTGACCCACTGCCGTGTATGCTTTTCAGACGTCTCTTTTTTTAAGGACCAACAGAATTATGCCATAATGTGTTCATTCCATCTTCCTTGGTACATTTTTTCCATTTCTGATATATCTTGGTGAAAGCGTTCACTTTACTCTTCACTGTGAAAGAATCAAGATGTGAATCGAGAAAATGAAGTTTCAAGCTCATATTGCACCCTAAATATTTGAGATTTTCATCATTGAAATCACTTCTGCAACATTTCTTTTACAATTTTAATCTCTTTTTATATCCCAGAAAATCATGTGCTACTTTTTTGAAACTTGGCCACGCATTTTTCTCAACTTGAATATTTAGTTATATCATATTTCATAACTTTTCGAATTTGCGGTCAATAGAAAACTCCCGCATTTAATTTTGCTTCAGAAACTTCAGGAAATTTTAGCTTTAAGTATTAGAAGCATTCGCCTTCATTATCAAGTGCTTTCACTTACGGTTTCTTGAGATTTAAGACTATTCGTGAAGCGTTAAGTCATTTTTACCCTGTTTAGGGAGTGTTTTTTAGAGCTAGGGGTTGATTTTGGGGGTGTACGATTTTTTTTTTTACTTCGGATTCGGATTCAGCGTCGAACTTTATATAGGGATATAGTTGTCTCGATAGCAGTTCCATTTTTTTTTGTGAGACTGTATCTTTGGAAACACTGGCGTTTATTACTCCGAAACGTAACTAGAGGATTAAAAGACTAAAAGAAAAATAATATCAGAATTAAAAAAAAAAAGGATAATACAATGTAAATTTAGTCTAAATGTAGTCGTAATTAAAGTCGGCAGATCCGGGCGGCGGGGCATAATCGTACGTCATACTACTTACTACTTGTATGTGAAAGAACAAAATTCATGAAAACAACAAACTTGAAATTTATAAAGAGATGGGTTAAACTT